>JAODXP020000004.1:8113930-8116430 GCA_027497455.2 Sardinella longiceps | reverse complement strand
CGAGAGTCACTAAAGAACAACAAATAGCAATGCATTCATGCTCAATACACTGGTTCTTCTAAGAGATGGAGTGGCATCTGTTTCTCAAAGGCGCTAGGAACACTAATGGCACCAAAAACAGGTGAAGCAGTATATTGAAAAAAAAGCAATAAACTTTATAAAAGGCCTTAGGTTTGTATCTCTGGATTGTGTTGATCTGGATGGGAGACAGGTGATGGAAGTTGACTGGGTCAGTGCTGGGCCACAAAGTGTTTCTCAAAGTCGAGGAAGCATGCTTGGAAGGCTGCTCTTTCCAGTATTCCACGTCATTATCTGTCGCCAAGCACTGTTCCAAAGTCAAGCATCCTTCTAAATTCTAGTGAGGACAGAGGCCTTTGTTCATAGAGTTTCCAAGGATGCACTGATGGAACCTTGTTTTGAAGTGTATGACTTTCAAGGCGAGGGTGCTACCTAGGAAGCATTCCCGGCTTTGAGAAACACTGCCAGAGCCGGCAGAACGACCCAGAGAAGCGCGTTAGCTCGGTGTTGACCTCACCTCAACAGTGGCCTGAGAGAGAAGCCCGTGCTGGCAGGCTGGGTGCTCAGTGGGAGATCGTTTACAGCGGGCCTGTCAGGTGGAGATCAGCTTGAAGATGTGGTTTGAAATCTATCCAACTCTGCTATTTGTGTCAAAACTGAACATGACCAGAAACATTTCCCCTGTGAGGTTTTTGGACCTGTTTTGGTTCATCTACAAAGAAGGATATTGAACATAAACAGTGCTTGTGAATTTATAGTGGAGACCGTGTAAACACAGGTATATTTTGTGGGCAAGAGTATAGGATCAGAGAGGATGGAAATCTGTTGCCAAACCATTAGGCAATCAGGTTTTAAAAGCATATTTAAACTGTTGTTTAAATATAATGTATGTACTAGACGGCATATGCTACAATCAGCTGTCGTTATTGTGAATCCCTTTACTCAACAGGCATGACTATAAGACCATACGACCATAAATGATCCGAACGTATATTTTAGTTAAAAAAAAAAAAGAATCACAGTGAATGTTTTCCTTTTATCTGTTCAGTCTCTGTGATGAACTATTACATCTGTGACCTTGAGTAATTCCGTCTTCTAATCTCGAGTGGACTGATTGTGTGTCGCCCTTCACAGTGAACAGAATTGTTATGTCCTGTGTGTGTGTGTGTGTGTGTGTGTGTGTGTGTGTGTCCAGTGTGTGTCGTCTTTGAAGCCCATACATATACAGCAGATGGAGTGTATGTGGCATTGAACACAGCTTCCTCAGAGGGGTAATATTTCGCTGCAGTGTGTGGTAGAATGGGATTGGTTCTGTGGCAGGGGTCCTCCAGTGCCCGTACCTCACACTCATGCTGTGTGATGAATGAGTTGTTAACCCGTGGCTTGCTGTGTGCTGGTGAGAAAGGTGCCTGCCTGTTCGTGCCTGCCTGTCTGTGCTTGTGGAGATATGTCAGGGATTTGTGAGTGTGAGGAGTTTGTGAATGTGCAGGGAGGTCACTCTTTCCCATCTTCAAGAAGCTTCTTATGCCTTATCAAGTCATTTTTTATACCAAGCACAGCTGCATGTCTATGCCTAAGTGTGTGTGTGTGTGTGTGTGTGAGTGTTTATGTGTGTGTATGTGTGTTTGTGTTTGTGTGTGTGTGTATGTGTATGTGTGTGTGTGAGCATGTCCAAATGTGTGACCAAAGGAGCCGGACTGCCCTTTAAGTGAGGATATACTCTGCATTACCCACCGACAAATGACCTAGACCCCTGGGCTTTGTATTGTCTAGCATAATCTACGTGAAATACTTGTGCTAGGTGTTGTGCCCCTGTGTGTGTGTGTGTGTGTGTGTGTGTGTGTGTGTGGTGATGTGGGTAAAGAGGGCACAGGCTTTTCAGCAGGCAAACCAGTCTTCCTTATTCTCTGTTGTTGTTGCTGCTACTGCTGTTGGGAGCCATCACAATGGCTGCAGCTTTATCATTCTCATATGTTTGCCTGCCTGGCTTTGCACATGGTGGATCAATACATGCTGCTTCCCTTCCCCCCATCGCTCTCTGCCTCTCTCCATCTCTATTTCTCCCTGTCTTTCTCCCTCTCTCTCTATCTCTGCTCTTTCATCCCTGTCTCCCTCCATTTCTGAGTCCTTATTCAATCCTCCTCTTGTTTTTATCTCTGTGGTGAAATCTCACAATAAACAAAACGGCACTTCTGGAACGGTGATTGTTTTACAGTAAAGCATCTTTCAGATAGACGGACCGACACCATATCTCATACACGTCGTGTGTGTGTGTGCGCGCGTGTGTGTGTGTGTGTCTGTAATGAACAAGATTTTTTTTTTTTTTTTTTCTGAGATTTATTTCCTAAACAGGTGCAACAACTGTGTGGTGCATATTATGGTGTAGGTTGGCACTGTATGAGTGTGTCAATTGGTAGTGTATAAGGGTGTGTATGAGGGTGTAGATTGGGAGTGTATGAGGGTATAGATTGGTGAGGGTGTA
>JAODXP020000004.1:8078930-8108930 GCA_027497455.2 Sardinella longiceps | reverse complement strand
CACACACACACACACACACACACACACACTTATAACACTGATACTCCTCACTCTCTCTCTCACACACACACACACACACACACACACACTCACAGTCATACATACACACACACACTTATAACACTGATACTCCTCACTCTCTCTCTCTCACACACACACACACTCACAGTCATACATACACACACACACTTATAACACTGATACTCCTCACTCTCTCACACACACAGTCAAACATCTTTACAATACTACTTAATTTTCTGCACCGAAACCAAGAGTCTTATGTGGCATGCAGCTGGAGTTGAGGTCTCCTCTCTTGTCGTCTGTCTCCTTTGTGTGTAGGTTCAGTTTCATATCAATCAATCTCGCTGCTAGTGACATTTAATTGAGTGGCTAATCGAAGCCTAAATGGGTCTTGTGTCACCTGACTTCACCAATGTTTGTCTACTGAGAGAGTGGATTTAGAACTATGGGGAGAACGAAAAAGGAGGGAGTAAGTGGGAGCAGACAGTCTAAGATAGTCCTTGCTTAAAGTGGAATTCATCTTGCTTAGGTGATGATTATTATTATGATGATCATGATGCTGATTATTGTCCTATTTAGTCAGAAAGGCTATACAGTAGGTTTGGGGGGGTTGTGTCATTGGTGTACTGCCAAACAAATGCAGTTTAATGTAGTTTACTTTAATAAATAAGTTATTCTAGACGAGGTGAAGTTTTATTTGTCTGACAAGCTTTAAATGTATTACTTTAGGCAGCTATTACTGAAGTACAAAACAACTGGCAAGTATTCTTTTAAGATTGGAGCCTACAAATACTAAAGTGGACTTGCTTTGATCAATAGCCTAAGATTTTGATGGACATAATACAACTGCTCTCTCACTGGCACGCGCGCGCACACACACACACACACACACACACACACACACACACACACACACACACACACACACACACACACGGTGTGTGGTGATTTAGCTACCTAATTTTCAATTATTAGATGATGGATCATTTCAAGCATGCTATAGGTTTAACATAGGTGCCCCTATCTAATTCCTTATCATCAGGAGAGTGTAGGCCTAGCCAGGCTGTCTTAGAGTTCAATGTATTTTAGGCTATATTTAATTTCTTCTTCTTCTTCTTCTTCTTCTTCTTCTTATTATTATTATTATTATTATTATTATTATTCATTTAATTTAGTGTTGATTTAATTTAGTGTTGATTTTTTTGTTGTTGTTGTTTTTTTTAGTCAGTAGAATATGATGGTCACATTCAGGGTCGTCGGACTATGAAATTGGTAAAAAACAAACAAACAAATAAAACATATAGGCTAAATCATCTATCGGTTATTGGTTGATGGTTGCTGTTCATGATGATGTTGTTGTTGTTAGTAGTAGCCTAGTATTATTATTAGCGAAAGACCGGGGGACATTGAAAATATATTAATTGTAAGAATACGAAATTTCTGTTAATGTAGGCTAATATAGGGGATCTAAGGTAGACTATAGGATATAGTAAGCTAGCCTACCGCAGTAGCTTACTGTAAATAAGTTAATACGATTTTTGTAGGCCTAAAAACAGATATAGACTTAACTTTGAAAACATTATCAAACTTGCCAAGTGTTCTGATGCATGTGAAATTAACGAATGTTTTTTTTTCTTCATCTTCTTCTTTAACGTGTCGTGTGTTTTTTTTTTTTTTTTTTTTTTTTAATAATGATAATAATAATAATTGGTCAGCCTAGATCTAACTTTCATAGCCTAGGCTATCATTTAATCTCATTTACATTTAACATGACAACTACAGGTTTCTTCCGTGATGGCGAGTAGCCTACTGGCACAGTGCTGTCGTTAAAATGTGGTTTAATAACAATTCAAATCAGATAAGCTTTTTTAAAAATCACCACACCGCGTAACAGGAAAATGAGCACCAACCACATTATTAAATCATGCATATCGAAAGTCGGTACCTAGGCTACAATATAAATTGTGCTGAAATAGGCGACTGCCTGTGTCGTCGTTTGATCAGTGGTGTTGAATGTAATTCTGTCTTTTTGTTTAGCTGAAACATGTGCGTAAACTCTTCATAGGCCTCTGTGAAAGGCATTGCGTTGTGCATATAAATGAAGCATCATCTGCATCCATGTTTGTTGAGAACATAAAAGGCCTCCTTGTGACTGATTGATTGACATGATTGTTTTTCGTCAGCAGTAGCCAGGCCATTGCGGGAGAGGGTACGTTGCACCGCACCCAAAAAAAGATCAACCCCATTCAACCCATCGATCCCGGGCAGACCGGTTAGCTGCATGGTGCGGTTAGTTATCGATCCTGCCCTCGCTCGTCTCCCATCATCCGCACCTCAGCAGCACCACACACCAGCAACAGCATGGAACAGCCAGGGGACGGTTCACACCCCAGCATGCACACCCGCCTTCATCCATTCTGCGGGCAACATCAGGTCTATTGGCCAGATATCGATTCCAACTCGAGATTCTTGCGTTGTGTTAAGACAAATTATCCAAACGGCAAATGCCCTAAAAAGTTACAAAACTCGTTGGCTTGTAATGCTCTCTCAGGACCGATGAATTATCATAGCCCACATAAAGCCTTATTTTGCACGGCACGGCTTCCGAACACCCACCACTCTGCCCAGGGCTTCGCAATGCATGTTTTGGTGCCTCCGTGCCCTGTCTCCTGAGCGGGCTTCGGGGTCCGAGCACTACATTTGCCTTGTGGCCGCCAAATCTGCTGAGGGTTCAGCCAATACAGGTTTGGGAGTATTGTCTTGCGCCTACGCTACTGAATTGCATTCGATATAGTTCAAACCCCTGAGGTAATTTTATGCAGATATATACAACGCTGGCCTTAAGCATGCAACGCTAATAAAGACCACAGAGCTACAGGCAAGTGACAAGGCTACATAAGGGAAATATGCCTATTTATGCCCAGAGATGGGGTAATAGGTAGCTCTGGGTGAGAGGTAACTAGTTTTGGTGTGTGTGTGTGTGTGTGTGTGTGTGTGTGTGTGTGTGTGTGTGGGAGAGAGAGAGAGAGAGAGAGAGAGAGAGAGAGAGGGAGAGAGAGAGATTCGGGGATGTTGATAAAAGTTTGTAGAACACGGGGCAATAGATCAAATCGAAGTCAATATAGGCTACTTTAACTTGATTCATAAAAAAATACTTTTTACTTTGATTTATAAAAGAACTTTTTTTGTATTTCACCTTTGATCCAGTTAGCCTACCACGGGCATGTGTGTGTTTTTTTTGTTTGTTTGTTTGTTTGTTTTTTTTAATTTACCATAGGCACGTGTTTTTCAGTTATAGCCTACACTTTAAGATTATGTGATGTCTGATGAATGTTTTATAGTTCAGTAGGCCTAGTGCAAATTTTTATTTTTATTTTATTTATTGTTATTATTATTTTATTCATTTTTACACGCAATTTTAAAGAATGTTTGATATAAAGGAGAGGCCGAATTTTCTGAAAAGTATATGGCGTAGCCATATACTGGCGTTAGTCCTATAGCCCTATAGCCCATGGCGTTAGTCCTATAGCCCACCTCCTTAAAGATATTACATAGGCCTACAGTCAGCCTAGCCAGAGACATTGAAGACTCCATCAGATGTTGACTTAGGCCTATATATGGGGCAAGAATATCATCACGCGGGCCGCCATGGGATCTGTTGGCACAGTAAAAGGCGCTTGCGTTGAAGCCGTTTCAAAATAAGAGACTTTATATATTAGATTAACACTACATTAGCGCCAGTGTCCTCTCATTACATTACAGGAAGAGCGACTACCGCAGATGAGTTACTTCAGAGAGTGGGAAAGCTTGGCATGGTTTAACGGTCTGGATTGAATAAATGTAGCATGGAATGGTTTTAAAGCACAGGTCAATCGATATTGGGACTATTAATCTGCAGCAAAATTAAAACAATTGAACACAACAACAGGGATTAACAAATGAACCCTCAATTTGGCCCAGAGGCTATAAGAGAGTCTGTGCTGGCCTCGCGTACATTTAGCCTACATTTCAAGGAGAGTGTAGTCATAAACACTTCACGTGTGGTTTGCAAAAACTTGTTATTTTTGTCTGTAGACTATATCACCTCGTCGGTGAAATTCGGTGGTAAGGAGCTCGAAATGTGTAGGCCTATGCCTTTTACACACTGAGGAAGCGCCATTAATTAATATTTTGCCGGGATGCTCTGTCTACCCCAGCAGACTATGACACGAGAGCTGGATAAAGACTCCCCGCTGTGTTGGTATCCTCGCTGGTATTTTCTTTTCTCTTTACGACTGTGATCTACTGCCTAGTGTTGATGTTGAATATCCCCTGTGCGCGTGTTGGGTGCTTGTTTACATTTCTATTAGGCTACGAATGCAATGCTGTAGCACTTGCAAGGAAGCTTAATTATTTTATTCAAAGCTGCCCAAATCGGCATCCTCCCCCACGACTGTAAATAATTATTTGACAATATTGGGCACAATAAATTATTGGATAATGAAAAAAATAAGACATAATTTCCCCATAGCCTACAAGCGTTTTCACATGACTGGCATGCTAGCTTTACTATTTATAAAGGCGGAAGTCTTCGCTTTGGTTTAGTGTTGCTGATCTTTTTGGAAATGGAAAGAAATTCTTGGTATTTCGTACGGCTTGGGCAAATGCGAAAATCTCTGCGTCTTTCTTGTGTCCATGCGCTTTGCTGTTGGCCTAAAAGCTGCAATGATCGATTTTCCTCTGTTTTCTCCAGCACACGTGGTTCAGTAATCAGGGCCCCCTTCCCTGGCGATCGATCGTTATTGATCCGCCAAACCCAGCGCGCGCCCACTCACATGCAGGCGCGAGAACTGGGCAGAAACGAGTGACATCAAGAGACGAACTGTGAAAACGAGAGAGAGAGAGAGAGAGAGAGAGAGGAGAATGATAGAGAGCGTATGTGTGCTTGTGTATAGTCTCTGTGTGAGAAGGAGTGTGTGTGTGTGTGTGTGTGTGTGTGTGCGCGCGCGCGCGCGTTTGTGTGTCTGTGAGGGAGAGAGAGACGTGAGCGCCTCACGCTCGATACCTCACCACACAGACGGTCAGACAAAAGACTGTGTCGGCAAAAATGAGAAGGATGATGGAAGGAGTGCTAGAGAGGACGAGCGAATAAAAATGGGAGATTCATTTAGCCGTGCTCCAGTAATTATTTAACAGTGCAGGTTTTGCATTCGGGGAGAGGTATGCCCGAGGCATCGATACTGTTTAGACAAGTACAGTTTTTAATGTAGCTGCTGAAGATGTAAGATTCACTGCAATATGTTCTGGTAAAGGCGAAATCCCACACCTATACACTGCATCCCCTCATCGCCAGGCTCTCAGTCATCTGCAGTGTATTAAATCTTTATAATGCCTTTTGTCATAATGGTTCTGCCCGTCTGTTTTAGGTAGGCTATACCCTGGCTGAATGGTGGTAGTCATGGGGGTCTTGGCTGTGTTTGAGGGGGGAATCTTCAGGATCTTGCTATGGAGAAAAGACTGTAGCATGCCTGTGTGGGAAATATGTGTGTAGATGACAGTGCATGGAGTGTGATTGTGAGTGTGTGGGAGAACATTGTGTGTGTGTGTGTGTGTGTGTGCGCAAGCGAGCGTTGATGTGGTATATGAAAATGATGGATGAGAGCGCACAGGGTTTAGACGGCAGCAGTAAACAGATTTGACTGTGTAGGGGAGATCGATCGCATCTGGCCCACTGTAATTAGACACACAGGCCTGCTCCCACTTCAGCCACTTCAGCACAATCAACCTGAGAGCAGGGGGGAACCCTGGCTGGCTCCCTCTGTAAGAGAGAGTGAGTGTGTGTGTGTGTGTGTGTGTGTGTGTGTGTGTGTGTGTGTGTGTGTGTGTAAAGACAGTGAGTCCAGGGAATAATAATAATTGTGATGTTTTAGATTTAACAAAAACAGAAATCTGAAAACAACAACCTAAAGCATTTGTAGCTCTGTTATAGATCCAGAAGCTGAAGATTAGTGGTGCCCCATTCCGCCTCAGCTCTGAGGAAAGCTGTGCTGTTGTTCCTTAAGCTGTGTGTGTAAGAAGCAGTTGTTGGAGCTATAGGCCCCGCTGTGGAGAGCTACACCCCCCCCCCCCACCCCCCCCGCCCCACCCACCGACCCATCCAGCCCAGCCCAGTGCTTGTGCAGTCAGGAACAGGGCATAGGAGAGGGGAGTCGATTTAGCCCCAGGCTGTTCTCACATGAGTCCCCACAGACGCATCAACACCGCCGTATGACTGGGCAAGCAGCACGGGTTAATGTTTCATCGCGCTCACCCTTGCTTTCCCTGGAGTACCCAAGGCGCGCGCACACATATACACACACACACACACACACACACACACACACACACACACACACACACACACACACACACGTAATATACTGATACACACACATACACACACATTAATATGTATACACACACACACATTCACACATTCCCACTGTACATACTGTATGTTTGCAAGCTCATCCACATATACAGTACACACACACTCACATTGTACATGTTTGCAAGCACACACACACACTTGCAGACACACTGATACATATAGTGTACACACACACACACACACACACACAGAATATAGTGCACATAATACTGCACACTTAAAATATGGCCACATGAAAATAATTGTAACCGCATTTATATTTATAAATGTTTTATTGAGTTTATGAGTTCAAAAAATTTGCACATTTCATGCATTGCATTTTTTTAATTTAGGATTTAAGTTGGCTTCTTTCATATCATTTATCTTCAGCCATCCTCTTGATTGTTACACTAATTGCAGAAGGTAAAACAGCATATCTAAAATAAATATATATCTCTCTCTCCCTCCCTCTCTCTCTCTGTCTATCTCTATCTATCTATCTATCTATCTATCTATCTATCTATCTATCTATCTATCTGTCTGTCTGTCTGTCTGTCTGTCTGTCTGCCTGTCCATCTGATGCAGCCTGCAAGCGCAAGGAGCAGGAGCAGCACAAAGACCGCAACATGGTGCCGAAGAAGCAGCGGTTGGTCTTCACCGACCTGCAGCGCCGCACGCTCATCGCCATCTTCAAGGAGAACAAGCGGCCGTCCAAGGAGATGCAGATCACCATCTCTCAGCAGCTGGGTCTGGAGCTGAGCACGGTCAGCAACTTCTTCATGAACGCCCGCCGACGCTGCGCGGACCGCTGGCACGACGAGCACCACCACCACCACAACCACAACCACAACCACCACCACCAGGCCCAGCAGCAGCAGCAGCAGCAGCAGCAACAGCAGCCACCCCCGCACGGCACCAGCCCCGTCCAGCCGGGCACCTCTGCCACCACCTTCTCCAAGGCTTGAGCTCTGGCCAGGGAGAGCAGGAGGTGAGGAGCCAGGGAGGGGAGAGTGTGGGGGAGGGCGCCCCCTGGTGACGAAGAGGACCACAATAATAAAAACAACAACAACAGGATGAGGAGAGGGAGAGTGTGGTGGGCAGTTGGAGGCGGGATTGTTAGGGTAAACCCCCATCCCCCTTCATCCACCCACCATCCCCACTCCACCTCGCCCCCCAATCCTGTCAATCATAACAGGACATACCCAACCCCTCCGAAACATGAGATACTGCTGGATGGCAGGGGTTTGGCAAGTGTCTGTATGTCTGTGTAACAAATTGTTTGTGTGTGTGTGTGTGTGTGTGTGTATTTATTTGTAAGCTTTGTTGTGTGTGAGATGTCTTCTTTTTGTCCGTATGGGAGGGGGTTGTTGGGGTTCATATTTTTAAACCTGACATCCCATAGTGTCTTTAGCCTGCATTCCAGAGCGTTTTGTGAGCAGATGTCTTGACATTTCAAGCAAAAACCATAGAGCTCTGTTGGCTTAGTTGTTTTGTTTTGTTTGTTTATTTCATGCCGTGAGGTAGTCAATAACTAGAGCCCATTGTTTTCCCGGGATGGCAATAAATTGTAGAGCACACACCCTTTCACCTCAATCATTTCCTTGTGAAGGGTGGTCAAATTAGTGCAGGCAAACCAGACAAGCAGACAAAGCCCAAAGAGACGAGAGCAGCCTGTGATGCCAACTATTTATACCAATTCATCACTTGTTCACTGCTTCACAGCTCCGACGGCCATTTTAGATTTTACAGTCATCAGATTTCAACTACCCCAGCTTTCTCAATACATGCAAACACATATCTCTGTATTTGCCACAATTGAGAGGATTTTCTTCACAATTTTGTTTTAGCTTATTCAATCCTGCAATAGCACTGTTATTTGTGGCCATAAGATGATGGTTTGCCTGCAGGTCTTGTTTTTGACAGTGATGGTGGGGATGTTGGAGCCCTGTGCGTGCGTGACTGCAGTTGGATCCAGAATGATGGATCAGTGTCACACTGCCACCTGCTGGCCATGTTAAGACATAACATATTTATGTCATTTTGGTTTGCAAGAGCGTTTGAGTCTGTGGCAAACGCAAAATTTAGATGAGTGTTTCAGACCATCATTAAACCACAATCAATAATTGATTTTTTTTTAACCACAAGAAATGGATTTAAACTGTACAGTGCAATACAACAAACAGAGGAGAGTGAATCAGCATAGTCATTCCCAGTCCTCATAGTCTCCCTTTAATTTCTCATTTGGTTTAAATGTTGGACTCCAGAACTCTCCAAGTCTCAAAGCAGCCAGGAAAGCTGTGCTTACTTGACCTTGCTCGACAGCGCTGGGCATATCAATTTGATTTGTGCGTGCATTCTACCACACTAGTGTTTATTTTTTATTTATTTTTTTTATATATATGTATATATATAATATACATGGTTTCACTTCATCGCAAGATGAAAAAATACAATCAGCAATCGAAGGGAGATGATTTAGCTTAACGGGAGGCTAGTTCCTTCGCCATGTTGTGGAAAGTGGCCAAACGTCAAGGTAAAATGTCACTGTATGATTGAGTGCCAATGACAGTTGCCTTATTGATATTCACAGGAGATGGTTCAGCTCCAAACCCCTATTGGCCACCCAGGGAGGAGAGTTGCTACCATAGTAACAGACAAATCATGCAAAATTTACCCTTCAGCTGCTTCTGTTAGGGTAACAAAAAAAAATCTTCATTCCAAGCTTCAAATCAGAAATAAGAAATCAACCTTGGGAAAAATGTCTATGACTTAGCAAAGTTCTGTGGAACAGCTGTAAATATCCCCCCCCCCCCCCCCTCTCTCTCTCTCTCTCTCTTCTTCCTCTCTCTCACTCACTCTCACTCACTCTCTTCCACTGTTTCTCTCCTCACCCCTCCCTCCTTCCTTTCCTCTCTCTCTCTTTGATCCATTTCTTCTCTCTTCTTCTCCCTCATCTCTCTTCTTCTCTCCTCCAATATTAATGCGGGTAAATAGTACCATAGACACAACGGTTCTATGAAATGTAACTATTGTGTTCTGTTGTGCGTAAACTATATGTAAAGAAGCACCTTGTTAATGAAGTTACTTTAAAAAAAAGAAAAAGGAAAAAAAGTAAACCAAAAAAAAAAAAAGACTGAAAAAGACTTTGAAAATGGAGAAATAACCTGATACAACTGGAATCCAAAGGTAGAGTGGGTATCTTGTGTATAGCGGGGACTCCTGTACCTGATTGTGTGTTGTAAAGAAAATGGACTCCTGCCCTGCGAGGAATGACCTCCTGACCTTTGGCCCTTACAACCTCTGACCTCTGTCAGGACTAAGCCCACCCACCCCCAGCTCACCTGTTCTCCAGGGCTAGCCTGAGGTGACGGACTACGCAGAAGCCCTCTACACACACACCATCCCAACCTCTCTTGTCACCGATTTCTCTCTCAGCACCCACACACACCGGGTCAAATCAGTATACGGAGATTGGAGTGTGTGGGAAGGTGAGAAGGGTGGAGGAGAGGTGAAGATGGCGGTGTGTGTGTGTGTGTGTGTGTGTGTGTGTGGGTGGGTGGGTGTGGGGGTGGGGGTATTGGTGCCCGGTTGCCACTTGGGGTCCAGCAGCCTGAGATGCCAGTTGCTGTGTAGGAGTGGTTATGGGCATCCATGGCAGTGGCCATGGTGGGTAATCATCAGGTACAGGGGAGCGGGATGGTTTTTGTGGATTTTCTAAGTATCTAAAAAATGCTGTTGTTTGTTCCTCATTTATTTGTTTGTTTATTTTTTATTTACTGTTATTTTGGAGAACTCCAAATGTGAAAAAAACATAAAATGAAAGAAAAAAGATAACAAAGAAAGAGAGACAACAGCAGAAATACACATCTTGTTTAACGGGAACCAGTGCGGCTAGCTACCTCACATTAATGAACGTGGCGCGCCACTGATGCCAAAGATCCTTCAGCCTGCCAGCATGAAAGCTGCCCCCCTCCCTCTCCACACACACACACACACACACACACACACACACATACACACACACACACACACCACTCTCCACCACAGCCAAAAAACAAAAATGCTAATGTACCCACACATGACCCCCAAGTCACTCCATAGCTATCCCAGTCCATGAACAAACACACACACACACACACACACACACACACACACACACACACACACACACACACACACACACTCGCCTCAGAGCAGTCAGACTGCATGAAGCCTGTGTTATTGAAGTGGCTCACTTGCAGGTAGAGTTGAGTGCCTTTTCCCTTCAACCACAGGTAGGACTGCTCTGGAAACACACACACACACACACACACACACACACACACACACACACACACACTAGATTTACAGTAAAGTTACATTCTGGAAATAGATAGTGTACATATATGCATTTCTACAGTGCACATTCATTCATATACATGTATGCTGTAGATCCAGTAAAGAACTTGACCATTTCAAAAGGCTAAATGCAGCGTTATGTAAATGGCCTTGTACACTGAGGATAAAGAAAAAGTCTTTTACTGAAAAATCAGAAGAATGCTATCACAGTAGAGCTTTTGATTATGGTATACTCAATGTACACACACACACACAGTCAAACACACATGCACACAGGCCCATTACCTGAAGAGCTATTTTTATGTAATTTATAATGGAAGTGTGGGCTGTGTGCATGTTTACCAGGGGTTTGTCTGTGCAATCGGTGGCAGATATCACCCAATCATGTGTCTCTGTCACACTCATCACTCAAACACATCTGACCAATCATGTCCGAGGAACAATCAACCCCCCCTCCCACACACACACCCATTGCCCCTCCCTTTGCAGCAAACTATGAGAGCTGGCAGGCATGTGTTGACAATTAAATTCTGATATACCTCAAATCTTTACTATACTGGTTGTGTTATGAAACAATAACAATGATATTACTGATAACTAGGATAATGACTACTACTAAATAATTAGTTTTGGAAAATTGTGACTTGAATCTTTACAATGTTCAGTAATTCTTGGGTTTATTGTTTTTACCCTGTATTTATTTTCTCCAATTGCATGTTCGTCTGTTTTATTTTATTAATTTCAACCATTCACTGTTTTTATTCTGTTTTTTTTTTTTTTTTTTTTTTTAGCGTGTGTGTGTGTGTGTGTGTGTGTGTGTGTGTGTGTGTGTGTGTGTGTGTGTGTGTGTGTGTGTGTTTCCTTGTTTGCAATTGGGGAAGCAAGAGTATGGGCACAAGGGTGTTGTGCATAAGTGTATTATTTTCTACATGTTGAAGTCTATGGCGTGACGGAATGATTCTTCTAAAGGATCACAATCAAAATTAACTTTTGAAATTCAAGTGATCAATCAGCAAATTTTCTTTATTTATTTACTCATGTATTTATTTATCTTATTTATTTATTTTTCACTTACGTATTTCCTCCCTGTTTCGTACAAACTGTACAATTCTGTTGACGTATAGGCAATGTTTCTTGAGCTCCTGATATTTACCAAAAAGAAGTAAACCAAAATAAGCATCCCTCTTGACAAAGGAGGTGCTAGCGATTATTTTATGCATGGAAATGATCTTACTGTGTAGAAACTACAGGATGGCCCATACCATGGTGCTGAAGTGGAGGGGGGAGAGAGAGATGTCACAGAGAAGTGGGGAAGTCCAGACGGCCAGCTGGCAAATTAAGTTGCCTTTTATTTTATCCGTCTTTTTTATCGTCCCCCCCCACCCCCACCCCCTTTCGCTTCTTGATGCTTGTGTTTATTTGTTGTGTTTACTTTGTAATTTGTTTCCTCTGGAAATCTGCATGTGCTCAACTTCCCTGCACTGCTTTGCCAGTTAGTGATGCATCAGCAATGCATTGGAACTTGTATATATGAAATACGGTAGGCATGGAGGGACACTACAGCTAACTTGTCTGTATACCAAACGTTTCTGTTTGTATTCCTTGTATTTAAATTTGTATGTTTTTGTATGTATTTATGTATGAATTTTATGTGTATTGTTTTCTTTATTTATATACTTATTTATTGTTTATGCTTTTATTTTAGAAATTATGGAATGTGTATATATACTGAGCCTTAGTCTTGACTGAGACTAATATGACTCCCCCCTTCTTCCTCCCACCAATGGGTAGACAGCTTGTGTGTTTAATTTTTTTTTTTGTCTTTTTCGGTTTTTGGTTGTTTTTGTCTTTGCTCGACTTAGGCACTCTAACCTCAGAGAGAACAAAAAAAAAAAAAAAATGAAGATTGAGTGGAGGGAACCCTGTAGCGATGTCCTCTCCCTCCTCTCCAACCCAAACCAATCAATCAGAGCCAAGTGTCTTTGTGATGGTAGAAGACAATCAATTTCCAATGAGGAGGAGAGAGAAAGGCAGAGACAACAGAGAGAAAGAAAGAACGAGGAAGAGAGAGAGAGAGAGAGAGAGAGAGAGAGAGTCACCAAGCATCAAATGGCGATTCCGTCCGGGAGGGGAGGCCGAATGAGACAGGGAGGTTCTCAGAGCCACACGTTGCCATGGTCCCCCCCACAGTCACACTGTCCTCATCAGGAATGTTATTTTTCATTTCTCGTGTGCACAGCGATAGCGACTGTATTTCCCTCGCTGTCCTACAGCACAGTGCACACATCAATGATGAGCAATGCCCCAAACTTAGAATTCTGTCCCTAGTTTTCTTCCTGGAAAAGGTTGTACTCACCTCTGCCCCCCATGCTTACTCCTTAAGAGTGTGTGTGTGTGTGTGTGTGTGTGTGTGTGTGTGTGTGTGTGTGTGTGTGTGTGTGTGTGTGTGTGTGTGTGTGTATGTGCTGTGGTTTTGTTCAGCACACAGTCACCATGGTGAGGGGGAAGGACAAAGGATCGGTAGATTTATTTGCACAGAAAGCTATGCAAACACCCCCAGCACTCTGTTCCACCCTATGAGCAAGGAGACTCCATTGCTTTTGTCTTATCTCACTCCCATCCTCCCCCAGCCCCCCTGCACACACATACGTATGCACACACACACACACACGCACACACACAGGCTTACACACAAACACATCGACACACACTCCCCGAGCGAGTGGACTCTCATCCTTTCATTACTCAGGGTATAATGACAAAATTCCTGGGTGAGAAATTAATCAGTGAACAATGGCATGCTCAGACTTGCGCACACACACATGTACGAACACACACACACTCACATTAATGCACTCACATCAATGCACTCAAATGCAACAGTCATTTTCACATGGCATTCATATCAGACGTGATATCAGTGTAAGAAGATATAAGAAGTGCCTATGCAATGTTGTCCATCACACACACACACACACACACACACACACACATACTGTACAAACATACACACATTTGTGGAGACATATCATAAGTTCTGCGTTGGAAGAGCTGGGTAAAATTATGGTGTCAGCTCTCCAGCCATTGTTCACCTATTTGCCAGCAAATGTGTAGCACATCCCTGTGGGCCCGGTAGCTTCTAGAACACACCAGGAGGCTTGGACAGGGTTCCGCATCAGACCATAGAGACAATGCCAGGCCACGACGGCCACAAGCGCACAAATGGTATTCCACTGAGGTATGCATTCTTAACGACACAGACAGAATGATATCAATGGAACACTATGTGTGTAAAGTAAGATGACTTTTTAGGTTGTTTTAATTTTTTTATTACTATTATTATTATTGTTATGATCACTGCAAATCATGCCAAAAAGGGTTTTGTGAATGGCTGCACTCAAACCAAAGATTGTAGGACTGACAATCTGCCATTCACATTCCTCCATAGTGCTCCATAACACGTCTGAAAATGAAGGTCCACACACACACACACACATTCATATGAACACACACATACTGGCACTGTGCTCTCCTGAGAACCTCGCTCTCCCAGACTGAATCGCACCAGTAGTGACAGGCCGTGCCGTTAGTGACATTCTCCTGTTGAGACCTTTCAAGAAGGGAAGAGACTGGAATAATATCTGTTTCTGAACATAAATGATCTTTAAAAGCATAGTCTGGGTACATTGTGTGTTTAATAATTAAAATAAAGAAACAATTGGGAAAATATGACATGGTTCTTGGAGTTTCATTTTAAGCCATTTGCATGTTATAAATTATATATTATATGTTGCATATTATAATGATATCCTATATTTTGCACTAGTGGATGAGGCCCATTGAGAAACACAATGGAGCCACCTAGTGGTCATAGTTATAAAATATACTGCACTGGAATTTATTTGCAAATACAGTAGACTGGGTCCATGTCTATTCTGCAGTGTTAGGTGCATACAGAGAGAACACACACACACACACACACACACACACAAACACATATGCATACATACACAACACAAGAAACAAGATGAAAGACACAGTGAGACAAGAGACGGTGTAACAACATGCTTTTATGATTTTTTTTTCTGTTTACAAGACAAAACCGTATAAAATAAACATACAATTAAAAAACACAAGACATCTCTTTTTCTAGAAATGAAAATCATTTTTTATTTTCCATCATTCTGGACAAGATTGAGCTGCTGTATTGGAACTGGATGGCATACCACTAACATTAAGAGTGTGTGTGTGTGTGTGTGTGTGTGTGTGTGTGTGTGTGTGTGTGTGTGTGTGTGTGTGTGTGCGCGCGCGTGCGCGTGCATGTTTGAACACAATGTTAGGCAATGGATCTCTGGCCATTAATTGTGTTTGCAAACCCTCCTCCACATTTTGACCCTCTGAATGTCATACATCCCCCATCCCCCAACTCCATCTAAAACGCCTCACTCACAGATGCAATAATTCTGTCTGATGATCAGGACTCTCAGAGGAGAAACAAGGAGAACACATTAGGATGCACCCTTGAGTATGAAATTCAATCCCCCTCCCTAAGTTCCTTGTTTTCCCTCTGTACCTGTTACATGTTTGAGATGCACAGAACAAAGTGAAAGTTAATTTTATTTTTTAAAACACCAGAACAGAAAAGTAGTTATGTAGCCACAGGTCTTTCATTGCCCCTGTGTTTAGGTCACATATGTAGTACCTTTAAGGGATGAATTAAAGAAGACCCAATATGGCAGGCAGACAAACAGCAGTGAAACCTAACAGTACTCTTGGCTCTGTTCACCTGGTGACCTTGAGCCGCACGGGCTTTATGCTGTTGGACGAAATATATTTCCTCATTTCCAAGGTCTGTGAGGAATAGCAAAGGATTGATAGGCTGAGCATGTGCCTTGTGAACACTCCCTTGATACACCCTTTACTGATGAGGTCATACTTTGCGGTGTGTTATTGATGCAAACTCTGCTCATGCTGCTGCAGATGTTGTTTGTTGGTGTATATGAACATCCAAGGTAGGCTATGTGCTATAACCACTTGGGTTTTTATGGTTTTTGCTTTGCTAGCTTACAGTTGGTGGCCATTTTCTACCAGCTGGTTCACTGATATCTCATGGGTCTACAGTGAACAACAAGAGCATCACTGACCTGAAGCCATGATTTTGCATTGAATTTTGTCTACAGGTCTGGTATCTCAAAGATAGTTGTTTGTAAGGACTCACTGATAAAAGACAATAATTTACGAATTATTAATAAAAATTACTAGATAGAAACTGAAGTCACTACACAGGTTGCTGAACAGTGAGTTTTTCATTTTGGACACTCTCTTTCCATATTATTACTATGATGTTTGCCTGATAGAGCTTTCAGGAATACACAGCATAAGTGAGTGTCTGATCCTTGTGATTTGCTAGCAAACAATGGGGACCTATGAGAATCCACATAGCCACGGCTACAGCTTATTGTAAAAACAAGTCAATTTCACACAGCAACCATATACAAATAAACATCATTGCATCCTTGTACAGTACATACTGCTAGAATATGAATTGGGGGATATCTAACAACATCAATGGACCAAGGAAGACAGAGGATTGCTATACAACATATCAAATCTGTTTCTTAACATAAAAGTAAGAGGATGCCTGGACAGGGGATTAAAGACACTGGCCCAGTGGAAATGGTTCATCATTATTGGTTGATAAGTCAGGTGTGTGTGTGTGTGTGTGTATGTGTGTGTGTATGTCCAGCCAGTCCCATAAGCAGCCACGCATACATCTGACAAAATTCTCACAAGTATAGGTGGTATAGCTGTGTGTGTATGTGTGTGTGTGTGTGTGTGATAAAGAGAAAGAGACAAGAGAAAGGACTGTTGCATGCATAGATCAGATCTGCTAATTTACTAAAAAGGAATCATGTATGTGAATAGCATTCCTGAAATTTAAATGGTCTTTTTTTTTCTTTATCTTTTAGAAATATCAACATTTGCAGTTCGTAATTACAGCGTTTTAGCCTATTGACACAACTGTTAATAATCAGAAAGCCAGTAAAGATTTCTGGATTATTTATTTCACATTGAGCATTAATAATTCCTCCTCAAAGACACAGGCCTAAAGTACCTTCTCTGCATTCTGACTGAATGTCCAAACCAAGTGAACTATTGACACTTCCCACACCTTTAGACTTTTAAACGATTTTTTGACACCAAACGCGGTATTCCTGCATACCAATGCGAAGAAAAAGAGTTCTGTATGAAAATTCCATTTGCTACTTAATAGGCCTACTCTACTGTCAGCAGTTGTTGTCATACCGATGACCATGTACACCACAAGGGGGCAGTGTTAGCTCAAGAATTGTTACGGTGGCGCGGCGTTAGTGGTTCGCCTTTTCCACCTTCCACACAGCTCCTCGAAGAAAAAAAAAGGAATACACGCCTGCGCTCAGTGATGGAATAGGGGTAATTGAGGTTAAATTTGGAGATCACAGTAGCAAAAGGTACACGTCAGAGGGATGTACTCAGGAAATATGGCTTTGATTAAAATGACCTCACCTGTCGACTGTGTGGTTAAGAATTTGGCTCTCATTGGAAATATGTTTCAGAATCACCCTGGAAACAGGAGACGGCTCTTGTCATACTGACAGAGCAGACAAATGACAGCCACATCCAGCTCCTTAACTTCAGGTAAGAAGGGTAGCCTAACCTGGTAATAACATACTGTAGGCATTAACATGCTGATCTAAACAAATGTAGCTTAAGCCTATGTGTTGTTAAACAGTCATAGAGTCGATTGAGATCATATAAAAGTTAGATAATATGCAAACGTCAAACTTGGTGTGATTTTAAATTTAGAAAAACTGGAATTGAAGATGCATGTGTGTAATTATTCTAGTGAGGCATTTTTCATCTCAAAAAATCTCTTAGCACTCAAAATGGACCTGTTGTTAGGGTGGGGGACTTTAGTGTGCCTTTAGTGTGTGTGTGTGTGTGTGTGTGTGTGTGTGTGTGTGTGTGTGTGTGTGTGTGTGTGTGTGTGTCGACGCATCTGTGCTGATGAGGGAGCAAGGGCTCTCATCCTTCTTTCTCAAGATGAGAGAAGAGTCCTCTGCCACTGTCTGCACTGTAGCAGCAGCCTCTTAACAAACCCACTCGCCTCCCTCGCCAGCTCATTGCTAGTCTCTAAAGGGAATCCTTCACTAAATGTGTGTGTGTGTGTGTGTGTGTGTGTGTGTGTGTGTGTGTGTGTGTGTGTGTGTGTGAGGGTGGATAATGTGTGTCAGTGTGTAACTGTGGTCTGTGTTCAAATGAACGCATTTCTGTGTGTGTGTGTGTGTGTGTGTGTGTGTGTGTGTGTGTGTGTGTGTGTGTGTGTGTGCGCGCTCCGGTGAGTCCATGCGTCTGCCGGCCTTGAAGGGGAGGAGACTAGAAGGGGGAAACAGGCAGAAGCTGGACTCAGGTGAAGTGGAGGTCAAGAGGAGATTTGTGCCTGTTAGACATACACACACACACACACACACACACACACACACACACACACACACACACACACCTAGCCCTCAGGCAAAGAGTGTGAGCCGTCAGCAGAGGTGATTAGATCAAACAGTGTGAGAGTGTGAGCTTGTCTGGAGAGATGTCAGTTTGGAGGGTGTGGGCGAGTGAGCAGAGAAGCATGTGTGTGTGTGTGTGTGTGTGTGTGTGTGTGTGTGTGTGTGTGTGTGTGTGTGTATGTGTGTGTGACCAGGATCTCTCTCTCTGTGTTTGTGTGTGTGTTTGTGTGTGTGTGCGTGTGTCTGGGGAGGGAGGGGAGGTATTGCTCGAACTCAGCTGTGAAACTCCTAATGGGGATTCACCCTGTGAGCTGAATGAATTGTGCCTGTCTGTAATGCAAATACTGCAATGTCATTATATTCTATGTCCCAGCACACTATTATCACCAAGTAAAGCCACTCGATACATTACAACTGTAATCTTCAGCGGCAGAGAGAATTTTTTTTTTTCAAATTTCAAATCAATGGCAGTAGATTAATTGTGGCAACATATTCCCATAGAACAGCATGTTGCTGAAATAAGTTCAACATCAGGAGTTGACTGTTGCTGTGATGTGCCAGGCTGTCGAGTTCTGTTATTTGAGAGACAATTAAATGGCTATGAAGCACATGGCTCCAAAGAACTGGTGCCACAGCAAGGATTGCGTCAGCACAAATGCAGTGCCTATGGAAACGGTGTGTGTGTGTGTGTGTGTGTGTGTGTGTGTGTGTGTGTGTGTGTACGGGGGTTGTGGGCAGAGGGGGGATTGTTGGATGGACACCTGGTGGATTCTCTATCTATCTACCTACCTACCTACCTACCTCCACCTTCCACCACACCTATACTATGTAGCTGACTGCATGGTGAAGCACTAACGAAACAGCAAAAGAATGAGAACAGCGAGACATCGAATCACAGGCCACAAAGGACGACACCTATGTCACTACCACGACCACACTCCACCCCGTTCACTGTGTGTGATGTCACTGAGAAAACACAAAAAAATAAAAACAAACAAAAGAAAAAATGGGGTTCACTTTGTAAAAAGAACAAATATATATATACTGTATACATAAGCAGTTAGGGGTTACAGAAAAAGAGACTATTTCACTAATATTCCACTTGATCTAGTCCTATGAAATACGTTGACACACACAGAGCCCTCACAGCCTAGTTTGTCAAAGTTGAGGCTCGTAGACACATTCATCAGGACAACAGGTGGCAAAGCTCCACATCGTTAATAATCTGAGTTAGGATGCAGACAAGCACGTCTGACATGTGCTATCCATGCTCAATAAAACCTGATGCTGGCAGCCCGACGCTGGCTGTTAAATAAACTCAGCCCAATTATCATCTTTATAAATGCTAATTAACGTCATTGGGTCGAATGGATGCTGCTTTCTGCTGTGTGTTCATATGAGTGAACAGTAAGGCAGACGCTTTTGAAGCTCAGTGCAGAGGGGGGGACACTGCGGGGACCTCTTTCCTAACCCAGTTACATAACCTCAGCTGGCCCCATCCTCCTCTCCTTCTTTTTCTCCCTCCCTCCCTCACCCTCTCTCTCTCTGTCTGTCTGTCTGTCTGTCTGTCTCTTTTTGTTTTCGCTTTCAATCCTTTCCTCCACAGAAGAAGCCCCTGGCTACAGCATCTAGGTGTTAGGAGCTGAGGATAGCTCTGTTTGATTATTATTTGATTTCTGCCAGGCTCGTGTAGCATGTCAGGAAAGCTTTGTTGTTGTTGCTTTTTTTGTGTTTGTGTCTTCCTTCATGTCCACTTTAGCCCAATTCAAACTGATAAGAAACACAATAAGGCACAACAAAAAAAAGAAAGAAAAGAGGCTAAAAAAACTCAACTAAACTGAAGAAAATAAAACTGTATAAGATACATAAAGCAACAAAGGAGGATACCTTTTACAGTCAAATACACAAATGGTATGGGTGGACACATCACAAGTTAGTCATTTACAATCGAAGTCACCAGCCAGGGACCCCTCCCTCCTTATGAGACCCAGTTGGGGTAAAGGGGTAGTGGGGAGTCTGGGGGGGATAGAACTGGGCAGGAGAAGCAAAGACTCTCACACACTGGCCGCCATGAAGACACAATTGTAGTGTTGTGCAAGACTTGGTCTGTTGCTGCAGGATTATGTGTCTGTGTGTGTTTTGTGTGTGTGTGTGTGTTTTGTGTGTGTGTGTGTGTGTGTGTGTGTGTGTGTGTGTGTGTGTGTGTGTGTCTGTGTGCACTAAGCCACTGCATGTTTAGCTAGGCAGGAATAATAACCATAAACATGAACACCTTTGCTAGATTAACATTCAGTGATGTTCAGCAGAGCGATGTGTGCGTTTATGAGATACTAAAGGTCAGGGGAAGGTCAGACTAAAGTGGCTGCATGCAGTGTGTGAATTTTCATGCCCCTCTGTGTGTGTGTGCACAGCACCATGTTCTGATCCAGTGAAATGGTCCCTGAAGTAATAGCTTTTCTCTATGTGCCTTTCCTGTTCCACCTAAAGCATACAATATGGCTTAGATAGGTCATCTTCTAAGAGTGACCATAGAGTTGCAGTGTGTTTGTTTGTCTTTGTGAATGTGCATGTGTGTGTGTGTGTGTGTGTGTGTGTGTGTGTGTGTGTGTGTGTGTGTGTGTGTGTGGATGGGTATGTGGGTGTCTTTATCAGTGTGTGTGTACGTGTGTGTGTATGTGTGTGTGTGTGTGTGTGTGTGTGTGTGTGTGTGTGAGACTACATTTTGACCCTGACTCCCACGCTGCCTCCCCCCATGAAGGCGAGCTGGTGGTCAAGGTGAGCCCAGCAGCAGCAGCAGCAGCAGTAGTAGCTGAGGGGGTCTGGAGAAGCGTTCTACACCCAAAGCAGAGAGACAGTGAGTACATACAGTACGCTCATCCCTCTTCTCCCCAAACCCCCTCCTCTAGGCTGCCACTGCGCTGGGCCTCCCGTAAACAAGGGGGCAAGGGAGGGAGGGGGTAGGGAGATGGCACAGCCAACAAGGACCTGGGGGAGTCAGCGGTTTAGGCTTGGCATCCATAACCAGAACCTGACCACCCAGCCAGGCCTATCCCCCGGCAGCTGCCACCCCCTCCCCCCTCCCTCGACTCCTTGCCTCTGTCTCTGGGTAACACGTGCGGCCAGTGTGCCTGTCCCAACTCACACAGCTCTCAGTAGCAGCAGCAGCAGTTGCAGTGGCGGAGGCAGTGATGGAGAGAAAGAGAGAGAGTGAGACACACTCTAGTGTGCCAATCTCTCCCAGACAAACACAGTGAGTCACCGTTTGCCTTTTCTTTTTTTTCTTCCCCCTGCCGCCTTTTTTCCTGTCTCAAATCGATTGCTTTTCTTGCAGCACTTGACTGCAGGTGGATGACCCAATTTTCAGCTTCTTGAAATCAAATAGAGTGCTACGAATTGTTAAGCTGCCCTTTGTTTTTTTGTTTGGGTTTTTTTAAACCCCTCTTTTCCGTTTTTTTTTTATTTTTCGAGGGCTTGTCTCAAATCTGTCTCTTCAGTTCCTCTGTTTCAGCTGTGGCATGTAGAATATCTAAGTATATGCCACTTCTAAAAAAATTGTAAAGTAGACATCAAAAGTATTCATTGGGTCACTGTAGATTATGCTCTAAAAATGGGTTGAGCATTACCAAACACACAAATTTGAAGTCGAAAATTGTAGTTTTAGGTGCAGGCTTTAAGCTCTAGTTCTCTTTAGAAACAAAAAAAAACATGATTGCTGTAGAAGACTGGCAGCCTTGAGCCTCTGTTTTTATTGTGGTCAAAAACCCTGAGCTTTCATCATCACCAGAACATTCTGTGGTGAGAGGATTGGGCGTTTATGTTGTCCTTTCCTCTAATGGTAAGAAAAAAAGATAAACGAAGAGGAACAAGGCTGCCAATGCCTCACAGCACCATGCTGTAGCGATTGAAAGATTACCAGGATGTTCCTGTCTTTCACGTTGCTTTTCATTAAAGCCTTTATCTTGAAGAATGGTGAGGCTGCAATCAGAAGGTTATGGCGAGGGGGAGAAAAAAAAACAGTTAGACTGTGGCTTTATCACTGTGTTAAATCTGCAGTCATACCACAAGCTGAGAGGGAACGAATCAAACTAGGAGACGTTGAGATCAAGGTCATCTAACCATTACCAATCTGCCACAGAAGAAAGAAAGATCGAATTGTGATTTCACTTGGTTGTCTAATTCTTTTTTTCTTTTTTTTGCATTAGCTATCTTTTTTCTTTCTTTCTTTCTTTTTTTCTCTCTGAGTGCTGTGTGTGTGTGTGTTGGGCGTCTTCAGGCATCTCCCGTGGGGCCCCTGGCTGCGTTGTTTCATATCATTTTCATGTTGAACTTGCGAGTCCCTCCCTGACTACTGGAGGCTCCGCCGTCACCCTTGCGGAAGGAATACTCCACGGTGAAGTTGTTTCGCCGCTGTCCGCGACCACGGCTCCAGACGAACAACAGCAGGAAGCAGAAGAGCACCACGCCCAGGAAGGTGATGCAGCCCATGGCTGTGGACACCAAGATGGTGGTGAGGTCCAGCGTGAACTTGAGGAAGACGCGCGTGCCGTTGAAGTTGGTGTCGTTGAGCTCGCCGCCGTAGTAGAGCGAGCGGTTGGCGAAGAGCGCCGCGTCCAGAGATGGCATGCCACCCAGACCGCCGCCAATGCCCATGCCCATGCCGCCACCACTCCGCACCGTCAGGGTGGCGAAGTAGGTGTCGTTGCCACCAGCATTGCTGGCGATACAGATGTAGGTGCCGCTGTCGGTCATCTGGGCGTAGCGGATCTCCAGCGTACCACCGGGCAGCACCACGATACGGCCGCCACCACCGGGTCCAGTCTTAGGTGCGATGCGCCGTCGCTGCGGAGAGATCCAGACGATGACTGGCGCCGGCTCTCCCTCGGCATGGCACAGGAAGGAGACAGGCTGACCCTCTCGTGCGGTCACCTGCTGCAACTTGCGGTTGCGTATGCGCGGTTTCTGGCACGTGAAGTAGTCAAAGAGTGCAGAGTCAGCAAAATTGCTCAGTGATGTGCCGCGCACCTCCGCAGGGCCCGCACACACTGGCGCCCGGCCATCGAAGTTCAGCGTGCGCCGCCGCTGAAGGATCCACAGCAAGCGGCAGTCACACGACAGCGGGTTGCCGTCCACACGCAGCGTCTCCAGGCTGTTGACCGAGTGGAAGGCTCCCTCCTCCAGCGTCACCAGCTCATTGGCCGACAGGTTGAGCAGCCGCAGCTGCCGCAGACCAGCCAGCGCGTGCGGTTCCACCGTCAGGAGCCCTGTGCTGACCATGTGTAGCTCCTTCAGCCGCAGAAGCTCCCGGAAGGCCCAGGGCTCCAGCGTCTGGATGGGGTTGTAGGACAGGTTAAGCACGGTCAGGTGAACCATGTTGCGGAAGGAAACCGAGGGCACGGAGGTTATGTTGGTGTTGGTGATGGACAGCCAGGACAGGTTGAGGCCCTGGAAGCTGAGCGGTGAAATGTACTCCAGGTAGGGCCAGCTGTCAATCTCCAGGCCTCGAAGCGCCGACAGCTTGCGGAAGTTTTGGTCTTCCAGGGCCGTGATGCTTAGATGGCGTAGGCGCAGGGTTACCAGGTTACGCAGGTAGGAGAGTGTCTGGCCAGAGATGGACGTCAGGTTGCATCGTGCGATGGTCAGGTCTTCAAGGGACAGGAGCCCCGTGAACGCCTTATGGGAGATGTAGACCAAGTCATTGTCACCCACCTGACGGGAAATAAGCAAAATAAATGGATTCACTAAATAGGAGGGAAGCATTTGATTTAGAAAGCAGGCAGTGGTGGCGTAGTGGTTAAGGAGCCTGGCTAGCGTGCTAGTAGTAGGTTACTGGCCCTCTTGTAATTGATAGTTGGCAAAATGTAAGTCACTTTGGATAAAAGCATCTGCTAAATACATAAATGTAAAGGCAGCTTTCCCATTCTGTTGGAGTCTGATGGATAGAGGTTCCACTGTGTATATGTGCATACATTTCATTGCATTCAGCCAGAGACAGAGACAATCTCACTACCACCCACTCCTGCCAGAAATGTAATAACGTCCACTGGCTTACATAAGAAAATAGCCATGTCTGAGAAGCTATTGACTGTTTATGTAATTCATACTGTTCTATGTATAATTTCTGAGAGCTCATTTCACACTGTTGTTGTCTGTATTGATTTGGTCTTACCACGGAAATCTGCTTCACTTTCCTTCAACGGACTGATCCTTCTATCCACTCCTCCATTGGGAAATCAATCAGTGACCATTGACACATCCATGTATGCATTTATCCATCCATCCATCCATCTCTCTGTTTGTCTATATAACAGCCACCCATCTCTATGTTTAAGGCTGCTCACTCAAACACAAACACAGGGTGCCATGTTTCGTATGATTACAGCTCCCAACAGTCTCAGAAATAATATTATTAGGAACAAACAATTCTTTTTGCCACATTTTGCAAGTAGGCCTTGACTATGAGGGTTTTATTGTGGGTTGTCAGCGGAGTGAATGTTGAATGTTGTGAAATATGTGACCCCAAAGTTAAATAATTGTGTTAAATAATCTCAACTTGAATATTGGTCAAAATAACAATATCTGATAATAATCCAGTTTTCCCTGCCCTAGAAAATAAATCCTTACATCTTCTATGTCAAAAAAGGGTAGGGCAATATTACGGTATAGTGCTGTAATTGTGTAACTCGTGTCTTACTGTTGTGTGTGCTCTATGCTATGCCAGTGCTCTTGTAAGCCCAAGACAAAATTCTCAGCAAAGAGACAAAAAAAGATAAAAACTCAATAAAAACTCGAGCCATCCCTGCCCGTGAAGCTGAGCACCCACCTCCAGGTTGCGTAGGCTGCGCAGGTCCTGGAAGGTGTAGTCCAGCAGGATGACTATCTTGTTCTCGCTCAGGTCCAGCGTGGTGAGGTTACTGAGCTTGGCGAAGGCACCCATGGGCACCAGCTTGAGCTGATTGGCACGTAGGCGCAGCACCCGTAAGCTCTGCAGGCTGGCGAACGCGTTCGGCTCCAGCGTGGTGATGAGGTTCTCGCTCAGGTCCAGCTCTTCCAGCCATGGGTAGGCGGCCAGCTCACCAGGCGCCACCCAGCGCAGGCGGTTCCGACTGAGGTCCAACAGCCGCGTCTCCGTGGGGATGCCCTCGGGCACGCCGGACAGGCGCCGCCGCTGGCATGCGACGGACCGCAGCTGCGCAGCGCACTCGCAGCGAGGCGGGCAGCCCTGGCATGAGGGGGCGACGGCCAGTAGCAGGAGCAGCAGCGGAGGAAGGAGGGTCCACGCCAGCGACGCCCCCGTCACCGGACACCACGCCAGCCTCGCTGCGCCCGCCATCACTGGCACAGGCGCTTCAGTACCCACTCACTCAGAGCGGATCACTGCACCACTGACCTAAAAGACAGATGGGGGCGGGGGAGAGGTGAGGGAAACTAATTAAAATCTTACATGAAGTCTTTGTACAGACATAGTGCAAGAACAAATGGCGTAGTAAGTAAGAGGAAGAAGAAAGATCAGTATGCAATGCAAGTGTAAGAAGGATGGGAGGATAGTGAGGCTGAGAGAGAGAAAGAGAGAGAGAGAGAGAGAGGAGGGGGATGGGTGGAAGTGTGAAGGAAGCAGAGAAGGCGTGTAGAAGAAGATGTAAGGAGAAAAAAATGAAGGGATAGAGTAAGGAAGGGGGGAGGGAATGGAGAGTGGGTACACTAACCCAGTGATGAGAAATAGTCATTTTCAGAGAGAGAGAGAGAGAGAGAGAGAGATGGGGGGAAGGGAACGAGAGAGGAGTACAGAACAGAAAAGAGCAAATTTCCACCTCTATGTTCCAGCAGAATGAACAGGTTCTGACCATGTCAAAGCCACTTGTCTAGGTGCTATTCTAAAAGCACGCCGCTGAATGAGCTATCAGTCTTCTTCCCTGGCCCCTCACGTCCCTCCACTGGCCCCATTAAACACACTCACATGTGACTGGAACCAATAAAACACGTACAGCACTGCCTCCGAGCCAATGTGCAGCTATTGTGAATGCTTGCACCACCGGAGCGCCGCGCGACACGCGTGAGCAGTTCAGTTCGCCAAGCGATTTGTGCTCACTGATGATGTGGTTCTGTGCCATGTGCTACCTTTTCACACCACTGCACAGCACACACACACACACACACACACACACACACATCAAAACGCAAGCCAGGGAGATGATTCAAGGAGACGGGAGACTTTTGCCTGGAAACCATTCCTGAAATACCTGCGAAATGAATGGTGTGTGTGTGTGTGTGTGTGTGTGTGTGTGTGTGTGTATAGTTCCACTTAAGCACTTTAAATGCAGTAGGTTCCTTGTGGCCCTGTGATTATACTGAAGTAGAAGCAAACAGTCTTTCAATGCACTGAATTAATGTTTGTTTGTTTGTGTGTGTGTGTGTGTGTGTGTGTGTGTGTGTGTGTGTGTGTGTGTGTGTGTATCTTAAGAAACTTAGATTTGCATTGGAATAGGTCTGTGTACATATTTGTGCTTGTGTAAATATGCATGTTTTCATGGGTATATTTGTGCCATCTATGTACTTTCCCGCCCCCTTACTCCACTTCCCTAACACACTCACCCACACACACTCACACAGCCTTCAACATGAAGAGAGAACGAGAGAGAGAGAGAGAAGAAGAAGAGAGAGAGAGAGACGATCACCCAACACAGCTCTCTTCCTCCCTGCTCTTCCTTTCTTCCTCTGTTACGTAACGTTTATGCAGACGCACAGAGACACAGGAGCAGAGCCCACTCCGCTCAGCAGGCCGGCAGAATCAACACGGCGCACAGTCAGTCTTCTCCTCCTGTCATCACAGGGTTCACCAGGTTCTATTACCTAACCTGCCCTTTAATGAGCATCTGAGAGGCGCCAGTCAGGCATAAAATGATTAGAGATTGGGGGGCTGCATGCTGTTTTTTTTCCACTTGGCTGCTGATGATGGCGTTTTTCTATTCTTGCGTTCTTCTATTCTTTTGTCGTTTTGCTCTGTACAGCACCTGGTCAAGGTAGAATCCCACCAAAATGTGGGGCTTCCGAAACCAGGATGATTCTCAGGCTCCAAACGCTCTCAGGTGGACACTTTAGTAAAACACAGACCATTAGACACTATTGTATTGAGAAGTGCTTGTTATTGAAGTCCTTGTAGTTTCCTCTGCCACTTTCTAAACATAGAATGGATCTCAGAGGGAATCCTCTGTCATCCTGTTCTAAATCACAGCCGGATTATCTCTAGAGCATAATACTTTACTGGATGTTTCTACTGACATCGGATCAGTTTTACTGCCTTTCATTTTTTTTAAGTAAACAAATGAACATGACAAATAATGGTGAAAGGGAAGGCCAGTCATCATTATCCACCTGGGCCTAATGTTTAAGAGGTTTCTGATCAGCACACCTTATGTGTAACCACTCACCTACTAAGCACCCACATGTTTGCATGTATAATCTCCTCTGTGCTTTCATAAATCTACATCTAATCAAAGCCAAGAGTCTGGTGTTTGAAGCTCCGCTCAGAACAGGTGCTGTGGCCCTCAGAGAACCGAGGAGATCATTTGGGGAATCCTGCGCAGTCTGCGCTGCCGGAGAACCATCCCCATCCTGACCATATGCCGCCAGCAGAGCGAGGCTTCCGGATTGGGCGCGCCGGCTGCCTGCTGTTCCTGTCTGTACAGACTTCCCAGAAGAGACTGGTGGTGGGGTGTTTTTTTTAGGTCAGTGTTGGAATAATAATGGCAATGAAAATAATAATGCAGATATCTGAATGGTTTCATTATGCAGGGGGCTCAAGTGACTCATGCAGCGCTTGAGTCACCGCACAGACCTCAGGCTGAACTTCGAGCCAAGACAGAGAATCTCATCTGGGTCTGTGGCCACATTCGGCCCAGTTCTGGTGCCAGCGCGGCCCAGGACCAGATGGATCCTGGAGCCAGCTGTTTATTGGGGCGAGAGTTGAGGCTTGGGGGGTGGATGGGAGGGTGTTAACGAATCTATCGGCTGGCTTTGGCGGGTAGAAATCATTTAATTGGGTCAGTCCAGAGGCAGCTGAGGGATGGGGTGTGTGGTGTAGTCAGACAGTTAGATACAGGATGAGTCACTCTAGATCTTTCCATCTCTCTCTCTCTCTCTCTCTCTCTCTCTCTCTCTCTCTCTCTCTCTCTCAGACACTTTTGATTTATTTATCTCTTTCTCCCACGCAGGCGGGCATACTCTCTCAATTTATCTATTTCCCTGCTCTAACTCTCCTCTTATTTATCACTCTTTCTCTCCGCTTCACCCTCACAAACACACTCAACTCTCTGTTTAATAATTCCTCTCTCCATCTCTCCGTCTCTCCCTCTCGTCCCCCTCCATGCCCTCAGCCACCTGCGACAAGCAGTCTGGCGGCATGCAGGCAGCACAGGGGCAACTAAAGTCAGAAGGGTGGGTCCTCACCGAGCGGCCTGGCCTCTCTCCTGTAGAGTACGGTCTGGTCTGACTTCATTAAGGCATCAGCACAGCGGGAACAGTACTTACATACAAAAAGTGCTAATTAATCCCAAAGCAATTTTGTGGGTGGGATTGAATAAAATGAGGTCTGACCTTGTATGATTTTCACCAGTAAGCCAACAGAGGGCTAAATTGGATATGTGGGGGCGATGGAAATCGGTAATTGGGATGTGTAGGAAGAGTATGCGGTCATTGATCAGCAAATTCCCCTCTTTTGTCGGCTTGTATCTCCAGAGGTTTCAAGGGCAGTTTGAAAGTTTTTCACCAAGCTAAAAAACCTGTGGGTTTTTTTTCAATATTGATAAACCTGAAAAGTTCCACTAGCTGCCGACTTGCTGTGCCAAAACTTTTTCAACAGGTTCGGTATTAAATACAAATATTTCCTATTTGACAGATCAATCATACAGTATCAGTGTGTAATAACACATATAAATTATTAATTCATGGTATATGCTAATTACATCCATTAGATCTGCTATAATGTGTCTAATTAACACAGCATTATGTATGAATTAACAAAATGCTAATTAAATGTATTCATCATCCAGGCACAGAGAAATGATAATATAATGCAGTGTGTGTGGCTACACACTGGGGTTTTCAAATGTCAACAATGTTTTATATAAATTCCACATCAAACAGAAAAAGTGTTGGAAAAGTTGCCATACCCACTGGAAATTAAACGTTTGATTTACGCAAACGAAAATGTTAATGATATATGTAAATTATATGCATGATGTAATGTGTCCACTGTATGTGTACTGCAAATGATCATATATAGATATTATATTATGAAATATATTTCAGTACAGTCATTCAATAATTGTATTCATATAGATTAATTAAAAATGTAAAGATATTGGGAATATTTAAATCAGGTTCACATATCTCTCTCTCACAAACACACAAACACAACACACTCTGAAGTGAATTGAGAGAGAGAGAGAGAGAGAGAGAGAGAGAGAGAGAGAGAGAGAGAGAGAGAGCCCTCAGACAGAGAAAGAAAGACACACACACACACACACACACACACACACACACACACACACACACACACACACACACACACACACACACACGTGCCATCAGAACACAGCCAGCCTCAACACTGCTGGAGCTGGAGCATCCCACTCTGCTGCTGCTACTGCTACTAGTCCACTCATCCCCGCTCAGGGCATGTGTATTTGTCACCTCCTCTCTAATCCCACCCAAGGG
>JAODXP020000004.1:8066430-8076430 GCA_027497455.2 Sardinella longiceps | reverse complement strand
ATCAAAACAAAATAGATGATTGACTATTGTGTTTCTCCTTTCATAGGGGAATGGCTGAATGCATTTTTAACATTCCGAAATAAACTCATTATAAAGGCAATAGCCATTTCCATCCACATAATAGATGCTCATCTTGTCCGCTTACAATTTCTGCTTTGTTGTGTTGAAATTATGTGGTGCATGAAAAGCCTTTAGTCCAAAATTATTCAGAGATTATCTTTCACACACAAGAGAATGATGACTTTGGTCTGTGCATTATTATTCAGTATATCACAGAATGCATTCTGTACACAAAAGCAGAGGCTGCTTCTACTTAATGGCCATTGTTTTGCTAAGTGCAAAAGGAAATAGGTCCATGAATGCCTCCATGCAAAAGTAAGTTTGGAAAATAACTTTCATCAATAGCCTACTATTCACTAGCAATCTGCTGATAAATTTGGGGGAAATTGTGATTTTTCCGAAACACATTGTGATTGCAAATTGATTGATCCATTTGCAATGCATTTTTTGAAAGTCATATTGTGTGTGGTACATGTCCTTCCAGACAAGTCCCAATTTTTTTCACAGCCCTAATTGGATTCAGAAGAGAGGTTGGCCTGGGAAGAACATCAACTCAAAGGATCCAAAGTGCCCATGCTATCACACCTGCCACCTGTTCTGGAGGTGACTTTGCTGGCTGTGGCAGACTGTCTGTCCCGTCCCCTGGCTGTCCCCCTGGTGGCCCCTCTCTGGAGCCTGACCCAGATAGAGTGAGTGGATGATGGGATTGCTGTGGGATGAGTGACAGGTGGAGATCAGTGGGGCTGGTGTTGGGCTCAGGGTCTGCAGCTGCCAGGAGAGGCAGACATATTTCCCGTCCGTCCCCTCTAGTCCATTTCCGCTAGCCAGTCTGTTTCAATTAACACATCATCACACGCAGAGCTTTACGCTGCCCAGGCTGTCTCTCACCCCTCTCTCTGTCTCATTCCCTTCTTCTCTCTCGCTTTCTCAGTCAGACTCCATCACTCCATCCCTCTGTCTCTCTGGCTTTCTCCCTCACTCTTTTTTTTCCATCACATTTCTTTTTCTCCATTTTGAATTTCGGTTGGGATGAATAAAGTACTACCTTATCTTCTTAAGATTCTTTCTTTCTTTTCTTTCTCTCTCTCCCTTGGTCCCTTTCTTTCTCACACACACACACACACACACACACACACACACACACACACACACACACACACACACACACACACACACACACACACACACTTTCTCTCTCTTTCTCTTGCTTTCCCACTCATTCTCTCTGACTTCTCTCACTTATTTTCTCTCCCTAAATGATGTCTGCCCTCTGTCCATCTGACAAGACAAATGGAAACAAGAGAGAGAGAGAGAGAGAGAGAGAGCTGAGAGCAGCACAATAGGTGCCAGCCATCATTCAATCACCCCGTGTTGGGCAGCAGATGCTGCCCCTGTGTCTGACCTCGCTTTCATCACTGTCAAGGTGAGAAGCCACAGGTGTCTGTCCGCGCTGTTATCCTGTGCCAACCACGGCAGGTGAGAAAATGTGTTGACATTCTGACAAGTCGAGACTTTTGGCTCGCCATCACACTAATAAAAAGCTGAATTTTAATAAATGGATTGAAAGGGTTTCAATCAGCCTAATGTATGCCAATGAGATGAGTCGATGACTCGAGCTGAAGTCAGGATGGCATGAAATATGATCACTGGCATAGGCATACGCAGTTGCACATACTTGGCAAACCTTAGAGAAGATGCTTGACAGAATCAACAAATATCACAGACAGACAGACAGACAGACAGACAGACAGCACACTGTGGTTTTCCTTTATCATCATCGGTGCAGAGAAAGCAAGAGAAGGCAAAACTCTTTCTTGTAAGTAATACTGTACTTCTTTGATGTGTCATTCTCTCTCTAACTGGCAGAAGAAAAGTCAGAGAAGAGAAGTTCCTCAGTCAGCATGTAAGACTCGCCATGGAGAGAACAGATTCCGTGCGGAGGAGGAGGAGGAGGAGGAGGAGGAGGAGTGTGTTTTTGGCTCGGGGAACGTCTCTTTTCTCGCCGAGGCTTTGCCATGCTTGTGAGGGGATGATGCTCAGCTGTGAGACTTCCTCCTGTCGGAGAGGATCTCCTCACGCCGTGTGAACACCATACCATCACGGAGTCAAACCAGGACGCGCGAGCCAGCTGAGCTTACGAGGCCAGGGCTGGGTGGAGATGATGAGTGCCAAGCACATACTCAAGACATAGGCTGGCAGACTTTACACACACACACACACACACACACACACACACACACACACACACACACAAACACACAAAAACACACGGTCAGGGAACATGGTTAAAAGTCTTTCATAAGAGACACCCTGTACTTGCATATGCTGTGTTTTGTTTTTATGTAATTTGTGATGACATGGCAATCATCTCATCAGAGATTACCCTCCAAAATCAAAATAAACAGATTATGCACACACACACACACACACACACACACACACACACACACACACACACACACACACAGTGAACAAGACAAAGTTCACTTGACTTTTTTATGTAACTGTCTGTGAAGTCTCTCAGTGTTCCGTAAGAAGACAGAAGAGGGAGATTCATCCACCTCCTAATTTCTCTCTCCAGCAGCAGCAGCAGCTTTAAAAAGCCAGCCTGATCTCATTATACATATTTCATCAATCATCCATCTTCATTTGGCTCATGTCTTTCCTTTGATTAAAGAATTACTCCAAGTGTGGTGCCCAACACCAGGATTCATTTCATTTCACCATGTGAAGGAGCAGCGTGCAGTAAGCGTCGCCCGCCAGAATTAACATGCCCGACACAGAGAGTGCCATCCACTCGGGTCAAGAGCATCAATAAAGCCACTTAAAAGCGCCAAGACAAAAACCTGCTGTCTGCCATATAATTGCAAATCAATAATCACACAAACTATCAATCACAGCTAAAGCGGTACAGTAGAGTGCGAGGCCTAACTCACCTCTCCAGTAAATTAGCTTCCTGAGCCTCATGTCTCTATGCAGTGTTTGTCTTCACACTATGTGCAACCAGACAGCCATGCTAACGGCTTTGCGAAGGCTGTTGATGTAAAGTGGGAGTGTCAGCTTGCGAGGTGTTGTGCAAATCCTCCATTTGAGCAGAGCAGAGTGGAACAGAAAAACTCTCAAATGAAACAAGCTGTTGTGTGGGAGGTGGGAGGAAGGATGGAGCGGCTCTCAAAGGTGCTTCACGCGTTTCGCTCGCTGCTGGACTACACAGCAGAACTGTTTCTGTTTTGTTTTTTTTGTTTGTTTTTTTGCACAGCAGCTCACTCAAAACATGTTGCACAACCTCCATACTGTAATTCTGAACGACTTACTGTATGATTCAAAGGTTTCATATATTTTATTCATGAATTATAAAACTCCAGTGTGTTATATCCAGTAGAGTTTCATTACAGATGCAATTTATTGCATTTGGTTAATGCTGTGTTTTATTCGAAAATATCGTTTTATATTTTAAATTAATAAGAGAGGAGATGGAATAACAAGTGCTCACTGCAGCTCCCTCTCGCTGTTTCCTGCTTTATAGTTTCATTAAACTTTGTTTCCTCCCCATGGGACTCACAAGCTAAGGGAACCAGGTCTTAGTGTGTGTGTGTGTGTGTCTGTGTGTGTAGTGGGGAGGCAGGCTGAGAGTGACAGTGTGTGTGTATGTGTGTTTGACCTGTTTGAGCTGTGTTTTGTTTTAATGTAATTTGTTTGAGTGTTGCATGTTTTTGTGTAACTGTTTATATTTCAGTCATTGTTGTTTGTGTGTGTGTGTTGGTAGATAAACAATAGGTTACTTCTTCCTCTTGGCAACGGAGTGTCCATGTGAAGTGCAGATAAAGCATAGACTAGACAGCCTGAAGCCTTTCAGCACCCAACACACTCATTCTCTCTCTTCAGCGCACGCACACACACACACACACACACACACACACACACACACACACACACACACACACACACACACACACAAACATACACACACACACCAAAAGTCAGCCAAGTGTGCCATCAGTTGCTAAGCCGAGAGCAATCAGCACCCTGGCCTTTCACTGTCTGTAAACAGCACACTAGCATGAGAACTGTGGCTTACGCTAACCCTCATCATAAGTTTACCCCTCTTTGTGTTACTACATTTAATGCAGTACATTACAGTAATCTCCATGTGTAAGGAAAATGTGTGGCTGAGTAACTGTCCAAGGTGCTGAAACCACTACCATCAGATCTGGGTGAGAGATTTCGTAAGACATCCTCTGGAGTACAGAAGAGTGAGTGTAAAGTACTTCTTACTACGGCAGAAGAATGCAAATGAGTTCTGTCTAGACTGCTGCTGAAGAGACTGGGTGCATCTAAAATGATGTTAGTACCACATTGAATTGAAGTGTAGCCTAGCTAATTGTAAGGCTATATTGTAGTTAGGCTATAACTTTCATGTTTGTGCTATTCCAACATACCTATAGGCAATTGGCAATAAGTAGTAGAAAGGAGGTAATTTAAATTCATGAGTGAAGTAATGTAAGGAGCAACATTAATCAGCCATTGTGATCAGTCTCTGTTGAACCTTTGTTGTGTATATGATGGCAATATAGTGTTCCCTCTTCACTACAGCTTTACTGCTTTGAATGAAAGAACTACAATATGGGTGTAGCAAAACAAACAAAAACAAAACAAAACAAAACTAGGCCAGAAAAAGACAGCAATGCAAACTTCAAAAAACCAGCAGTGGGTCCACTCTGCCTGCCAGCAGAGAACCGGATCTCTCCAATCAAGAACCGGAGTGTTCCCCGCTAGTGTTTGACACAGGATCAGAACCTGCCGAGAGCTGAACCACGATTAAAGACTCTGAGGGATGAAAGGACAGAGAGGGCTCTCCTGTTTACGGTATAGTTTGCAAAGGGCTAAAAATGGACTGCATTTGGACACGCTGTTGAGAGACTGATGATGTTTGGTTCCCACACTATAGCAATGGAAGGAACATGTATTATTAAACAGTGAAAAATGTTTTATTTCATGGAGAAGAGACTCCCACTGGAGTGAGTCCAAGGAAATGAGGACAGGCTTTTGGGGGGAGTTGGTGTGTGTGTGTGTGTGTGTGTGTGTGTGTGTGTGTGTGTGTGTGTGTGTGTGTGTGTGTGTGTGTGTGTGTTTGGAGCAATGGCCAATCTGCTCAACAAAGCATAAGGGCAGAGCTCAGGGGATAGGGATTGTGTACAGACCATGCACGCACCCCTCCCTCACTTACAAACACACACACACACACACACACACACACACACACACACACACACACACACACATACACTGACAAACAAAGGCATACAAATAGACAGACAGGCAGATGGACTGACACACACACACACACACATGCACTCTTTCTGCTTTTCACTAGTAAACTGAGAGAGCACTGAAAGCTCAGTGCGTCGACAGCCCTCTGTAATGACTAAACTTCAGAGAAGAACAGTGGCAAAATAATTGGTTCGCCGTGTTCTCAGCCCAAATGCAGGACAAAACTTCTGTAGCATGCGGTAATTGACCTGTTTGTCATTTTCACCCAGCATAAGCAAATGAGAAATCACTAAAACTAAGCCTCTGGAACAAAATAAAGTCGCACAGCCCTTAAATGACCTAAAAGTTTAAGAGGAAGTGAAAAGAGTGAAAAATTAGTGTAATTTGGGGAGTTTTTTTTTTAGAGCACATTCCCAATATGGGCCCACTCAAGCTCCACAGCTGAATCCAGAAGGAAAGATGAATTTGCGTCACAATGCGTGATAGCCTACTGCAGCTTTAAAGGGAAGATTTAGACTTCAGAAATAAGTCAAAAATATGTGAACGGGGTTTTGATGGACAGACTATCTCTCTCCCCAGCATTAGCAGCAGCTGGAGTAAGACTGCCTTTAGTTTAAGAGCGAGGGGGTTAGAGAACCCTAAAGGGAGATTCCTGTCGAGCTCTGCCAAGCTCTCAAGGCTAGCCGCTGATGCTACTTCAAACCTACTGCAGGATTAGCCATGCCTTCTGAGGGGAAGGCTACAGAGAGCTTTCCAAAGGCTGGCGGGAGTGGAAACTTTGTGTTTACATTTTCCTCCCAAAAAATGAGTTGGTGAAAACCTACAGAGAAAGGATTTGAAATAAACTCACTCACTCCAGCCTACGGCCCCTCTCCTGTCAGCCAAATAAGATAGTTTTTTTAAAAAAATCTGGAATTGAGATATTTAAAATATATTCAGACCTGCTGAATAAAATTCACCCAAGTCGGCTCATTAAAAATCTATAGAGGAGGGATGTTGAGTCAATTCTGTTGCATTTAATGCCCAAATAACCCAGTTACTGTAAAAGCTAATGCCTGGGTGATATGTTTGTCCTCAGCAATGCATATAAAAGTGTCTTACAAGCTGTTTGCTACTGTGGGATAATTCTCTAGTCTGTTTACTTTACACCGTTGTCAGCCCTTAATACCAGTGTCAGTTTGAATGTTTGTGTGTGTGTGTGTGTGTGTGTGTGTGTGTGTGTGTGTGTGTGTGTGTGTGTGTGTGTGTTTGCACAGCCCATTCTCGTTCTCTCTTCCTAATCCCTCCACCTCCTGACTGTCGGCGTGCTCAGTCTTCCGTTTCCCCCAGAAACCGGCACACGCTTGAGTGCACCTGGGATAGGGAGTGACTTCCAGACAAACATTCAAATACTCTAGAACACAGACACAGCCAGAGAGAGAGAGAGAGAGAGAGAGAGAGAGAGAGAGAGAGAGAGAGAGAGAGAGAGAGAGAGAGAGAGAGAGAGTGCAGAGTCAGACTCAGTGCTGTGTGTAAAAACAGGGGGATGATGCTCAGTGGAGCCTTATGTGTCTTTGACTTGGGAAATGACTTCTGGATTAATATCCTCATTTGCGTGTCATTTTACAGTTCCACATATGACAGCATTACAAATTCCTCCTAATTAGCGCTGCTTTGGGGCATAATTATGGGTGCAGCCTGGTGAGTAAGCTTTACAGAATAGCTCAAACATTTTGCTATCCACTGCCAGAAATGGCTTACTGTTGCAAGGAGTTTGTAACTGGTCTTGTCTGATGCTATTAGCGACTGTATATTATGCTACATCCTGGGCCCTACAGACATACAATTTTCAGAAACATGGAAAGCCCCAAAAATGAACAGGGATTTCAATGAGAAATTCTGTGTTTTGGATTTCATTTCTTTTATTCTCACTGTACTGTATTCTCCTGAGATCTCCCTGAGACTCACAAACTGGCATCTAGTAGCTGTGTATCTGATAGTGAAAAAATGCTTCACTGCTCACATAAACAATAAACCACAATAAACCATTGCTCCTATCAACCCAGAATTTACAGCCAAAAGAGGCAAATATCCTGTGTGATAAGTAGGACAATAGGAAATGTATACTAAGAAAATCTTTTAAACACACATTATACACCATTGCCTTGGATATTCTCAGCTTCTGATTCAAGCATGAGTGAGATGTACTGACACTGCCTTTGTGCTAAGCTGCATGTATAGTAAAAAAAAGAAAATGGTGCAATTTCACAAGTGTCAGGGTGACCTCGCTAGCAGCCCCTGAGCAAGGAAGGGGATGGAGGGGAGAGATGACACGGCTGACTCAGACAAGCTGGGTCTCTCTCTCTCTCTCTCTCTCTCTCTCTCTCTCTCTCTCTCTCTCTCTCTCTCTCTCTCTCTCTCTCTCTCTCTCTCTCTCTCTCTCTCTTTCTCTCTCTCCATCTCTCATGTTCTCGTCTTGTTCTGTCATTTCTCTTGCTCTCTTAATCACTCTCTACCCACCTCTCTCTAAACTCCCTTCATGTTTTTTTCTCTCTAAATTACTCACAGCTATTACACATTCCTCTCTTGGTGTCTCTCTGGTGTCTATCTCTCTCTCTGTCTCTCTATAGCACATTTGTACATCCCCCACCCACCTACCCCCCTCCTTCCCTCCGCTCTTTTTTCACCTCTTTTCTTTTTAATTTCATTTCACATCTTTTTTCCCTCTCTCCCTACCATCTAACACTGCTCTCCATCAGGCTCTTACAGCAAATCTCTGCACATAGCATCAATTAGACTCCGAGTCAAGGAGCCTTCCAGCCCACACGCAGCCTCTCAGGTGTGACTAATGGAATTTAAAGCCACTCCAAAGCCCAGATCCCTCTTCCAGAATGGCAGAAGGATAATTCCGCAAAAGTCTAGATCCCTCTTCCAGGAGGGAGGCGGAGAATTCCGCAAAAGTCTCGTGCCAGGCTCGGCTATTTCGTGTCTGTCACGAGACAGGCATCTCGCCGGGGGTGGCAATCAGACACCCCGGCTGACAGGGGAGGTCACAGAGAGGTCAGGTGGAGTTGCCATTGGATGAGATCAGACTAGGGTTAAAGGTCAAGCTGCAGCTCATCAATGGTGAAGTTGAAGGCCATCTGTGGGGTTTATAAATGGAAGTGGCTGGTTAACGGCGACTCATGTCCTTTACAGGCTACAGGCTGTAAATAGGACAGCACACTGATCAGGGCAGTGTTGTGGTGGTGGGACTCACTGTGGTAAAAAAATACATAGATTAAGTGGTTTAAGGTTAAGTAAATGTAGCCAACTGCTGCATAAGCATAAGTTGTTTTTTAAATGATGCTGGACATACTGTAAGTCATACAAATTGAACTGTTTTTTGATCAACTCAATGTTTTCAGAAAATGAGAGGCAAGAACTACAAGTAGCTTTTTTTCACATCAGCTTTAAGACGTTTTTCAGGAATAGAGATTTAATATCTTCTGATAGCATCTGCTCCAAGAAGATAGCAACTCTTAGTAATATCTTACAGTAATAAAAAAACAGCACACCTTACTTCACATTCTTAGAAAGCTAGCTTTAGATATGAATACATACTGTGCACTCAGACCCATACATGCACACAATCACAGCATAAACGCAAGCCAATACCATTCTATGGCCACATTTCAACCACAATTGTTTTTTCTGTAAAAATACACTAGCAGTGCCTACTTTATTTGATCCCTTTTAAGAAATCTTCCTCTGATTTCTTACATTATAGTGGCCAGCTGCCTCCAACTGAACCAGTGTTATTTTTGGAAGCTGATTCCATACTCCTTCAGTCCGCAGATGGTTACTTTTGGACGACTAATACAGCGCCTATGTCTGTGCGCCTAGATTTGAACCCAAAGATCTTGTGTGATCTGGAAATTGAGTTTGGCCGTGCGCCAGTAAGTTTTAAGCCAGCGGAGAGATAACAGACTTACCGCCCATTAATGTGCATGGCTGTGGTAAGCCATTTACTTTGGCAGTGAGTCTGTTTGCGCGCTGTAGCCTAATTACATTGTGTAAGCAGGCAGTTATTCCAATTGTTAATGGCATTAGTAAGGAGAACAGGAGAGTATGGTGTTGGGCAGGGGAGTCTATTAAGTGGTGGGGAAGTGTGTGTGTGTGTGTGTGTGTGTGTGTGTGTGTGTGTGTGTGTGTGTGTGTGGAGGGGGGTGTTGATAGGACAATATAGTCATAATTACACAACCCACAGAGCCTTTGATGAATCTGCCTTTCATGCTTTTAGAATTAGAGATGCAAATCTTCAATGCAGCCATGTTGATGTGGAGCTTCAAGGCTTCACTGAGCAGCTTTCCTTCATCTTTTCAGCATAAGGCAGATACAGGAGGACGCACTAGTATTATTCAGTACAAGGAAAGAATAATGACTTGGGAACCTCTAATTCTCTATGCATAACCTACAGCCAAAGAATCTTTGCTGACAAAGGCATAGCAATACAGTATGATACACCGCATTTCATTTCTCCCCATCATCAGGTTCCATTAGTAAACTGCACATTCTATCATTGAAATGCATTGAATTTATCCCTTTTTCTGACTTGAAAAAATGGGAAATGGGTCTAAATTCACTTTCTTTCAAATAATGCTCAACACTTTTATCTATTCGGGACTTCCCAATTTGTGAGCTTCTCATG
>JAODXP020000004.1:8058930-8061430 GCA_027497455.2 Sardinella longiceps | reverse complement strand
AGCACAGACTAGAGGAGTGGGGAACTGACATCAGTCACGCAAGGGGCCAAGGCAATGCCCAAAACACTCTCCTTCACACACACACACACACACACACACACACACACACACACACACACACACACACACACACACACACACACACACACACACACAAACAGTCATTGTTTGTCTCTCCGACACATTCTGTCTCTCTGTCTCTCTGACACAATCTCAGTAATACACACACACACACACACACACACACACACACACACACACACACACACACACACACACACACACTCACTCTTGATTCTTTTCACACATACTTTACTTCTCTGTAACACACAAATGGTCTTCCCCCCACACACACACATACACACACAAATACACACACACTCACACAAAGACTGAACTAACCTTCTCCCTGTCTTGCCTGTTATGTGTCCAGTCACGCTATGAGTTGCATTGTTGTGCAAGAGAGCCATGTTGTGTTTTGCCTATGGGGATGGCAGTGAAGTAGACTTTGTTGTTTGAACAAAGAGCAGGAGGGAGGCAGGGAAGAGAAGAGAAGGGAAGGGAGAGGGAGAGGGAGAGGGAGAGGGCTCTGATTAAGGGTGCTGTAGAGCACATGATTCAATCCTATTGTGTTTTCTGTAAATGAAGGATAGTCCGGGGAAAAAACCCAACATGGTCCAGCAAGTGAACTGAAAAATGACTTACAGTATAAGAACTAGTGTGCTGTTAAATAAATAAATAAATAAATATAAAAGCAAGCAGACAAACAAACAAACAAATAAATAACACTGCATGGACAGCATTAAAATATGAAATATGAATGTATCCTACTGTGAAACTGCCACTTCATATGGGTAGCAGACCAGTGAATCTGCCTAGCAGTTATATTAGCATAGTTTAATTATTCTGCAGTTAGGCTACATTTCATAAACATGACCCATTGCAGGTGTACTGTACACTGTACAGTATGTCCTTAAAATAGCCTACGGTGTGTGAGCCTTTCCTGAAATACGCTAAAGAAAACCCAGCATTCAGAAGCCATATACTGTACACAGCCAAAGAGTTGGTTGCTAACAAAAACACACGCCTGTCTCTCTCTTACTGTACTGTCAGTGCTATCAGCTCAGTGCTAACTCTATGCTATCATTTGCCATCTGATATGAATGAGGTGAGGAGCCCTGTGAGAGCCTACATGTCTGGCTGACAGCATAATATTGTGATGTATTATGCAAGCTTCACAGGGACGTTCTATCACATTACGCTGCAGACTGTAATGCTTCATTGATACAGTAGCATGAAAATTTCATGTCACAGAACATGGATGCACAGAACATCAAAAATCTATTACTGGACCCAGTGGAGATCCGTTTGCCTGAGGATATATTTGATATGTGGTACAACTTGGGACTTTCTCACATAACCATAAAACTGTGTGTGTGTGTGTGTGTGTGTGTGTGTGTGTGTGTGTGTGTGTGTGTGTGTGTGTGTGTGTGTGTGTGTGTGTGTGTGTGTGTGTGTGTGTGTGTGTGTGTGTGTGTGTGTGTGTGTGTGTGTGTGTGTGAACATGGAGAAATTAATAGTGTGCACATGTACATTTTGAATCCCCCCCCCTCTCTCTCTCTCATTTCCCTGTGATAAAATGAATAGATTTGTAACATAATTTTTCCGAGCAATTCTACATTTTAATTCTCCAGCACACAGTCCTTTGAGTAACAATATTGGCGTAGGCATTGCTCCATGGGAGGGGAGGAACCCAGGAATGTTCCAGCACATGGCTAATCTAACAACCAATCTTCCATTCAGCATGGAAGCAACACTTATTAACCACAGGTGACGACTAACAAGGACTCTCTAATGGAACCCTGGGGAACTCTAGCCAATGCCTTTGAATTCATTCTGACAGATATGGTAAGAGGAGTCACTTGTGGATCGGGTTGGTTCTGCTACTGTTCTGGCTACAGCAGTCCCTGTCTGACTCATACACACACACACACACACACACACACACACACACACACACACACAGAGAGAGAGAGAGAGAGAGAGAGAGAGAGAGAGAGAGAGAGAGAGAGAGAGACAGAGAGAGAGAGAGAGAGAGAGAGAGAGAGAGAGAGAGAGAGAGAGAGAAGAGTTTGGAGAGGAGAGACGTGGGGAGTCAGCGGAGGGAAGAAAGTCCCATGAAATTGGACAGTGGCAGAGACAAAAGGAAGGCAGTGGAGCTGTAATGAGACAAGAGGAGAATAAAATGGAGATGAGGAGAGATGAGGAGGAGAAATGAGGAGAGAGGCTATAAACAGCTTAACGAGCAGCTACACAGTCAGCTATGTGAAGAGCAACAATAAAAAATAAACAAACAAACAAACAAACAAACCTGTGTGGGGAGATGGAGTGGAGGTGTGTGTATTTACACATACAGTATTCATGCATGCACACACACACACACACACACACACACACACACACACACACACACACAGGCGCACAAGCTCACACACACACA
>JAODXP020000004.1:8038930-8053930 GCA_027497455.2 Sardinella longiceps | reverse complement strand
AAACACGCACGCACGCACGCACACACGCACGCATGCACGCATGCACGCACACACACACACACACACACACACTTGCATTATCTTCTGTTATCTGAAACGAATCCAGGTCATAGGAGTAGCACAGACATCGCTCCATGGTGCCAGCTGTCTTTCCCCACCTCACCCCCCCCCCCCCACTCACACCCCATCTAAGGTTGTGTGTGCGCCAGGCAGCTGAGCTAGACAGTCACCGCTCCGTCTCTCTGAGTGAATACCTAATCATGTGGATGCCAGAGTAATTATTATTGAGCAGATGGAGCCCAATAACTGGTTCCTGAATCTCTCTCTCTCTCTCTCTCTCTCTCTCTCTCTCTCTCTCTCTCTCTCTCTCTCTCCCTCCCTTTCTGAATGCACAAACGCCACATAAAACATACCCATACATCATGCAAAAAACATTCCTTCAGTGAATGGATGTTTGTGCTGTTTAGTGTGTGCTTGTTGGTTTCTTAGAGTGAATGTAAGTGAAATTGAACGTCTGAAAGCTGCTACGTGAGTAATTTTCAGAGGCCATGCATTTCTGGAACGTTCCCTGGGGGCGACTGTGTGTTTATCATCAAATCTGCGGAGCCGTGGTGATGCCGTTACCGTGGACGCTCCTGTTGCCAGCCTGAACCCTTATCTCCCCGCGGCAGCGCTGTTACCACACTGTCACAGTCGCTTTTCCTCTCTCTTCCTCTCTCTCTCTCTCTCTGTCCTCTTCCCTTCAGTATCTGTCATTTGCCTGCTCTCTCTCTCTCTCTCTCTCTCTCTCTCTCTCTCTCTCTCTCTCTCTCTCTCTCTCTCTCTCTCTCTCTTTCTCTGTCTTTCTCTGCCCACTAATAACAACATGGAAGAGCAAAATGGAGAGAGAAGGTGAAATACGTCAGACTCACACATACAACACAGATCTGTTTTTCTTTAAATGCTGTTTGACTGCTGGACTTCTACTAGTCAAATAAGAATAAAACACAACTGCATAGACAGAGAGTATCAGAGATTTAGAGGAAGAGAAAGAAAAAGAAAGAGAGAAAAAGAAGAGAAGAGAGAAAGTGAGGAAGACATGCGGGCAAGATTGGGCAACATTTCACGTCCGAGGACAGAGAGAGTTCAGTGTGCAAGCATTTGGGATTGTGAGTGTTTGTCTGTTTGTTTGTATATTTAGCTTCTTGTGTGCTGGGGGGAAAACACACAATTTCAATCCAGCTTTGCATGTGTATGAGGGGTAAGAATGTCTATGTGTAGGAAAAACTTGCACACACTCCAACAGTCATTTCATCATTTTCAGTCTACAGAACAGAGGAAAGCACAACTCTCTCCTCACACCCTTTCCCCCATGTATGAGCTTCCATCCAAGCACACACACACACACACACACACACACACACACACACACATGGATCAACGCAGACTGAGTTTTTCTGACAGAAGAAACCCTCCAGGCATGCCCAGAGGCATCGTCCCTCCTAACAGCCCTCTCCACTTCCCACAATTATACACACACACACACACACACACACACACACACACACACACACACACACACACACACACACACACTCCCAATACATTTTCCCCTCTGGACCCTCGTACATGAACAAGGCTGGATGATATTACTGAGGATACACGTGTCACTGCCTGTCAGTGAGTAGATATGTGGATGGACATGTGGATGGACTATGTATCTAACAAACATCTCTGTGTGTGTGTGTGTGTGTGTGTGTGTGTGTGTGTGTGTGTGTGTGTGTGTAAGAGAGAGCGAGGGATAGTAAGTTCGAGAGACAGTCCACATGTACTTGTAGTAGAAATTCACTTACCCAGGGCTCAAGCGTTGCTTTGGCTCCTTCATCAGCTCAGCGTTGTTGCCGTTATTTTTGTTGTTGGTGTTGTTGTTGTTGTTGTTGTTGTTGTTGTGGAGAGTGAGAGAGGTGTCCGTTCCTTCCTGCTGTCTCCGCTCTGTCCATAAGTCGTCCTGACGTTTCTATGCGTGAGAGAAAGTGTCTGAGTGTGTATGTGTGTGTCTGAGTGTGTGTGAGTGTGTGTATGTGTGAAAGGATCTCCTCAGTGGCTGGCATCAGAGGCAGAGCGCAACATGCCAATCACAGTCTGCCGCCTCCTTTCCTGGCTCCGTCGAGGCTGTGTGTGTCTGTGTGTGTACCAACAGTCCTCTTCAAGCTGCGCTCGCTCACTCACTCACTCACTCTCAAACACACACACAAACACCCACGCATACACGTGCCCACTCACACTCGCTCAAACCCACAAGACCCAGTGTGTGTATCTGTCTCTGTCTCTCTTCGCTTTCTGGGCATCGAGAAATCTGCCGCGAGGCTCCCAGCTCCGCTCTCTCCTTTCCTCCCAGTGCGTCTGTGTGTGTGTGTAAGGGAAAGAGAAAAAGAAAAAGAGGGATAGAGAGAGGGAGAGAGAGAAAGAGAGAGAGGAGGGGAGTGAATGTGCGCGTGCTGCTTCATCTGCTGTTGCTGTCTGTGTCTCTGCCGCTCGGGCTGTTTGGCTTCACGGCGCGCTCCGCCGACAGCCAAAAGACCTTAGGGATCCTCTCACAAGTACTCACCCTGGGAAAAAACGTAGAGCACGTGCCAGGGATCTCCATGGTCGTCGTCAGCATTATTCTCCCTTCATTGTCCCCACTGTGCATAACGAAGAGCCTCTTATTACATTTTTGTGACACCCAAGAGGTGTTGTTGGTTGTTGCTGTGACCCACTAACGGGGAGAGGGTGTGTAATTTGCAGAGGTGGCCTTTCTGCAGGTCCTCGGTTGTGTTGTGATGAATTCAGTGGGGTATGGGTGAGAGCACGCGGTGAGACGGAGTGTGCTGATTTGGCTCCAGGTGCACACAGGCAGCGGGGTTGATTGGGTTGAGCGCTGAGGCCCATTTCATGCTTCTGTCGGCGGCCATTCCGTCAGTGCATCACAGGCACTAGAGGAACAGAGGGATATAGAGTCACATATGTAGGGATGTGTGTGTGTGTGTGTGTGTGTGTTTGTGTGTGTGTGTGTGTGTATGTTAGTGCGTGTGTGTGTGTGTGTGTGTGTGTGTGTATTTGTGTGCAATTACTCAGCCACTGTCTACATACATCACATATATATTACTTGGGCAAATATACTATGAAGTATAAACACATTAAAGGCAAACACAGACACACACACAAACACAGAGAAGAAGAGAGGCTTTTTTGCGCCTCAGCACAAATACTAATTACATTTCCCAGAAGAGTCTGACTATATGCCACAAAACACTCTCAAAGACAAAAACTGAAAAAATTAAAAACTGAAATATACCTCACCCCACCACCACCACCACCTGTTTTAATTAGTCAGAGATTTCATTCCTTACTTGTTTTGCCAAGTATTTTTTATAGATGAATGTATAAAAATATGTGAAAATATAAAAAGAACGTGTATTCCTGCATGCAGTCAGGAGTGGGTTTCACTACTCATAAAGGTCTCTGAGAGGTCTTGGAGAGGCAAAGGGGAGGTCTTGGAGAGGTCTTGGAGGGGACTCTGAGAGGTCTTGGAGAGGTCTTGGAGGGGTCTTGTGTGTCTCTGAGAGGTTTTTAGAGGGGTCGGGAGGGCTCTCCTCTGCCTGAGAAGGTCAGTAGGTTGTGGGAACAGGTGCGCTGAGGTCTCTGGCTTGACCTAAGTACACATTGCTAAGGTCAAGTATCAAGCTCAGTTCACTGACACCTTCACCACCACAACTCAGTCTCCCAGAAAAAGTCTGTGTGTGTGTGTGTGTGTGTGTGTGTGTGTGTGTGTGTGCGTGCGTGCGTGCGTGTGTGTGTGTGTGCGTGTGTGTGTGTGTGTGTGAATGTTTTATGTCCATTGGCGCTTTTCCACTGGACCATTTCAGTAGGCTACTACTACTACTACTACTACTACTTGTAGTGTACTCTACTCAGATATTAATTGTGACTTGAACAGACTGATTTTCTCACATCACTCCACGTGCAGTGTCACAGAGCAGCCTAGTGCCGTAACCTTTACCACCTCTAAAGCACGCGTGTGTCTCAGAAGGAAGTGAGTGTCAGTGGTAGTCCCGGGGGGATTGACTAGCGTATTCCCCTGTTAAGTCTTGTTAGACGCTCTGTACGAGAGCATGTCGGTGCGCAGCGCAGCACAGCACAGCAGGGAGCATTTATCAGGTCTGAGAACGGCACAGCAGCACTTGAGAAGTGAAGGTACTGTAACCGCGGCAGAGGAGAAAGACACTGAGACAATCTCATGCTTCTGACTGCAAGTTAAATAGAGCAAGCAGCATCCCGGTTACAAATACACACACACACACACACACACACACACACACACACACACTCCCTATCCCCCTGTGACTACATACTACTTGACTGGATAATGGGGGTAGACACCAGTGGAGTGTGTGTGTATGTATGTGTGCGTGTGTGTGTGTGAGAGTGAGTGTCCTGGAAATGGGGTGACGCTGGGAGAGTGTGTTTTCCTGTGTGTGTATGTGTGGATGCATGTGCATGTGTGTATGACTGTGTGTGTCTGTGTGTGTGTGTGTGTGTGTGTGTGTGTGTATGAGCTTGAGTGTCCTGGAAATGGGGTGACGCTGGGAGAGTGTGTGCTCCTGTGTGTGTATGAGTGTGTTTGATGTAGGAGGGGCAAAGGGCATGCAGCATAATGCAAGGTCTGCTGCACAAGAGCACCGAAAATAAACACTTTGAGAATCCAATCTCATCTACTCCTCACAGCACAGCAGATTCCCATGTAATATTCATGATATTTACATATTCCTGAAGACCAGGGCAGATGGGGGTGGGGAGCGGAGGGGAGGTTGGCTTTGCTGTTGGGGGCTTGGACAGACAGTTAGCCTAGAAATCCAGACATATCCTAGCGGTAGCAAGTTGTTTAGCTCAGCAAGTACGTCTAGTGATGAGCCATAGGGAATCTCAATGCCCAAACCCTCAGTGGTGGAGGACCAATAAGAATCATTGGGCGGACTTAGCGATTGTTTGAATCAGAATTGTTTGTTGTTCTGATTGGTTGTAGCCAGAGGGCTCTCTATTGCCCTGGTCTTAGTGCTATCCTATTGCATGCAGAGGCACTTTGAAGGACTGATTGCTCACCAAGAATTGAACTGTGGTCTATCCTTTGTTGCCAGACTATACATTATAGGATAACATTTGGCTAGTCAGGTGTCCGTTTCCTAACAGCATAGTTGCTAACCTATTTGCAACTTCGTTGGCAATGGAAAATTGCATTGCAACCAACATAGTTGGTAACTTAGCTAGCAACTATGCTGTTGGGAAACAGACGCCAGGCTAGACAGACAGTAGGATGAAAAGACATATGAACACTTTTAGCTGGAAGATGTCTGTCTAACCAGTGACCAGGGTACACAGAACAACTAGGTGAGAAAGACAACATATGAACGCTTTTAGCTGGAAGATGTCTGTCTAACCAATGACCAGGGCACACAGAACAACTACGTGAGAAAGACAACTGACACCAAAACAGCCCAGTCTCACTGGTTCCTGGAATGTGAATGTCTATATTGGTGCTTTTCTTCAGGACCATTTCAGTACCTTCAGTACATTGGAGTAAAAGCTTTTTTTCTCTTCTCTCTCTCTCTCTCTCTCTCCAAATTCTTTTCCTCCTTCTTTCCTTTCTCCTAACACACACACACACACACACACACACACACACACACACACACACACACACACACACACACACACACTTGTATAGTCTTTGTCTTTTTAAAAATGCTCTGTTTTTGATATAAATTTGTCGTCAGTTCCATGTGTATGTATTTCTCTCTCCCATTCTCTCTCTCCACTCTTTTTTTTGTCATACACACACACATACACACACAAAAACACACACACAAATGCACACACACACACACATACACACACACACACACACACACACACACACACACACACACACACACACACACACACACACACCTGTGCTTAAAGGACTGGTAATTACTGATTTTGTCTTGTTTCCAGGCTCCACACACAAAGGAGCTAGAACTGGAGGAGGTGGTGGTGGAGGTAGAAGTGAAGGTGTGTATGTGTGTGTGTGTGTGGGGGGGGGGTTTCTGTGTGCAGCTGAGGGCTGATTGGCTGGGCGTGGTTGCGGGCTAGCTGACTGATCAGTGGCGATAGCTCCATTAGGGTGGGCATCAGCGGGAGCAAAAACACTGTTGTACAACGCGCTCGCGCACACACACACACACACTCTACATGTACACTCACATGCACATTTTGCATGCGTGCACATAGATATACTCTCTCTCACACACACACACAAACACACACACATACACAATTCACACAAACATGCACATTTTGTATGCATGCACAAATACACACACACACACACACACACACACACACACACACACACACACACACACACACTGGTAGTGTTACAAGACCCTGTCCTGCACACCACCCCCAGTCCCCCAGCGCTGAGCTGCTATCAGGAGGAGGCAGAGAAGGTGGGAACGTGAGCAGCCTGGGAATGAGCTACAGCAGGGGAGAGGAGGGGAGGGGAGGGAGGAGGTGAGATGGGGAGTGGAGGTGAGAGGAGGCGAATCGAGGTGAGGGAGGGGGAGCAGAGGAGAGGGGAGGTGGCCGGGGCTTTGTCAGGTCCCTCTGGGCTCCCTGCTCTAGACATGGTGCCTGCTCTCGCTTCCCCAACCTACCTGTCACCCTCACCTGTGTGTGTGTGTGTGTGTGTGTGTGACTGTGAGAGTGTGTGTGCAACTGTGTGTGTCTATGTGAGTGTATGTGTGTTTGCAACTGTGTGTGTATCAGTGTGTGTTTGTGTGTGTTTGTAAATGTGTGTCCCTATATAAATATGTTTGTCTGTGTGTGTGTGTGTGTGTGTGTGTGTGTGTGTGTGTGTGTGTGTGTGTGTGTGTGTGTGTGGTGTCAGGGAGCGTCTGGAGGTCTGCTAGTGCCAGTGGATTTAAAGCACCGCCTCGCAGGAGCACCCACAGATGTTACATCTCAAAGATAACTACCAGCATCTCTCCTGCCATGTGCTCTCTCTCTCTCTCTTCCTCTCTCTTCTTTCACTTCTTTCTTCTGCCCTCTTTTCCACCACTTTTCTCCTCTTTCACTCTTTCACCTTTACCCTGTCTTTGCCCTCCTCTATTTTCCCTACCTTGCCTTTTCTCTTCTTCATCTTCTTCCCTTTCTTCTTCCTTTCTTCTACCTTCGCTCCCTCGTTCCTCTGTCCCCGGTCTCCTGTGGGCGCTGATCTGGAAGGAGGGGGTGGTTGGAATAGCAATATGGCAGATAACTCCTCTTAGCCTTGCTACTCACTTCAGTGCCTGCTTGCCAAGGCAGAGAGAAGGGGGCGGAGGGAGTGTGTGTGTGTGTGTGTGTGTGTGTGTGTGTGTGTGTGTGTGTGTGTGTGTGTGTGTGTGTGTGTGTGTGTGTGTTTAGTGTGAGGGAGAAGGAGGTTTGGAAAGAGGATGTGCACACATAAACACACACACACACACACACACACACACACACACACACACACACACACACACACGTACACACATAAAGCCCATGCAGCGTTTCTGAAATGTCATTTATACCCCCTGTAGATGCAAAGCTCAAAAGCACTGCTGCCCTTAGCTGCTAATAAGTTCCACCCTGTAGAGTGTATGACTGTTTGTGGCTGTCAGTGCCAGTATTTGTGCAACCTACTTGTACTTCTCCCTCTGTCTCTCTCTCACACACACCGTAACATCTGTCACCTCTTTCATCTCCATCCCTTTGCTGAATGGCGTGTTTGTGTGTGTGTGTGTGTGTGTGTGTGAGGGAGAGAGAGAGAGAGAGAGAGAGAGAGAGAGAGAGAGAGAGGGAGAGAGAGTGTATGAATATATATCTGTCTAATATATGTCTGTCTGTCTGTCTGTCTGTCTGTCTGTCTATGTGTCTGCTGGTCAATCTTTTGGTCTGCCAGTCTGCCTGTTTGTGACAGGTGTGCCAGTGGCACGGAGCCCTGGCAACAGAGCCTTTGTCATTGTCACGGTAAGAAGAGAGCCACTGTTTCTCTGGACGACGCTGCCTCTCCTCAACCCTGACGTGCATTCTAAAATGTGTGAAGAGAGAGAGAGAGAATATGAGTGTGTGTATGCGTGTGTGTGTGTGTGTGTCTGTGAGTGAGAGAGAGAGAAAGACAGAGAAGAAAAATGGATAGGCAAAGATAGACAGGAAAGAGAGGAGGAGAAAGGGTGACTGAAAGAGAAAGAGAATTAACTAGATAAGAAGAAAGGGAAATAAAGGTAAGGACAGATAGAGTGAGAAGAAAAAGGCGGAGGGAGAGAGAGAGAGAGAGAGAGAGAGAGAGAGAGAGAGAGAGAGAGAGAGAGAGAGAGAGAGAGAGCAATAGAAAAAGGCACCAGATGTAGTGGATAACTATTGCACCTGATAGGTCAATGCTGAATGTTTAGTCGGCAGCGAGAGCCGTCTGTACCTAATAAAAGCCAATAGAAACAGGAAGAAAGTCACCTTGTGTCTTAACTACGTGTCTGAGCAGAGAGACAGATAAGATATGAGTAGGTGGAAATGCTCCGCTAGTTGTCCAGCCTTCTGCCACTACAGCTCCAGCTTCACCCAAGACACCCACTGACAAGAAAAATAACAACACTTTACAATGCGCTGCTGTTCCCAGAACTCTCAAATTCTCAGAATTCACACACACACACACACACACACACTCACACACAACCCGTTACATAACCATCTGGTATGAAGGTTTGCATGAACTACAAAAAATTAAATAAAACTGAATAAAAAGATTTCTAAAAACAAATGTAATTTACATAATTCCCCATCTATATGTCAGTGGTTGCCTGTTTGAAGGTCCGCTATATATTCCCTAGGTGTTGTATTGCTGACAGTCTTTTTATGGTAGCCAATGGAGTTATACTGCATGTAATATGCATATGGCTCAGAAGTCCCTCATGCAAATCATATTTATTTCATATGTCAGTGCTTGAATATAAATAGCACATGTGCAAATCAGGGTTTTATGTTCTGGGGAAGCCACATACTGAGGCATGTGAATGTTTAGTTGAGACAAGAGTTGCATTTGTTGATTATTGTGTTTTTGTTGTACTGAAGCAGCACTGATGCCTGCGTTTGGGGGGTAAACAACTGACACTACATACTGTAGAGACTGGCAGAATCTCTGGAAAAAAAAGACTAGCCAAAGCATCCATACCACAGCAGGGAAGTGGTGGTGGTGTGAAAACACCTCCACACTCCTTCACCCACACATGCACACACACGTAAACACACACACACACACACAAGCGTGCACACACACACACACACACACACACACACACACACACACACACACACACACACACACACACACACACACACACACACACACACACACACCGGTCAGCAAAGGGACGGGGATGAAAGAAGTGACAGATGTTACGGTGTGTGTGAGAGAGATGAGAGAGGGTGAAGGCTCACACTGTCTGTCCGTCTGACGGTGGTGTGAGAGTAGATAAAACTGTCTGTCTTTTAGCTGGACAGGCCTTATACCCAAACCAGCGAGATAGGAGAGAGAGAGAGAGAGAGAGAGAGAGAGAGGAGGCAGAAGGAGTCCCAGGAACCCATAGATATGGCAGATGGACACAAAGAAAAACAGAGAGAGAGAGAGAGAGAGAGAGAGAGAGAGAGAGAGAGAGAGAGGTGAGGATGACACAAAATACACAAAAAAAAACAACAACAAAGGGGTGAGACTGAAACTGCATGTTGTTGGCATACTTGTAGAGATGTGTAATACAAGTGTGAGACAGAGAGATAAAATGACTCCCAGGGAAGGGAGAGATAAAAGGCCAAGTTCAAGGTCATTTTAGTCATATAATCTAATCATGCTGCTTTGTGTAGATTTCAGTTAGGACAGTAGAATAAAAAACTGAGTGATTCAATTTATTTTGTGCCACACATTCTGTAGTGTCGCTTGCAGTTCCGACACAGTGTTACAGAAAAGAGACTAAATGTGTTAAAACAAACAAACAAACAAAAAAAGAGAAAAATATACCTTAACTGTAAGCACAATGTCTGCTTCACTGATTTGCAAAAAAACTACACCCTTCTCTTCTACGGGCCATTACTTCTACCATTGTGACCGCAACATTGGACAGGATCAATGCCTCACTAACTTCAGGAACATTTCTCATAAGCTCAGGTAGGACCACATCTCAGAAAACCCTCCCTCAATCCTACTCAAGTGGAGAACTACCGGCCTGTCTCACTTTTTACTTTCCTATCAAAAAACTTTGAAAAGACTGGCTTTAAACAGGTCACAAAATTCCTCTCTAAGGACTAACTTCAATCAATCTGGCTTCAAAAGCGGCCACTCCACAAAGACAGCACTTCTGTCAGTGACAGAAGCCCTAAAAGAAGCCAGAGCAGCAGGTGTGTCCCCAGATGTCATTCTACTTGACCTATCAGAAGTGTTTGAAACGGTCAACCTACACAACAACAACACTATCCTTCTAAACAAACTCATAGCAAAGCCATTGATGGACTCACTGGAGCATCGTTCAATGTGTCATAGCAACGGTAAACATCTGCATCCAATTACCTGATCACAAGGGTGCCCCAAGGCTTGGTACTGGGGTCTGTCCTCTTTGCCATGTATATATACATATGACCTCACTGGGTCCAGTCATCCACTCACATGGCGTGTCCTATCGCTGCCATGCAGGCGACATACATGTATCTGTCCTTTCCTCCCGGGGATTCCACTGTATAAACACAGGTCTCTGATTGTCTTTCATACTGTAGCTACATTGATGAAAGAACACCCACCTCCTATTGAACCTCTCTAAAACTAAACTTTTGATCCTCTTGGCTATGCAAACCGCAAATAAAAAAAAAAATATCAGCATTAAGATTCCCTATCTGTTGCTCTCACCAAGGTTGGAAGAAACCTGGGCATAATGATTGACGACCAACTGATCTTCGCTGATCACATTGCTGCTGTTGCAAGGACGTGCTGCTTTTCTCTATTCTACATAAGGAAAATCAGGCCATGCCTCACTCAACATGCAAACAAACTCCTGGTTCAGACCTTGGTTATTTCTCACCTGGACTACAGCAATGCCCTCCTAAGGTTTCACTCTATATAGTTCCATCAATGGATCTCATTGACTTCGTATGGGGCTCTCCTAAAAAGTATTGTGGGCACGTCTGCTCTGTCCGTCCTGTTGCTTGCATCGAAAAGTTGAGAAAAGTTTTCAGGCAGAAAAGTTTTCAGGCAGAAATGGATCAATCAGCCAATCGGATACACTCCCCCTTAACTCCCCAGTGTACAGTGTAAAGGCCAGACTGAAGATCCACGACGAGATGAGACGATTCTAGAGAGTAGTTCCGGCGGCGTGAATCAATCATTCTAGTCTCGTCGCAGATTGTTGCAAGCAGTTTCAAGCGATTTAACATGTCAAATCACAGTTTCAGAGTTTTAGAACGTCACTGGTTTTTAGAACGTTGCAGCCCGTCTCATTGCGGATCTTTGGTCTGTAGCCACCTTAAAAGAGCCGTAACAGGTCTCCCAACTTGTGCTATGAAACCCCTACAAATGATCCAGAATGCAGCTGCGTGTCTCGTTTTCAACCAGCCTAAAAGAGCACGTCACACTGCCCTTCATTATACACAAACATTACTGTAACCAACTTAGCTAAAACACAATCATTGGCTTTGACACCTGTCATAAACAACCATACACACTGTATACGTGAACAGATTTATGGCTATTGACAGTTCAAATATATACATAGTCCACCTGCACCTTTTCTTGAGGAAGGATTGCTAGTTTGTCTATGTAAATCTCTGTCTATCTATGTAAATAATATGATTTTTTCTTGATTGCTAAGGAGCACTTACAGTAACAGCTATATTTCTGTGTATGAGCAAATATTTCTGTGCATGTGAACAATCTGAAAAATGTTCTACAATTTGAACTATTTAAGCATTACTGTATGTGAAAGCTCACTAAAGATGAGAGTGCCCAAAAGTCAGCAGTGGTTAAACAAAAATCTATAATATGGATGAAGTGTATGCTATTTGACGCAAAAAAAAAAAAAAAAAAATGTTTTTGATAATGCCATATGTAGTTTTAGTTGCAGTGCTTCATTGTGCAGGATATATGAGAGTGTAGTATTTTGATACAACACAATGGTTTAAAAATTGTGTTTTAGCAGTTGGAAAAAAACTGTACACAGCTGTGGCTGTCAGAAAGAGTGCCCATGGAGAGAGAGAGAGAGAGAGAGAGAGGGAGAGAGAGAGAGAGGGAAAGAGAAATATTGCACAAGGAACTAACGACAAATTTATATTAAAAAGCATTTTTTAAAAAACAAATTCAGACAAAGACGCCATACAATGTGTGTGTGTGTGCGTGCGTGCGTGCGTGCGTGCATGCGTGTGTGTGTATGAGAGAGCCATGGGCATCTTCACAAAACCCTGGAGACGAGCAAAGACTTCCTGTGCCGGTGGCCTCCAGCTCCTGTCTCCCCAGGAAACTCTAGCACTATTTACCAGCACAAACAACATCTGTGCGTGTGTGTGTGAGTGTGTGTACATAAGTGAACAGAGAGAGAGAGAGAGAGAGAGTGTGTGTGTGTGTGTGTGTGTGTGAGAGAGAGAGAGAGAAAGAGAGAAGAGAGAGAGAGAGAGAGAGAGAGAGAGAGAGAGAGAGAGAGAGAGAGAGAGAGACAGAGTTGTGTGTGTGTGTGTGTGTGTGTGTGTGTGTGTGTGTGTGTGTGTGTGTGTGTGTGTGTGTGTGTGTGTGTGTGTGTGTATTTAATCACCCATAACATTATTAAAAATTCCTTGGGCTATGAAGTGTGCCAATATGAAATCTGGTCAAAAATAGCGGAATGAAGCACAAGCACAGCATTTCTATATATATGGTAATTGTTGTTTATCCACTTCACTGCATTCTCTTAGGGCTCAGGCTCTGTGCAACTCCGGCCTCCTGATTCAGAATAGAAAGTGCTCTCATGACTCTCTGCGCTACACATAAAGCAGTGTTGAACATGCCCAGTGACCAATACTGAGAACTAAGGAGAAGAAAGCAGACAAGACTTGCCTCCAAAATTTCATCTAGCTCAAATAGTCATCCTCAGTGTTAGTGTGAAAAAGAGAGAGAGAGAGAGAGAGAGAGAGAGAGAGAGAGAGAGAGAGAGAGAGAGAGAGAGAGAGAGAGAAAGAGAGAGTTACTACATGAGTTGGCCCAGAGCCAAGTTGACCTGAGCATATGCTCTCCCTGGACCTCCCAGCAAACAACCTCAACCCCCCCCCCCCCCCCCTTTCTCCCCTAAGACAGTCACACACACCACACACACCGCTTCAACCCTCTCTGCACACACACATATACTGTACACACACAGGTCCACGCAAACAAACATGAAACAGACACACACACATCAATACACACACCAACACACACACACACACACACACACACACACACACACACACACAAACCTCTCTGAAATGAGAGAGAGGAGGCACCCATAGAGAGGAGACAGAGGAGAGGGGGAAAGGAGAGGAGAGTTAGGGAGTTAGACAAGTCCTTCCACGCACGGCGGGTGAGTAAAATGAGTACTTGGGCCTCGGAGGAGCAGAACCGTCCTCCTCTAAATGAGAAGTCTCTTTAGTCTGCCAACTCCAATGTGTGAAGCAGCCAGTGGAGCCTCTCTTCCATGTCTTTGCCAAACAAAGGCCTCAAATCAAAAACTGGGGTTTGAAGTATTGCGCAACCTGAGTGATCCAAGTGACTGTGACTTTCATCTCTGTTGAGTTGGAGCTGTAGGATCCCACTGCACACACTTAAAAAAGAATACCTCTTAAGAATGCTGTGTGTTCCTTCTGTTGTCAAAACACAGGACTGCGTGTGTGTGCCTCAAACGATAGTTAACTACAACACATCAGAGAGATTTTTACAGGCTTGTATCAAGTTTCAGTCATTGTCACTGTTTCTTCTCTTTCATTATTATTTGAACAACTGTGATTCTCTTCGAAAAACACAAAATGATTATCTGACATATAAAATCAAGAAGTATGTAATTCCTTGAGCATACAGAGAAGTTCTGTTCTACATTGTAAAAACCCACTCTGTATTAATGTCAAAATTCTGTCTTACTGTAATTGAGTGAGAGGTGAAGATGTAGAAAAGTTTGCACCTGTTTGTCTATCAGAGCCTGTAGGTCTGAAGATGTTGGGCCATGGGGAAGGCTGGGGGACTATGGGAGAGCTTAGAGCTTAGCAGCACATTAGCAAGAATGTGCGCTATGTAAGCATGTGTGTCGGGGAATGTGTGCACATTTGTGTGTGTGTGTGTGTGCGTGTGTGTGTGTGTGTGTGTGTTTTAAAATGTTATCTGTGACTGTGTGTTGAGGACTGTGTGGAGGAATAGCGGTGTGTGTGTGTGTGTGTGTGTGTGTGTGTGTGTGTGTGTGTGTGTGTGTGTTTTCTGGTGAGCTCTGTAAAACAAAAGGTGGTGTTGGTGTCTCTCCGGTTCTAATCCCAGACTGCCTCCCTCTGTCTGCCTGCTATAAATACTGACACTGAACATAACCTGCAAAGAACACAAGCAGAAGAGCACACACACACACACACACACACACACACACACACACACACACACACACACACACACACACACACATACGCAAAGAGACAGTGACGCACACACATGACACATGATCATACCTTATCTCTAGAGAGGAATCCGTAGAGACAAAGGGATACAGACAACAGCAAAAATCCATCTCTTACCTACTTTGTACACACACATTTGTGCGTCTAGAATACATATTCACACTAGCAAGCACACACACACATACACACACAAACACACATGCACACAGAAACATGACACACACACACAGGACCCACACACACACCAACACGAAACACAAACACACACACACACATACAAATTCATTCAGTCCCTGT
>JAODXP020000004.1:8033930-8036430 GCA_027497455.2 Sardinella longiceps | reverse complement strand
ACACACACACACACACACACACACACACACACACACACACACACACACACACACACACACACACACACACACACACACACACAGACAAACTCATCCATCTTGCGGGAGGCCATGCCTGTTTGGAGACTGTGGCATAGAAGCTAATTATATCCCAAGCTTAGGGTGGGATTTATGCATTGGAGTCAGGCACAGTTTATCTGGATCACTAATGAAACACCCCTGCCTATGAGAAATACTGTGTGTGTGTGTGTGTGTGTGTGTGTGTGTGTGTGTGTGTGTGTGTGTGGTGGTCTCTGTTCCCGTCAAAGCAGGGCTGTGGGGGGGTAGTGTCCCACTTTGTTCTTTTCCCCCCGTTCAATCCCTGACTCTGGCCTCTAATGATGCAGACCTCCATAGATGGCTTCCTCCAGCCTTCCACCAGCCTGTTTGATCTGTCACAGATGTGCACCAACAATACACAGCTTCAAATAACAACAAACACAGCCCTACACATGCTGGATATCACACACAAACACAAACACAAACGTGCAAACATGTGAAAGTACACATCATCACAGAATGCATACACCAAAACACACACACAGACACTCACACACATTCTCTCTCTCTCTCTCTCTCTCTCTCTATCTCATGCGCGCTCTCTCTCTATCACACACACACACACACACACACACACACACACACACACACACATTTATACTACACACATGTAAGGCAAATATTCAAACAAGATGCAAAAACACATATCAATACAAGTACACATACAATGCAAACATAAACATACACATACACACAAAGAAGACCAACATCAAAACACACAAACACACACACACACCCTGATTCTTGCTCCCCTGCCCCACCCCGAAGAGAAGAGAATAAGGCAGCCGTAACATGAAGTCGTCCAAGGCTTTGAACTAGGAAATGGAGTCTCAGATTAAAACCCAACGCGTGCTGTGATGTGATGTGTGCCCAGTGGGCTGGGATTCACAGAGGCCAATTCAATTACCAGCGTCATCAACACACTCACAGATAAGACAGAGAGAGAGAGAGAGAGAGAGAGAGAGAGAGAGAGAGAGAGAGAGAGAGAGAGAGAGAGAGAGAGAGAGAGAAAGGGGTGGGGGGAGGAGAGCGAGGAGAGGGAAAAGGGAGGGATAGAGAGAATGTGAAGGAAGAATACGACAGGCAGTTTGTTAGGAAAGAGGAGTAAAGGCTCCCCTCCACCCATATTCCTCAGTCCTGCTTTGTCTTCCACGCCTACGCTGAATGCCTCTCACAGAGATGACAAACATTTCCATCAAACTACACACCTACACACACACACACACACACACACACACACACACACACACACACACACACACACACACACATCACAGTGTGCATTCACCAAGCCATGATAATGATTATTATATAAGCCCCTGTAGCATGGAGAACCCACAGCGCCTCTCCAGCCCACCGCTCCCCATGACTCTGCATCTGCTCTGTTTGTCCCATCTGGCATGCCGTACCTGCCAAACCTGCAAGACACCATCGCCAGGCTTCAAATGGATTCTGGGACGGCGATGACGAGCTGTGCGGGCCCCGCTGGAGATTACCGAGGCAATGTTCCACAAGCTGGCAGTGCCACGCTTCTGGAGGCGTGCATCTTTTTCTACAAAGATTACTATAATCTTAGGTGGCAGTTAGCAGTTATTTATGCCATCCCAAGGCAGATTTTTTTTCAAACAGATTAGCAAAATCAGTTGTTCAATTCCTCTTATCACATCCATCCCAATCACTGATGAGCCTTTCACACATCTAAGATAGATCCTGCACCTGAGACTCAGGGATGACAAACGGGTAATGGGGTTTTTCTTTCATGACGGCTGTGGAATTGGGGCGTGAAAGTGAGAGTAATAATCTCTGACCGCCACAGCCACAGTCGCCACAGGGTCTCCCTAGCAGCTGCGAAGGGGCTTTCTGACCTTGGAACAACGACAGGTCTCCAAGCAGCTGCAATGAGACGTCTACAATGTGGACAAACGAGGCAAGGAGGACCTGCCTTCACTGCCAATCACTCAGCTGGGCCTGAGAGGACCGTGGCCACTGGGGGAGGGGAGGGGGGTGTGGGGAGCTGGTGGGGACGAAGCCATCAATCCAGCCCCCCTCAGTGTCCTATTGCCAGCTAATACCAGCCATCCATCAGGTGTCAGCACCAGTGATGGAGCGATCATGGCGGCCCCGCTTCTGCCCTCTGCTGTCCAAGCCTCCACCCGTCCACCCCTCTACCCACCCACCCCACCTCACGCTCCCCTCTGCCACCTGCCTGCACTGAGGGCCCTCTGTCTCTGTCAGAAGCTAATAGATCCACGGACGATGGAGGCAATCCACCCCTTGGCCCCTGGGAGACGCAGATGGAGGCCAGGTTGTGTCATGGGTGCTGGTGGCAACCTCTCTGTGATGTTGGGCATCTCACGCTGCTATTGAGGAGATTGGGGTCTCACTGGAAGCTGAATAAACA
>JAODXP020000004.1:8018930-8026430 GCA_027497455.2 Sardinella longiceps | reverse complement strand
ATAATCAACAGGGAGAGAGAGAGAGAGAGAGAGAGAGAGAGAGAGAGAGAGAGAGAGAGAGAGAGAGAGAGATTAAAAGAGAGAGTGAGATTTCACATTTCACATGATGAGGGTGCAGAATCTCAGCAAAGGTTTACGTGTGTGTGTGTGTGTGTGTGTGTGTGCGTGAGAGAGAGAGAGAGAGAGCACAGGTGGCAAAGGGTACACACACCTGCAGCCAACCTCGCTTTGATTTAGTGTTCTTAATCAGCCCTCTCCCCTCTAGGTTATTCATACACACCTATCTGTGCCTCCCCTCTGACACACTACAGGGAAGAACTGCAGGAGGGAGGGTAAGATGGAGGTAGAGCAAGAGAAAGAGAGAGTGCATTAAAAAAGTGAAGGGGTGAGGGAGAGCAAGTATTTGATAGCATGCTACATAGAGAGATGAATGAGACTGAGAGCGAGAGAAGAGAGAGAGGAAGAGAGAGGGAGAGAGAGGGGGAGGGGGGGAGTGAGAGAAAGAGAGAGCAATAGAGAGAGTGGAGAGATTCATGTCTGTGATGATGCGTTTGGACGTGGCATTGGAAGGTGGGTGCTTAGAGAGGCTATTCAGACAGTGAGAAACTGCAGGTGAGTCCACTCATCCATAACCCACACTGCACCCACAAAACACCACATAGCACAGCATAGCATAGCATAGCATAGCACACAAGACAGCACAGCTCAGCAGAACACAAAAATCACACACCAAACATCACCTCACCTCACCCCAGCACACACACACACACACACACACACACACACACACACACACACACACACACACACACACACACACACACACTCACATAAACACCACCAAACTACACAATACTACACCGTACAACACAAACCACACCCACACCCGCTTACTTAATTTCCCCTAAAAGCTCCTGGGCAGTAATTGTTAAATGTAAATGTTACAGTAATTGTTGAAGAAAACAACGAAACTGTGAGTCCAAAACACATATATTAACCATGCATAATTGCCATCATGCCATAAGAAAGATTTAAATATGACATATATATATTTTTGTCACTTCTACTGTACCAAATACCACAGGGACTAGAGGATTTATTGTGATCCAATCCATAATCAAATAAATAATAGCAATAAAAAGAAATCTTGGAGGAGAAAGCAAGGCACAGCGACAGGGTTGATCTGGGGAGGGCGATTAAATGAAATCTCTGTGGGTGAGACTGGGGTTCTGTAGCAGCAACCAGGACTGAAATGCTGCCATCAAGTAGGTGTAATTATGGCTATGAACAGCCAGCAGAGGACTAAAAAGCCTCCTGAACAGCACTTCAGTAAAGCGAAAAAGAGGAGGGGGGTAGAGAGAGAGAGAGAGAGAGAGAGAGAGAGAGAGAGAGAGAGAGAGAGAGAGAGAGAGAGAGAAATATAACGCGAGGGAGAGAGAGAGCAAGAAGCAGTGACGGAGAGAGAACATAAGTGTTTAACATTCATAACCCATTTAAATATACTGTATATTTTGGGTGTTTCTTTGCATCGCTTTTGCTGTTCTGTTGATACACTCACCTATAGCAACAGATTTGTTTAAATCATAGAGAGGGAAGGGAAAAAAGAAAGTTAAAATGAAGAAAAAAATAATAAAAACCAGAGCAGAGAGCTGTTGACATCCAACCCAATGAGATGACAAATTGGGCCAGTGGCGATCGGAATACCAAAGCAGACAGCAGGCCGCCAGATATCCATCAGCTCTCAAGCCGTCGATAATGCCCAATTTCCCCTGTTCAGAAAAATCCACAAATTCGAGCCCATAATGTGAGATGGATGGGTGAATGCAGCGATGGTGGGAGGAAGAGAGAGGGTATGAAGGCAGGACGTGACCCGCCTTCATGATGATGATGGTGTGTGTGTGTGTGTGTGTGTGTGTGTGTGTGTGTGTGTGTGTGTGTGTGTGTGTGTGTGTGTGTGTGTGTTGTTGTTGTTGCTTGACTGGCTGTGAAATCAGGGAGGTTTGGAGAAAGCTATACTGCCTCAGAGGCTATACAACTTCAGAGGAGGTGGACACATACAGGTTTACACTGGCACAATAGGAGGCTAATTATACATTGCTGGCTATGGAAGTGTAATTGTTTGTTAATAATGTACTGTATGTATGTATGTATGTATGTGTGTGTGTGTGTGTGTGTGTGTGTGTGTGTGTGTGTGTGTGTGTGTGTGTGTGTGTGTGTGTGTGTGTGTGTGTGTGTGTGTGTGTGTGTGCGCGCATGTGTGAAAGAAATTAACATAAGATAATTTAGGATGCCATTTAAATATTATATTTGAAAGTACATAGTATGTATATATTACATAGCAAACATCATTTTTTTCTCTTTGAACTGTAATTGCTACAGGATGGGGTTTAAATGTGATATTTGAAAATACACAATTAAAATCTAATATAGCCTACACTATTCATTTTGGTTGCTCTGAGTGCTGTAGTCCCCTGTGCCTCTAGTCTCTCTCACCCCCCACCAACCTCCCTTTCAGTGTGATCAAATCAGCTAGCATCACACACACACACACACACAACACACACACACACACACACACACACACACACACACACACACACACACACACACACACACACACACACACATGAAAAACATGCCCAGAGACATATCACATCAACCCCATCTCCTCACTGGCAGCTGCCTTACTTGAAGTGCTGATAAGAAGCTTTCCTGAACTAACGTGTGTGTGTGTGTGTGTGTGTGTGTGTGTGTGTGTGTGTGTGTGTGTGTGTGTGTGTGTGTGTGTGTGTTTGTGTCAAGATGGCAGAGTAACTGTTTTTATGTGGGTGGACATGTGTGCATTCAGGATGGGTGCATGTGTAGCAAGTGTGTGTATGTTGGGGTGTGTGTGTGTGTGTGTATGTGTTGTCTGAGGGTGCAGGTGTTTTTGTGCACTGGTGTGAAACCACGCCACAGGCATGAAGCCCCATGTTTATGCATGCCGCTAAAGTTGGCCCAATCAGAAATGTGGACCAGACCTGTACTGTACGTATGTATGAAAATAGTACCAATGCCCTTAGTACCCCTTGGAATGTTCAAAACTTCCACCAGGTGCCAATTTGTTTTGCTAAATGACAGATTGTTGTGTAGCCTGACAAGCCATACAACTACAACATTAAAAATTTATAGTCTGGCCACGAACAAGAGACTGAAGTCAATCCTGGGCAGAATTTCAAACTCCCTTTACGTGCAGTAATATAGCACTACAACCAATCAGAGGAATGAACAAGATGACAATGCAGATTCAAATGACCCCTGTTCTTGCCTAAGCCCACCCAACGACTCTCTTCTACACATATAGTGCACTGTGACTGGATCTAATACCACCGATGTCAGACAAATCACAAGACCAAAATCAGACCAAATTACAATCAGAAGTCCCTATGGCTCAGAACTAGACTGGCTGAGCTAAACTATTTGCTTTGACTAAGGTAGGTCTAGAGTTCTAGGGTTACTGATGTGAGCAGTTGGAGGTAAATTCACCCACCCAGCTCTCATATATCTGCATAGAGGACTAGAAAGAAAGCTGTGTAGTGTGTAGTTGTGAAGTAAATCATCTCAAGTGCTCTTGGGGTTTGTTTGCAGCATTGAGGGCTGACAAGAAATGCCATCATCGTTGCAATATCTTGTTGCGGCATCAAGCGCTGAAAGTTATTACATTTCAGAGTGCTGTGAAAATAGACTGACTGCTGAGCGTTTGACAGAGTAAATTGAGTTCTCTGAAGCATGACTCAAATGTTGGGTCCTTTTCCATTAAAGTGGGTCAGCTGAATTCCGCAGAATGAGGTTTTTTTTAGAAGTTAATGGTGTGTGTGTGTTTGTGTGTGTGTGTGTGTGTGTGTGTCTGTAAGTTATTGTGTGTACTCTAGTGTGCAGGTTGCATATGAGTGTGTGTCTGTCTAACGTACTGTACAATTAACACTTTCTACCGCAGGCATAGGCATTAGGACATGTTGACTGCTTTTTTTTTCTTTGTTCCTGGTGGCTGCTCAAGTACATACAGTACTGTATACAGTACAGTTCAGACGACTGTGAGTGTAGGGAATGGGGGAGGCTTGTGTACTATATGTATGTACAGCATGTACTAGTGTGTCCGTGTGTGTGTGTGTGTGTGTGTGTGTGTGTGTGTGTGTGTGTGTGTGTGTGTGTGTGTGTTTCTGCAGATGAAGCAATGAGAACTAACTGCCTTCATTTGCATTAATAAGGATAAAGAAGAGAAACTAAGATACAGTGGATATAACTTCTCTTCTACAGGTACTACACTACAGTATTTGTATTAGGATTGAGGACTTGAGGACACTCCACCTAAAACCACCATTTTGACTGAACATTGCCATGCTTTACCAAAGTCCTTCCAAGGCCTCCTATATACTGTAAGGGTCTCTGGCTTTATATAAGAAGCCCATACAGATGCTTAAAGTTGCGATCTTTCCTGACGGCTTTACTTCCCCACAGACTCAATTATTTACCATCAGCAGTGTAGAGGGGAAAGGGGTTGTAACTACTACTCCATTTTTCAACATTCATTTGTTCCGTGTTTTGAAAATGAGGCCAATAACAAATTTTCTATATTCTCATCACCAAGGGTGTAAGCTCTCCATTGAGTAGTAGGCTATGGTGGCCAAACAACGTACAACTAGTAGCCTACTTCATTCCTACTTCTCATTCTCCATTCCTGTGGCTCTCTCCTGGCTGCTTCAGGGCTCATTAACCCAACACGAGTGTCAGCGTAGTCCTAGGGAGCGTGGCACACTGCCACCGATCCTCTTCCGTCTCCCACAACCAGCCTGCCGAACACAGACACTAGTCAATGATGCTTCGCTTTGATCTGCCTTTGCTCGGCCACAAAAGAGCTAAATCTATATTTTATAGACCCGCTCCTTTTGAAACAGTTTGAGTTAGTTGCTCCAGCTGTCGAAACGGCACAAACTGTAAGGAACAGTTTCTCCGATACCTCTAGCTGAGGGGAGGGAGACAAATGAACTCTTTTTGAAAAGAATATAAATTACACAGTCCTTAGGAAAAGATTGCGGTGTGCATACAGTACTATATATTCTATAGGTGAGGTGATACAGAAATACACTTGGACAAACATAGGATGGGGAAATATGTATAGATATTGGCCATCTTATTCAATATGGTGCAAAAACTGTCTGTGTAAATTCTGGCTCAGCGTAGCACATAATTCAGAATGGTGGTAATAAAGGCATATTAAGAGCTTTCATTTGAATTCTGGATGTAATAAAGCTGTCAGTTTTGATGTACTCATGAAGCAGTGATTTCATTTCCATTTTAGCTCTTGATTGCAAACATAAATCCCGCCCACTTTGATCAGCCCACAACCTGCTGCTCTGCTGAGGCACCCTTTTAGATTGACAGGTCCTGACAGAACGATTTCATTGATGATTTCATCAATACCCAGAGCACTAACTGTTTAAAATGAGTTATTGATCATGGTGTGTGTGTGTGTGTGTGTGTGTGTGGTAACATGGTGGGGGTGGGCAATGAGATAGTGACTTATAATTGGTAGTCAACTCACAGTTAACAACCAGGGCTCTTCCCACAGAGAAGCTTTCTGTTCCATAAATTATTGCTGTAGTTTTAAAAGAAATTTTAATCCAGATAGATCCCGAATCCTGCTACTCAACGGGCCTTGCCCACGGTACCTCTGAGCGGAAATACATGTCTGTGAGAGTGTCAGATTGCATTTTAATGTGTTCCGAAGGAAATTTCCCTTCCGTTCTCTCTGACGGTTCCCTCAAACAAAGCACACTCCGCCTCGTGAAGGCAGAGCAGATTTAATATCCGTTGCATTAAAGTTTCATAAAATCGTTTCATCTGATATAATGGCTGTCTGACTCTTATTTTTTTCTTCCTCTTCCTTTTCTACACCACCCCCCCCCCTCTCCCCATCAGCCCCAACATCCATTGAATCTCATTTAGCCTTCTCAAGTGCAGGAGTGGGTGGAGGGGACTGGGGGCGGATGGTGGCAAGATGGTGGCTCTTTGTGTGTCTCTAACAGTCATGGCAAAGCACACTAGCCTACTAGAAAGGACAAAGCTCACCAGGACAGAGAGAAAAGAAGAGGGTTTGGGGGGGGTGGTTGTTGGGGATAGTGATGGTGACAGTGGCAGTGGGGATGGGGATGGGGGAAGATAACATGAGAGCACTATAGGGAAGAGAGGAGCAGGGGAGAAGAGAGAAAGTCTTATTGATGGGGCCTATTTGCCAAGAGATTGTCCTGCAGTCTTTGGGGAGCTGTATATATTAATTAGCATCTATTCATCTGTGGGCATTCAGCTCAGGACCCAGGGCAGCCGAGCTTTGCTCCATGCATCACTGTGTTGTCCGCCCGCTAATACTCATAATTGACTCAGATAAGAGGGCTGGACAAAGCATGGCCCCATCCTTCACTCTCCCTCTCATGTGCTCCCTCTCTCTCTCTCTCTCCTCCTCCTCTTCCTCCGCCTCCTCTTCCTCTGTCTCCCCCTGGCTGTTTGAATATGCACACCAGCACTTGGGTTTGGAGACAACTTGTGGACAACGTCACAAAAAAAGAGAAAGAAACGACGTTTTGCATTTTTTTCCGTACCACCAAAAAAAACAATGGTTCACCCACACATTCACACATCGACACACATCAACGGACACACACAATAACAGACACACACACACACACACACACACACATACAATATATATAGAACTTGTGATGTGAGATAGAGTGGTGCACCAGAGAGACCACCCATTTAGTCTCACCCCACCCAACATCAACCCACTCCTGCCCACCCCCAGCCAAGATTTACAGCCTGTCCAGGACACTCAGAGACTGAGCGGCTGATTAAAGATTTGTGGCAGCTCAGTAAATATAACACGCTTTAATGGAATGATTTGCACATCGGGCAGTGCAAGGTTGGCGGCGGGGTGAGTAATGGCGCTGTGATGGTGGTGATGCTGAGGATGGATCACTCGGTAGCGGGAAATTAGGAATTCTCCGCTAATTTGTCTGTGGTGAGCAGGCTTTGAGCAGTGTTGTTTGATGAATCGGATGGGGCTTTTTTAGGATTCTGGATTGGGAGAGTTTCCACTGGGCACAGAAAAGAGATCGTCTGTGCTCTAAGATGTGCTTTTCAAAGCAGGATGTGAGATCACAGTTTACCGCCTCTAGTGCGTCTGACTCACACACTCACACACACTGCCTTCGCCTCTCAAAGACTTAGCTACTGGTGAAACACATCACATAGGCTATACTGTGGTTATTATTACTGCCATGTCATCATTTTGGTTTTATTCCTAACAACCGCAGGATCCATAATCTTCCTATTGTATTCTACTTCTCAGTCGACATATTGCCCTAATAGCTTAGGGGGCAGTTTCAATATTAATTTGAAGATCTTTATTCTGCTCCGCCAAGAAAATGCTAAGCGAACTTTATTTGGGAACATTGAAGCAAGCCC
>JAODXP020000004.1:7923930-8016430 GCA_027497455.2 Sardinella longiceps | reverse complement strand
TGCCCTCCTCTCCTGCACAACGATACACAGGTGTCTGGTTTTGTCTATCTGCATATGTGTGTGTGTGTGTGTGTGTGTGTGTGTGTGTGTGTGTGTGTGTGTGTGTGTGTGTGTGTGTGTGTGTGGACATCTGTAATCTGTGCAATACACCTGTCCAATAATGTCACACCAAACAAACACTGTGAGTAATATGCATGTATGTAGCTATATCTCTCTCAAATCACACTCTGCTGCAATCTGCTCACTGTTTCACACTCCAAGGAGAATCCTGTGTCTGATGTATGAACATTTATGTTTAAATCAGCTAAGTGGTGTCTTCAGGGTGTTTTAAAGCTGCTAAGTGGTGTCTTCATGGAGTTTTAAAGCTGCTGTGTTTTAAGGGAATACTTACTCTATTTCTTGAATGCACATTTGCATTTAAATTTACTTGCATTGCATTCGAGACAGCAGTCACATATTGTAGAATGGGATATATTACTGTATATAAGAATGGAACCTGTCTCAAATGTCTTTTATATTTAAACACTAACACTATTTGATTACATATAAACATTAACACTATTTGATCCATGATTTTCATTTCACCACTGTATATGGTGTAGCCTATGTGGTTGAAGTGATAAATAAAACCACTAAGCCAGCTGGTATACCAGTTGGTTTTCCATGCTAAATTCCGAGAGCACTACAGCATTATTGACTTTATGTTGATACAGCTGTTTGTTGAAATCTTGGGTATTTTGGTTTAAGTTAAAAAAAAAATAATACATATAGCCCCTATATAATACATATAGATATTTGGGATAGACCAATCATGCAAAACTGCAAAAGGCTTATGCATAAGTGAGGGAAAATGCTTTTTAAGTGGCGCTACATGACATGTAAACACTACAACAAGGAGCACTCTTATTAAAAGTGAGTGTTATTTGTCATCGGAGCTGTGCTCATATTTTATACTTAATTATTTTACCTGTCATAAGGAGAAATGATTTCTATTTCACGTCAATAAGTAATAGAAGACATGGGGGGCAAGCTATTGGATCTGAATTCATCTCTTTAATTATTTACTTTGCTGTAGTCTATGCTGACATCCAAATAAATTGTTCCTCACTTTTCAGTGAACTGAAATTAATTTGAGTTTAACATGTTAGGGATTTTACGGTTTGCTTTTTAATCATTTTTAACTGTGTGTGTGTGTGTGTGTGTGTGTGTGTGTGTGTGTGTGTGTGTGTGTGTGTGTGTGTGTGTGTGTGTGTGTGTGTTTGTATTTGCACAACCTTCGATTCGAGACCATGCTTCCTTTGTGAGCCTTTAAAAAGGAGATGCATCAGGATGATTCATTATTGCTTTTAGAACCATCTTTCTTATAGCTTATCTGCCTGAGTGGATAGAACCAAACTCTCCTCTCTCTCTCTCTCTCTCTCTCTCTCTCTCTCTCTCTCTCTCTCTCTCTCTCTCTCTCTCCTGTCATCTTTCTCTCTTGTTTTCTAAGATACACTCACACAAGCAGGTTCCCACACACCCCCCTCCTTCCCTTGTTGCTCTTTTCATAAATATAAAAAGGCTGGGATATTTTTGTGTCTTTACCCACATAACCATCTTCCACTGCTGGCGCACGAGTCTCACCCCTGGGCAGAAAGTGTAAATGCCAACCAAGCCAACCAACCAACCATCCAACTGACTGACCAACCAACAGCCCAACCAATCAACAGCCTGAGCCCCTCAGGTCACAGGGACTGGTATACTGACGTCAACCACAGCAAGAACAATACTCATCATCATAATTAACGCTTTGTTCTGTTCTCATGTAATGTACTGTAAAGTTCCTAATTATAAGCCAGAATGTGTATTATGCTACAGGCCAGTGTTTTATGCGCACAAAACTACACTGTATATTAACAGCATTTTTGTATGACCAGCACCCATATTATGTTAACCACATCACCCTATCAGAATCAGATTAAATATTACATTAAAATAAGAAAGTACAATGACACATTGACAATTTAGCTAAATCAATGTATTAAACTCAATTAATAATCAGAAATGTACAGTATTTATACCTAAGGAATAGAGTACCTGAACTGAGAATGGAATCCGTGACCATGGAGTTGTTGCTGCACCATTTCAGCCACAGAAACACATCTAAAAACCCACTAACACCTGAAAAGACACACACAAACCAGCACATCAGAATGATAAAAATGAAGACAGAATCAGAATGATAGAAATGAAGGGTTATATCAGGTCATTCTCAGCACCCAAGCAGTTGTATTAATTGTGTGGACACATTTGTTGTGCAAATGTGTAGATTTCTGGCGCCAACACAAAAAGAATGTCCTTGAGGGCTGACAAAAATCCAGAATGACAAGTAAGCTGCGAAACAATGTGAGCCAGCGAACAAAGGTCACAGAATAATCCGTCTGTGGTTGCATAACTGGAAGCCTCCTATCCCTGGGACATAAGCAATACAACCCCAGAACTGCAATTTCAACTGGAGGCTGCCAGTTCTCTGCTCCTCCATACCATCTCTGACTGTCAGGGGGAGTAGGGAGTAGGGTGACTGTCTGTCATCCTCAGCACTATAGTGTGAACACCAACATGCAAACTAGGATTGACACATCTAAAATAGAAGGGGATGAGATACTGTAGTACCCACCTGTGATAACAACACACTTAAAAAACGACTCGGATACAGGTTGACAATAGTTATGTAGAGGAATTTGGGTGGGTGGGTGGGTTATTTATCAGGAGAAAGGAGGGGAGGCGGGGGTAATGGGTGTGTGGTGGACCAGGGATGGGGAGGGGGGATTAGGGAGTAGCCTGTACATGTATACTGTACCTGTGTCTATTGTTTTGTGTAGTGAACATGTGTCAACTGTTTTGCTGCTTTTTGTTTGTAACTTCCTACTTGTCTGCAATAATAAAAAAGACTATGAAAAATGTTTGCTATGGTCTGAAGTGGTTATACAGAAGCAGCTGTGGTAAGTAAACATAAAAAGGCTGGATTCTGTGTGTTGACACGGCAACAGCACAGAGATAGTGGGAGGAGATCACGAGAGATCAGTGTGTTGCCAGGTATTAAAATGAACGACTCAGTGGTGTGTTAAAAGACTAAGCCAGCCAGTTGGCTTTTCCCACACATCTCCACAATCAATAACATGAGCATCAATGTTTTAGATGGGCCAAGACTGTTGGAAAACAAAATTCATTTCAGTATGAACACACACATTGTGATTAGAGTATTGAGTGTTAAACTGTTCGATGATTTATTAGAGATTCAAATTTCAAAATGTTGCTGAAAACTTGGAAGATTCTGTTTGTTAATAGCCTTTTTCAGCATCCTTTTTTTTTTGTTTTGCTCAGCACACCAAACTGCCAGTATTTGAAAGTATAAACAGTTTTAAGAACGAGGCCAAAGCTATTAAGAGCTCCCTCCACTTGGGCACTTAACATGGACAGCTTTTCTAATACCTGGCCTATAACAGCATACTAATTTTGAGGGCAAGTACTGTATGTGTGTTATCCTCTCGCCTCGAGCAAGGTCTTGAGTGTCCTTTGCCAATAACAAGGTTAGAAACTATTAGGCGGGGGAAGAGACAGAAAAGTTTCCATTGCTCCCAGCTCGACACTCTGCCTTACTGCCGAACAGACGTGCCAGGCTTTATGTGGGGCGGAGGGACGCCCCTGGCACCACTAGCCCATTTTCATACCCCAGTGCTGCCCAATCACAGGGGGCCGAGCCACTATTCTAGAACCCTCCAAGACTTCAACAGCATCAAACATGGCTGGCCTGAGACATAGCCTACAGTAGGCTACCTAGAGCAAAGGCAGAAGGTCAGGGAATGGAGAGAAAATGAGACAGAGAGAAAGAGTGAAGGCTGGGATGAAGAGAGAGAAATAAAGAGAGAAATGTGCTCACTCATTTCACTCTGCTTCATCTCCTCTGGGATGGTCTACACCCCTACCTCCCCCCACCTCCCTGTCTCAAACGGATGAGGCGTTAAATTATGCTGCCAACACAGTCTCAGCATTGCCACGCGTTTGAACCACCAAAAGCATCATACACTATGGCACTACGCCAGGTCACATTTTCGAGTGAAATGAAAAACAATTATGCACTTCAACAATGGAGAGTTCGTGCAGCCTGGCATTTCACATGCAAAAGCACACAACGTTCAGGGTTTTTTTGCTGGTAGCTGCCGAATTTTTTATTTCCATGCTAGTAGGCCTATCTATGAATTTTATGATCACCAGAGCCATTAATGTTCCACTACAGAAATAGGCCTATATTCAGTGATGTTCCACAAGTAGGTTGCAGACGACTCTCTTTAGGCTACATCTTCATATCTACAGCATAGCCTGAGATAGTTTTTAAAAAAATCAAGACAGTGTCAAAGAAAAGGAAATGTTTGCTGTTTGTAGTAGCCTGCAATTGTTTATCCTTAACTGTCCTATTTCCCATGGAATGTTGTTCTAGATAAAAAAAAATCACTGCACACTAATACCAAAGATACTGAATTTATAAACCTGTGCTAATACTACAGCCATGACCTCTTTGTCCTTCCTCAAGGCTCCCAGACTTATGGTCGCTTTTATTCTGCATTAGCAATTGGTGGTCAATGGTGTTCACAATCCCAGCTGAAAGACAGCAGGCTCTAGAGCCCCCAGTAGGCCTAGAGTAGAGTTCTTCATTGTATCCACTGGCGTTCACCAAAAAACATTGTTCTCTCATGTAGCCAGTTTCGAAACAGCATGTGCAAGGTCAACATGTCTATCATCAACAGCAGCTTATCAACATGTCCATCATACACTCTACCTTCGGTAAGACGCAGGTAAGTGGCCACAGATTTGTTTTCCACCTATTTTCTTCGTTCATGGGGGTGGGTAACAGGAGCTATTCAGGCTGATACACGTGAGGAGAAACCTGTCAGCCTGTACAAACATCTCCTCCGCCATCATTTCTCACGTTGCCTAGCAACATGGCACAGCTGGTTAGCTTGGCCTTGCATGTGGACACCTCACTGTTCATAATGAAACGTGAAATTAAAATGTAACTGTTGTGCAACACAAGCTTTTAATATTGCTGTCTCCGTTGTGGTAAAATTGCACGTCTGGGATTAACAAGGCACTCTTTCGCCCTCTAGTGGTGATTAAACCTTAGCGCAGTTTATTTTCCATCACAGAAGGGCATTGCATGCCAATGCTGTGGTTGAATTTAACAAGAATAAAACTTAAACACACTTTAAACTAATTTGCAAGCATGTGTTTCATTGTAAATAAATGTAATAACTTCTGCTTCTGAAAAAATGAAAATAATTGGATATAGTGTGTGTGTGTGTGTGTGTGTGTGTGTGTGTGTGTGTGTGTGTGTGTGTGTGTGTGTGTGTGTGTGTGTGTAAAAACAGCTACAAACTAGGATGGTTTTAGCAACTTTTGGCTGGTCTTGCTGATCTGGCCATCACTTTGGTTTGCTGGTGTGACCATTTTAGGAAGCTGGTCATAGCTAGTCATTGTGAAGGAGGGAGGGAGAGAGAGAGAGAGAGAGAGAGAGAGAGAGAGAGAGAGAGAGAGAGAGAGAGAGAGAGAGATCTTATTGCTTTCCAAACTAACAGTATTTGCTTTTACTATTTAGTACTTTGCTTTTACTATTTACTTTTGACTATTCTTGAGGGGGTACTAGGTACTAAAGATAACTTGACCGATACACCAATGCAGTCTGACTGATATTATTGGTACCCAAGCTAACTGGACTAATTCACCAATGCAGTCTGGCTTGTATAGCCCCCCGCCCCCACCCTTCTGTTTGTTGCACCTGTGCATGACAGTCAGGCATCCCAGAGGCAGTGTGACCCCCCCGAAAGCAGCAACCACTGCCTGACAACGGTACAGTCCTCATCCCCTCTCGAAGGACTCCTCATGTCCACCCAGGTAAGCCTTGTGACAGGTCAAAGGTTGTGATCATGTTTGTATGTGTGTAATCTCTGTGTGCAACACGGTGCACATGTGTGTATCTGTGTGAGTGTGTGTATGTGTGTGTGTGGTTGTGGTTGAGTATGAGTATAAGGATAAGAAGCCACTCTCTCTCTCTCTCCTGATAGCCTGCAACCCTCTGCTTGTCTCTCCGCTTCTCTCGGCTTTATGATGCTATTTTCGGGGCCGTTTGTGGCGTGAGATTAGTTAGCGCTTCAATCACGCCGTGGCGCCCCAGGCTACAGTCCTACTCTGCCGGCTGATGATGATGATGAATCACATCTGATGTTTTAATTCATTCCAACAGTGAAGGTCACACATTAGCAGGCTACTGTGGGAACACAGAATAGGCCAATATCTCCTCTGCTCTGTGTGTGCTGGGTGCACAGAGGAAATTGATTTGGGGAAATCATTATTTTGATCATTGTCTGGATCATTGAAAGGTCTGCCAGATGGCATCGGCCATCTGCTTTGAGGAGTGTTAGTCCTGTGAAAGGTCGGTGTTGCGTTTATTTTTGGGTGCTGTGGGTTTTCTTTTTTCCAATCACCACACTAGCACTGGTGGTAATGAAATGGCATTTCCAAGGTGATGCATCAGCACTAGTTGCTGGTTACATTCCAAAACAAGCCTTTCCAATGTGGAAAAAATACCTCTCACCTCATTGTGAACCAGGTCAATATTAGAGAACTATAGAACTCAGTAGTTTGGCTCCAGGATTGTTTACATTATGGCTTAACTCCTGAATGTCCAACATGGTGCTTTTATTTTTTAATATGCTTTGAGAAAGTACATCTTCGCTTTCCACTCAGGGCAGGGATGGATGAGAGCACCTTCGAGACATTTGAAGAAGAACTCGGTACCCCTCTGCAGGAAGTTCCCCCTCCCAAACCAGTCAGACAGGCACGCCGATCAGGTACACGAAAACAGCCTCGTTAAAAAATCATTACCATGTTACAGTATGCAAACAAAACTACCAACTGTCTAAAGCTCTAGAGAGAAAGTCTGCTCAAAGTGGAGAACTGACCCCCCTCCCCTCCTCCCTCCCTTGGGTCAAGGTGTCTTTCAAACAAAGCCTGCCTTGGCCATAAATATGAACAGGCCAGCAGCAGTGACACTATTTCAGGAGGTAACGGCAGTGGTGTCTAATTATATATCAGAATGGCCTGGGCTGACATTGCTTGCATACCTTTGTATAGTCACACTGCAATAGAAATCTGAGCCCACCTCCTGTCAGCAGGCTATTGCTTAGCTCTTTTTCCAAACACACTGGCTCTTATTGACACAGTCATACTGTATGCACAGGCAGTGATACTGTATGCACAGGCAAAGAAGGGGCAGGGGGAAGATAGACACATACATGTACATGTGCACACCCAGATCCACATTCACAGATACACACACACACACACACACACACACACACACACACACACACACACACACACACACACACACACACACACACACACACGCATACACCTATTTATTCAATCTAACTTGGTTCTGTTTTATTGTAGAAATGTATGCTGCTCAGAGACGACTGAGAGAGGTAGGTCATGGAGTTTTCTAAACTCCCATAAATATCAATCAACATAACAGCCTACAGATCATTGATGTCAGATTTTGTCCTTGATTTCGCTGAAAAGAGTCCAGTAAGCTTTCATGAATAATTCCATAGGAATTTTGCTGTACATCAAACCCTGCTCAACAGAAATTGACAGGTCATTTTTCTAGGTTGTTGTAAATGGTTTTTTTTTTTCTCACTTTATCCACAGGAGGCTCAAAATCCTCAGCAAGTCCCCAAAACAGTCCCCCGCGAGACCCAGGCCTCCAGGGCCAATTCAAGTCTGTTCTTCTGTCAAATTCATTTTACTTTTACCCCAGATAGACACACATCAACTTCATCATAAATCATAAATTCATAGGCATTTCAGTAAAATGGAGCACTCATAGTTTGTTGCAATTAATATATTTCTTTACTAATATCGTAAGGCTATTTAAGCTGTACTGTAAGTATTGTTTGATAAAATCTTACTGCTAAACAAATTATGTGAAATTGTATCAATGAAAGGTCATCAAGCACTTACACGTAATGTAAACAGATTCACTTGCATTTCTCACGTTTATTGACCGAGACATGAACTCTCTTCCTCATACCTCATACAGTACCTACAGTATACAGTATGTGTAAACATACTTCATGTCTGTGTCCCAGTGTCAGGCCTGCGGAAGGCCTTATCTATGCAGAGCCTGGCCCAGGTGGAGGTCCCATTCCAGGGTGTGACGCTGAACCGCTGTCTCTTCATTGCTATAACCATACTGGTCATCACATCCGGGATCCAAAGGCTGAATGGTATACGATCAGCATATTTGACTTTTTATTTGGCTGAGTGACTTACAGTTCAGATGTAATGTAAACCGGTAACCCTGGTGAGAAAAGACAACTTGTTTATTGGATGGATTGTGTGATTGTGGTGTGGTTGCAGAGACCCTGCGAGGTCGTCGAGACGTGGCTGATGAGGAAGAGGAGGAGTATGGTCTAAGTCTCAGGCATAGCGCTCTAAGGAAGCATCACCATGAGCCGGAGGTACAGAAGACAACACCACATCTCCAACTCAAACACATGACAGATACTCATCAAGCAATGAGTTCACCTACAATAGATAAAAATGCTAGAGAAAAAAACACTATATAATTTTTCATTTTAACAGGAAGAAGTTTTATTTGGATTATTGCCTTTTTCACAACTATAATGCTATTCATTAACTTTTTCTTCCCAGAGGATTTGACCCTCAGTGGGAATCAGTCGGAATAAATGAACATTCATTTGAATAATTGACAGTTACTTACACTCCATGTCTCTTCTTTACTATCCTTAAGCCTGAAACATCTCTATGGGACACCTTGTTCTGGTGGGTGGCCGATGATGAGGATGATGAGGATGATGAAGATGACGAGGGGGAGGAACGAGGTCATGGCCGAAAGAAGAGAGGAGCCAAAGAAAAGTCCTCCAAGAGGAACAGAGCCCTGCCGGGGAAGTCTCTGTTGAAGAAAGGTGAAGGTAGCCTGAAAGACAGGAAGGAGAAACGCAGGAAGGGTGAGGAAGAGGAGGAGACGGGAAGAGGAAAACAAGCTCTAGCAAAGAGGGCAAAGAAGCGGAGGATAGAAGAAGACGAGGAAGAGGAAGATGATGAGGAGCTGGAAGAGGAGGAGGAAGATGAGGAAGAAGAAGAAGAAGAAGAGGAGGAGGAGGAGGAGGAGAAACCTAAGAAGAAACCGGCTAAAAATCTAAGGGACAAACGCAAGGACAAAGGCAAAGAGGTCAAGAAAAAACGCAACTGATGAGTGAAACATTAAACAGTTAAAGGCACAGCAGCATTTCCATCCCAAACTTTACCTTCAAACACCCAGTACAGGTACAAACTAAAGACTCCCAAGCTTATGAACCTGCTGTACTGTTGTTTACATTCTCATCATAGATTCACTAGAAAAGGGGGTTTCAGTCTTGCTTCCAGGGTCCCTCATTACCTGAGTTCACCACGTGCCTTTTTGACCAGCTGAACCCACAGTGAAGGAGAGGGCTGCAAGTTAAGAACTATGTGCTACCTTTAGCATCTTATGCCCAATACTATATTACTACTGAAGTGCTCCACACTCTTGACTCTCACTTACAGTACAGTGATGAGAGACTTTATTGATGGAAGTATTTTAATTTTTTTGCCTGTCCACAAAGGATGTGGATTGAGCTACATGTATGCATAGACACAGAGAAGTGCTTTCACCATGGGAATGAGACAGATCTGTTGTCTTCTCATCTGTAGCATCTGTGAACATTTAGTAAGTAGGATGTGTATAATTTTAGAAGAAAAAGACAGCCTTTAAACTATTGCTAAGCAAAAACTGAGAATGAATGAATGAAAATGTGTGTATATACAGGCTGTATTAATAAATTTGTTTATAAACATGGATGTTTTTGTGCAATCTGCTCTGGGATGTTATCAAATAGGAAATGACTTTTCACTTCATGGAATAGTGTTCAAGAAGCATTACAACATTCTTCATGTTAAAGTAGTAATATTTATATTCTAGGCAATATACAAAGCGAGTTGGGACGTTGTCTAAGTTGTAAATAGAAATATGAATGCAATAACTCTCAAATTATCAATCATACAAGCAACCTAGCTTGAGAATAGTCCAAGGATAGCTGTTAAAACCATATATTTTCTCATTTTGATATGGGATATTTACAACCACTTTGAAATAGAAGGCAGCAACTTGTCTCAAAGAAATTGGGACAGTGTCAACAAAAGTCATAAGAGTAATGTTTAAAAAAATGTATGTCTGGAATACTGCAGGAGGAAAAGTCAGAGTAAGTTGAGTAAGACTTAGACAAAATAGAGGACAACAATTCATAACTAAGTTTAACTGCCAGGATGATTTTGTATGAAAGGAGTCTTCATTGTTGTCATAGACATGGTTTCTCGCAGGTGTCGTTCATATTTTCCTTTTTGCTATTCATAAAATGTGACTTTTCATGACATCATAGATGGAATCTTTTGGCTGGACCACTAAACCAAGTAAGATCATTCGTCTCCCTGGTAGCCTAGAAGATGCAAGACACCACAATTCCCAAAAAGAATGAAAATTTTTCACTGTGTTTTTAAGCAATAAATGACTGATAAAATGCATGCCTCCGCTTTAATTATGAGAGACTCAGCCTCCCTGACGGTCTTTTACATTCACGTTTGCAGTTATATATATATTCCTAGTGTTGACATGTTCCTCCTTGTGTTGTTTTTAGCATTATGCAACTTCTAGTATTATACTGGACCCAACTCTTTTGAGACGTGTATATTCCTGTTTGCGTTCATAGGTGCTCTATTCTCTATCAAATTTATGTCTTGCATGTAGTTTTGAAAATAATGGTAGACCTATTTTTGCGAGTGTCCTAATCTAACAAATACAATTTCTAATATTTTTTATGCTCATGTGATGCTTAAGGTTTTCTTGCTAAACAATTTAACGAATTGTGAATCTCTTCTAAATACATACAATTTTAAGTCACTCCCTTGCTTAAAAAATGCGATCAGATCAGCATCCTGTTCAGTCACAATTCCAAATATTGAGTCATTGTCAATTCAATTTTAAATTATACATAGCCTTGGAAGCCTTAGTGGATTGCAATGGGCAATGAGCTTCATGCTTGATGAATGGGCTTCTGAGTACCATATCAAATCAAATCAGCATCATGCACTCTACACCAGAGTACAGTACTTCTCTTCATTGTTTTAATAATAAAAAGGTTTGCACAAAATATGCCAGCCTTGGCGAGGCTCTTACATTAAAAACAAAAATTTACAACGGCAATATGTCTGACATTTTTTGCTGTCACATCATTTCTACACAAACACCTGTCCGCAGTGTTGGAATCTGGAAACGTAATATCAAATGCACGGGCTAACTGAAAGGCCCTCTTATCCTTCTGAGTGTCTTTAGTTGCTGGGTGGAGGTGGAGGCATTCCTCCTGGTCCGTCTGTGGGTAGGGGTGGCCTCATCATCGGAGGCATGGGTGGGCCAGGTATCCGAGGAGGCATTTGAGGGGGTGCTGCCCCAGGGGGTAGAGGAGGCATGTGCATGCCACCTGGGGGAGGAGGGGGCATAGGATCGTTAGGTGGACGAGGTCCCACGTTGCTCATGAGAGGAGGTGGCCTCTTCACACCCATGGGAGGCACGGGACCACTGGGCATGGGTGTGAGCTTCTCCATCTTAAAGTGGAACTGCAGGAAGAACTGGAACAAGAAAGATAACAATGAAAAACTGCTAGGGTGGTGGGATGACAACAAAAAGATAAATAAATTGATTGAATAATAATTAAAAAAAACAAACAAACAAAAAAAAAAAACACTGGTGGCAGAATGCAACAATTCCACATACCTGTTTTGTTTCTTTATTCCAGTGGGTCCAAAACTTACTCTCTGCTTTGTCAATCTCTCTGCTAGGAACCTGTAAGAACACAATTACTGGTTAACACCTGATCAATTACCAAAACACAGTGCAGAGATTCCCAAGTGCATTGCTGTAAAGCTAATGTCATGAAATAGTTTCAGCTTGAATACTATTGTCTTGATTCACATCATGGTCCCTCATCATTATTAATGGCAAGTGCATCCCAGAGCAGCATCAAGGACATGGGATGATGGGCAACGTGTACCAGAGTAGGAAAGTCATGATATCAAGACCTCTAAAATCTTCAGTCACACTGCATCTATGGAGTGAGACGTCATCATAAAGGAGTTGCCCAAAACAGAAAGCACATGACCAGTTTGTGCACACAGTAACTGTGATATCCAAGAGTGACTATGACTAAGACTATGAAAATAGTAGTATTTATGAGATTTAAGATGGTCATTTTTAAAAATCAAGATGCAAGGGAATTTAAAGAGTTTTTAAGGCCTTCATTTTAGAGACATTAAAAGTAAGACATGTTTAAGACCCCGCTACCCTGTAAAGGCCTACTATTTTCCCCATGGTCAAATACCTTCTCAACTTATCAACACCACTTTGTAAGCCGAGTAATTTTTAATTGAACATAGGTAACATAGGCTAACGTGAGTTGATTGGTGGACTGGTGTAGGACTACTCCGACGACACCACTTGCTTGTTCATGACTATGTGAGTCGATTGATGGAGGGTGTATCCACTCCAACAACAACACCGCGTTAGCAGCTTGCTGTTATGGTAGTTACGTGGGTTCACTCGTGGTCCTACCCTCCATTCCCCCAGAAAAATCGTATTTTTTATGTCTGAAAAAACGGATTTCCGGAATAATCCAGAAAAAATCACATGTATGCGTCCTCTAGAAACTTCAAAATAAAGGAACTTTAGGGCTGTAATTGCAATACTTTCATACAGTCTTTAGTCCATCACAATATCAGAATTTCTGAGGGTTCATGTCTGGACAAACCTACCTTGAATGCGATGGTTTCGTATGGTTCTGCTGCCAGTAGTAGGTACTGCCAACGACGGTCTGGAGGCTCAATGCGCTGCTCGTAGGCTGACATGAAGCGATGTCGTGGTCCAATCCCCTCCGCAATCTCTGGATAATCAATCTAATAACGGCACAGGGATAACAATGTAAGGACACCATACAAAAGTCGCGCAATTATCAATAATGCAATTATGTTTGTTTCAATGTTGTCTTACTAATTCCAATCTACCAATGTGACTCAAAGCATATCCTAAAGAGGACACTGTTGTAAAATATGTAAACACAGAATAAAAGCCACAAAGTTCACATTAGCAGGGCATTACCTGAAACAGGAGAGACTGCTGCCCGCATTCTGGATCTCTTTGCTTGGTAACTGTTAGAGGAAACAGTTGGTTAAACACACACACCCCTAAAGACCCAGAAGTGAACTATTTTTTATACACTTAAAAAAAAGTATACCTTTGTATCCTGGTCGACCAATTTTGACAAATTTCTTCACCTCAACCTTGACTTTTTCAGGTGCTGGCTGTGCTGGTGCTTCCTTTGCTTCTTTGGCTGCTCTCCGGGCCCTGTTCAGAACCAGAGACGATTAGAGGCAACCCCTTTGCATGTGATACTACAGTTAAATACAAAAACTTGTAGGCCTATATGAAGTCAAACACGCATGCATATACGGTACTCACAAATTAGTCTGATGCTTCTTTCCTTGTGTGTGTGCAAGGTAGCTGCCCTACCATGGAAATATGACAATAGAGTGTTATTAACAATTGTCCACAAATTAAAGACAAATAGGCTACTGCTGCAATACAGACTGTAACTCTTACCTCGTTGTTGTGTAGAGTGAGACAGAGCTTACATTCGTAAGACCCCAAGTGATTTTTCATGAAATAGGGATCCTTGTTAATATCGATCGTCTCCAACGCCAACTGCCTCAAACGCTCTCTACGGTCCCGGTTGCTCTCCGAAGCGGAGGCCACACCACCGCTGCCCGTCTTACCACCTGCTCTGTGCTGGAAATCCATCTTGGAAACAGGGTAACGGGCCCTCAACCACAGAAACCACCCCTCTACAAAATAATGCAGAGGTCTAGCCAAGACAAGCCTGTAGAATAGTAGATTCTTTCATTAGAATACTTTAACATTACATCATGCACAATAATACACTCTAAAAACATACTTAAAGGAATAGTCCACCTTTTTATGGAATTGGGTTATTCACTGTTGCCAAAGAGTTGCTCAAGTCCCAAGTCTTTGTACTCAAGTCCAAGTCAAGTCTCAAGTCCTTGGGAGCAATGTCAAGTCAAGTCTCGAGTCTTTCGTCCCAAGACCAAGTCAAGTCTCAAGTCAAGTCTCAAATGACTGAAATGAACTATTAACCTTTTTTGTCTGTCTGAGATGATACTGGATAACTGTTAGGCTATATTAACTGTTTGGGGGGGGGGGGGGCATGGTATGGTGCATTGTATCTTAAGAGGGCTATTTAAATTCCAAATTGTGCAGAAACATGAACGTTTTGTTTAAACTTAAATATTTAGAAAACAAATACCACAGATAGGCTACATTATGCTGTGTAGCATTTCCATTCTTGAGGTCTAAAATCCTATTTTGATCAACTGCATTTTAATAGCATATTACAGAAACTTCCTATCTTAAATCCATAGGATTTAAAATTTAGTATTACAGAAACAAATCATGTAGCCTATGGGATGTTTTTTTTTCTTCGCCCTATATTAGTATAAGATTATTCATCATGTATTTCAATAAACTGTATTATTCAAGGAAATGTACAGGCTATTATATTTATCAGCTTATTCATATATTGTTGGTTTACAGAAAGTTTTAAATAGTTTGATCTTTTCATGACAGCCAGTTATAGGCCTAGATCTGATATAATGGATAATTACACTACTCACCTCAACATGCTTTTTACAGTCATTCAAGCCACCATGGACAATACTGAATTCACTGTTACCAACGGTGCATCTGTCGAAATTGTCAGTATTTTTTAACTCTTATCAGGCAAGGGTATTGTTTTGTATAATCAGAGGTAAAATGGGTCTTATACAGTATTTTCTTCTTTCTCTGCCATACCGATCCTGTTGACATTACCGAGCTGAGTTAAAAGACCTCCCAAACTGAAAGCTGATTGGTTTACTCAGCCAATTAGTAAGCCAATCAGGACGCTCTATGTCTTGCATGCACCAGGCATGCACACACACACCGGCACCGCTTCTCTCTCTGTCCCTCTCGCTCACTCTCAAATGCGCGCATATTAAGATGCGCGATGTAGACGTAAATGTTTCACGTGCATGCCCTGGCTTACTAGCTCTAGATTCCGGGAGATATTATTCTATTGCGGGCATCAGGGAGGCATTATCAATATCAGGATGTCTGCACAAACTAGGCAATATAACATAGCATACCATCATTAGATCCTCTCGCGTCAGAGGCGAACCCCGACTGTTTGGTAACATTAAATACTATCGATCACAACCAAATCACGGTTAACAATCAATTAAGACATTGACTTATGTTTACAACCTATACATTGCAACTGCGCAAGCATACAGTACCCCTTTATCATCAGAGAACATAATAACAGCATGCCAATAAGGCAATAACACAAAAAGAAAAGATAATCAAAAACACCCCATAACAATAAGCGCTTCCCTGCTTGTGTGTCGTTCTGAGGTGCCTGCCTGATAAAGTTGGATATAGTTGAGCCATAATCATTTATCCTGACACCACACTCTTTGCAAAGGGCTGTTCGCCCTGTGTGAGAAGTCTTTATATTCAAATGCAACAACAAATGGAACAGGTGAATTTGCCGTCGCCATGGTCATTGTTGATTTCTGACTGCACACATCCTCTGACTACTTTACATTCTACCACCTATGTTAAGCTAAAACAAGAAAGCGTTGAAATTGAGGTTGCCAGACAGGGAAAATGCATGCACTGAGAACAAAATGCTTTTACCCACATAATGTAACACCAGTTAAAGTGAATAACCCCTTTTCATAAAAGGGGGAACAGTTCCTTTAAGCGTGAGCTATCCTTATCGGGACTGTTTAATTCAACGTTGAGTTACAGTAATGTTGAGTTACAGTTTGTGTTAAACGACAACGTTAAACTTAGATGTGTTTGCTGAGTAATACAAGGTTTAAGGTCAACATTTTCGTGCATCCATACTTTTAATGTTATATCAAAACTATAAGAAGCGTAACTTTGGCAACATAATCAACATCAATGCGAGAAAGGGTAATGCTAAGCTAACTACAAGATGAATGGTCGATTTAGCTACTCAGCTAACGTTAGCACACCAAATAGCTATATAACAGCCTTTCTGGCTATGAATACATTTCAAAACCAATTCGTATAGACTTCATTCCCAAACCAGTCAATAGAGCCAATATATAATGTTACAGGAAGAAACAATAAAACGTTTTATACGACTGTAAATAAAGCTTAGCTCACCGTTTCACTCACGTTTGCCGCTGACGGTGGACGTCGACTTGCGCGTGCGCATGAAAAGTTGCACTTCCTGTTCCGGTTTGTAAAACTAAACAAAAAACAACTCTGATAAAAGTAACTAAAAGGTTAAATGTAGTTTATTAATTACGGCCGTGCAGACTTAATTTTGTCGCTATGTCATACAGACGTTTATTCCAGTAAAGGTTAGGATGCTCACTCATTAAAGTTGATAACAAAGTTGATTCGGTTTTTAAAACTACGCCCTCGTGTGTCCAAGCATGGTTTGAGGTTCTGTGTCAGGCTGTTGGGTTGGGCTGTTGTACAGCTCAGTATTTGTGAAGTGTACAGGTAGATCAGTTAACATCGGTTCTCTTCTTATATGAGAAGCCACTTACTACCATGGGTGTCATCTTCAGCTCGGAAAGGTGTGCTCTTTCGACGAATCGGTAAATGACAGCCAAAACTAGGTGTTTTAAAGGAAGACTTGCTAAGTAGCTAGCAAGGGCATTGTAGTACATAGGAAATCGACTGGCTCCACTGGACAGGACAGCCAGTTTCATTTGCTAAAATCAAATGCTCCTCTGTTGGGACACGCACGTAAAGGTAACCCCAAAACCTGATGAGGATATGGATCTGTTCATGTAGTTAAAGAACGACTAAGTAGACTCAACCACTGTGTCGCAATGCGTTTCAACGAGAAGGAGCTTGTCTCTCTGAGCCGTCAACCCTCTGAGCGGGCAGCAGAGCTAGGAATGAGGGGACCAAAGAAAGGAGACGGTGAGGACTTATAAGAGATATAACGTTACATGTATAATGCAAGACGTCATAGAGTCCATTGAGAACACACAGTACATGTATAACTGTTTTTCGATAACATGGCTTCTTTGTCTGGCAGTTGTGAAGAAGAGACTAGTGAAACTGATAGTGAATTTCCTGTTTTACTTTCGCACTGATGAGGAGGAGGTGAGCCATCATTCAAGTGACTGAAAATATGACTTGCTTTAGTTCCACCGCGGAATAACGTAGCTTTATGTGGTTTCTCTCTTTCTCTTGATAGCCTCTTGGAGCTCTTTTGTTGGAGCAGTGTCGGGTAGAGAGAGAGGATGATCTAGCCTTCTCCATAGGTGAGTTGAGTAGTTGTCAGTTAACTTAACTTAATACCATAACATTCTGTGTCTGCCTATGTATGTGTGTAATGCATTGCAACCATTCCAGCATTTCTGGACGAGTCTGACAGAAAGTATCTTTTTGAGTGCGACTCCCAGGAACAGTGCCTTGACTGGATAGATTCCATTATCAAAGCCAGGTATGAATTTTTCAGTAGTTTGGTCTTACTGAGTCATATTCAAGAAGTTTTCTTTTGCTCACATGACAATTTAACACATGCAAATTACCATCACAGCTATGAGTTCATGCGCAAGAACTTGATCTTCTACCGCACCGAAATCCATCGACTTACAGGCAAGGTAAGAGAAGCATCTTCTGGTAAACTTCTGAGTAACATCCTTGGTAATATTGTAGACCTGTGCCTTCAGTATAGTCAAATTGTTTACTGAATTTCTCATTCACCAGGACCCACTGGAACAGTATGGGATATCTGATGAGACTCGGTTCCAGGTTAACAGTGGCCTTCCACCTCTGCCTGCTCCACCCACTTAAATACCTTTTGAGTCAAAAGTTTCGACACATTCCGAGGCTTCTTAAACATTTCCCATACCCCAAGAACATTCAGCCCAACCCCAAACGATGCCACCATGTACCATTAAGCCACCTAGTACCATTGGTAGCCTTTACCTTTCTGTAGTGAGCTTCAGTGAGCTCTACCTCTGCTGGTGTCAGAGGTGTCTCAGGCAGCTTTCATGACGGGTAGTCTCTCATGAAATCCCCCCCAAAATGCATTATCACCCGAAGCTGTACTACAGACTCTCTGAATTTTATTATAGCCTTTGCACATTTGGGTCGATCTTTTTGTATTTATTTATTTACCCTCCATCTATTATTTTGTCCTGTGATGAAAAGGACACTTAAGATGTTGGGTTGTCGGGTGTAGGCAACATCTGAGTTTGAGCCATATTATCTTACTGTTTTAAGTGGCTGTTGGAGGATAATCATTGTACTGACTATCTCGGTTATATGTTTCAGTTTGTCCTCCTCATTACACTTTTTTTTTGTACTACTGCTATGTAGTGAATAGTTGTCAGACTTTATGTTCACTTAATTTAATTTTTGCCTTTTTTAAAATAGCTTTATTGTATGCAAAATCTTTTGTTAGGTAGTCAACAAGATGTAGAGGAGTTATGCACTCAATCATTCACACAAACATTTTGCACATGTCTTTGTCTCACTCATTTTTTGTCAGTCTGTGTTTTATAGTTGATCGGAGTTTGGTCACATCAGTTCTTAAATGAGTAATTTGATTAAAAACAAAATCAGTTCATAATGGTCAACAATGTATTGAAATGCTGTTCTCCAAGCATTCTGGAGGCACAGAAACATTTCTAACAGTAATTGTATTTTTACCTGATTTTTACATTAAATGATCTGTATTGTATCTTTGAACCATGACACAAATTGTTGTAATTGGTATAATTGAAGTATTAATGTGATAAGGGCCATATTATGCAATCTCACAAAATTGTCGTCAACTAGTCCGGTGAATGGTTTAAAGATTTCATTTGTAGTAAATTACCTTAATCCAACTCTAGAAGGATTCAATTGGAATGCTTAGGTTAGCTTGACATTTCGATAATCTCCACATTGTTTTACTTTTTTACACACATTTGAGTTGGGCTGTAATAACAATCATCTATTTTTGTAATAAATGTTTTCCCAACTTAAGTTTGATTTGTCTTTTAAATGTAAGAGAAAATATTGATCAAACGTTTTATAATAAGGTGCCAGAAGTCTTGAGTGGTGTGTCAAATAAGCAAATTGGCCGTGTGTGAACCAAATGTCACACTTCTATAAATATATCTCGCTGTAGGCCTTTGCAAATTCACACTCTCAATCCCTTAATCTCAAACTGTCCTTCAGAGCCCATCTTCTCCCTTTGAAGGTCACCGAAGTAAACATTTCAAAATCTTTGCACAAAAGGAATACACTTGTCTGTAGTTCTCATCACTTGGATGAGTACTGTATCGGTCTGACCTCCCATCTTATTGTTTGTTGTGGTTGGCAGTGTTTGTAGAGGGAGTGTTCCTCAGTGTGTGGTTAGCACTTTTATTGAGACCATATCAACCTTCAGAAAACAGGCTGTGTTTATGGTATGTTTTTTTTTTTTTCTTGCCCAGTATAGAAATCCAATGCCAAAACTTCTGAAAACCTATGTAATTAACAGGTGTAAGAGTAATGTAAGAAAATTGGTGGCAAATAAGATTCCGTTTTTTGGATTTCATTCCTGCTTAAACCACTCCTTTAGGGAATCTGACTTTCCCTCTATAATAAACTAAGTAGTGAGAGCCAGGGCAACTTTCTTCCTCGGACTCCCTCCAAGCAAGAAACGTAATGAACACCCATTTGAATGAATTATTTACACACAGAGCCTCATTAAGATTGATAATGAGGACACTGTGTGACTGCTCTACTGCTAGACTGGAGTCAGCTGTAAACAAGTGGCCTGTGTGTTTTTGCAGCATACAGAGAGATGTTTTTATTGCAGGCTGTAGACCCAGTAGAATGACATGCTTCCTTCCAGTGACAAACTGCTCTCCTTCAGTGCAAATACTTCATCACCTAGGTCAAACCAAAATCTGTGAAAGAGATACAGTAGCAACAGGCTATATCTTTAAATACACATGACAAAGGGTCTGAAAATTCCCTAATACCATCCTCCATGATAACACCAACTAGATACATTGATTTAGAGGAAAAAGGGCCTCTACTTTCAGTGGATACTGTTCAGCTACATCAGCTTGTGCACCACACCACAATGAAAACAATAGCAAGAATAAAAGTCAATGTGAAAACCAAGTGTTCAATGGTGGTGGCTGTAGCTTGTGTTCCCAGGAAGAGACAGAAATAGTCTTTGATATCACAGCACTGCCAGGCAGCTGATTTGACTAACACTATGTCACATGAGCAGTGTCAACGGTGGGACTGTGTCCAGAACACTTTCCCTTTATTTCCTGGTGTCAAGACACACAAAGAGAGAGTTCCATTGTTAACAAAAACCTGCTAGGCTTGATTGTGCTAGACTGATATAGAGTTCATTTATAATACTGAACTGAAGACTGCATTCACAAGAGGGATCTGATTTAAAATCATGTCAAGGAAGTTGTATTTATTACATGCACAGCTATATTACATTTATGCCTGTCAGCGAATTATATTGTTACAAATGGTATCCTCATTTAAGAAAATGAATACAAAATGCAAGCTATGCATGTCAGTTATTTGTTATCACCATTTCATTTTATTAACATTCAGGATGTTTATTCTGTCTCCCTAACACAACACTTTACATACTGCTATTGTGTGGGTCAAAGGTGAAGTGGGAGAATGATTTAGAGAAGTGAAACATTCAGAGGCTGATACCAATTTTCAAATGAGTGCTTCTGCTTTTGCATTGCCACTGCCAAAAAAAGTACCTCTACCATTTTCCTCTCTGTAATAAAAACAACTGCAATCAAACCAGAAGAATCATAAAGTAAGTGACTTATGCCACAGCAATGGGACTGAAAGCAAACTTCCTCTTTTGAAAATATTCTACCTGCTACAGGGTGACCTCTGCTGGATATATAATGTTTAATTCTGCATTCAGCTGATGGTCTTGAGCAGAAATTAGTGGAAAAAAATTAATTGGCCCTCTTATAGACAATCAATCGGTTTTCTTGAATATTTGTCACACAAGAAAATAATTTCTCCGTAGTCTGATATCAGGAAATTAAAACCCTTTTACATCAAAGGAGATGATGTGAAGTTACAGTAATACTGTAGCTTCCTGAAAAGTGTTCTTGAATTTACACAAATGAACAAAATTGTCGCAATATACTGTACACAAACTGAAACCTGCTTCCCATAAACAAAGGACCCATAAATGACCTAACAAAGGCAGTTAGGAACCTTTCATTTTACTTTCTTACCTAGATAGATATTGTAACTTCGTATATTTAATCTGCATCAGCTGAATCAGCCATCATCAGTCTCCATCAGATAAACCTCACCAACAGGCTCTTATGTCAGGCAAGTACAAAAAAGAGGGTCTGTCTCCACTTTCCAGTTGTATCAAACTGACATAAATGTAATAGTGAAAGAAAGAAACAGTGAAAGGTCATTCAGGAACAGTGTAACTAAAGATTTTTACCTTGTCTAGATATTTGGTCATGCTGACATGAGTAAATTGTTTACTGCTAGGCTAAATAATTGATTTGCACCTCCTACAGTGTTTACAAAACACAGGCAAGAGAGATAAACACATTGCCTATTCAGTGTGCAACAGAGGTTATAGCTTCATCTATGATATACTGTATCTTCTATTCTCTTACTCAGTGCAGTGCTACATTTTGCTACAACCTTTTATGCACTAAGTCATAGAGTCTTTCTGAAAAGAAACAATGCACTCTGTCTATGACACGACGCGCACTCTGGCAAGGAAGAGCTTGGCAGCACTGTCTTCAAACTCCTGTGCATCCATAGTGGGGCCCGTCCCTCCTTGGTCAGGTCCCTGGGCCTCTGCCATGGCCTGGGCCAACTTGCCAGGTGAGATCTTCACACTAGCCTCCAGGTAGCGTGCCACATCCGCCCAGGCCGACGTGGTCTCCAAGGCCTCCTGGAGGGTCCCTAGCACAGCCTGGCACATTGCCCTGTCGGCGGCCCGCTCAGGACAGCTACTGACAGCTGCGTACAGGCACTGGGACTTGCGGATATAGTCAGCGAATACAGCACAGGTCAGCACGCCCTGCCGGAAAAGTTCAAAGGGCACAGCCTCGTGGTCGTGGCATCGGATGCGCTGCAGAAGTGGGGCAGAGGCAGTGACGGACAGGCCACCCTCACCACATAAGCCACGCAACAGCTCAGTGTACACTCGGCCTTTGACACCACCAGCACAACGGCGGCGGGATCCATTCTGCATCAGAAGGTCATATGCTACACGTGTGTTGCTGTTGAATGCTGACCTGGTAAGGGAAGGCCATAAAAAGTTGTTCAGTGAAGAGAAGCAAACATTGTGCAATTAGACAAGGATAAGGCTGATATAACAACTTGTTTCGATACACCTCTACACTGACTGAAGCACATGACAGTGTCATGGTAAATCATTCCAAGGATGGCAGATAATGAACAGTGCATGGGAACAGTAATGGACTGACATAGGTTACTTATGTTTTTGTTTGTTTGTTTTGATAGTGGTAGCACACATTGTAGCCTACAAAATATAGCCAATGATACGGGCTACTATCATGATATTGTAACACTGTATTATAGGCACATCAACTATTCAGATCATCCTAGAACCGTCTTGCAGCATCTGTCTTCTTACCTTTGAGAGTGATGCGCTAAACCGATATGCCACAAGGCTCGGCTAAGCTGCTGTTGCTCCAGCACATTGCTATGATGCTCTCCATCACCAACTGGACCGTTTTCCGTTTCGGATGTTAAATTGCTGAAGTGTTCGGCCAGGAAACCAATCGGATCTTCCGATCTAGCTTCTACGAGTTTAAGTAAAGCACCTCGAAGTAAAACTCCAACACCTGCCTGAGATAAGAATTCTTGGTCTGTCTCTGCTTTAGTTGTGGTTTTTGAGTCGGACATCACTCCCGAGCGCCGTTTATCCGCCATGTTTCTCGGTACCAACGGAAGTGTCGAGTCAGATCTGACCGCATTGAAAATTTCCCAGCATCACTGTAAGGTTGACCTTTTTCCCATGTCCTCCTCTAAATAGGACTACCGGCAATATGTCATTCGGTCGTGCATTACATCAGATTTACACCTAAATAACCAAAGACGTTTGGTTCACAGCAAGCCTGTGTGTACAGGAAGTTGCAAGGAGGATGAGTCGGTTGCTAAGGACGCAGACTGTGCTGACACCACACAGGGGCTGAAACAAACATGATTCTTTTTTTTTTGTGCATGCTTGTCTTGACATCAAAATTGAGCAAATTGATTCCGAGGATTTAAAATGAGAAGATATTTATAAATTATAATTTATAATGAATGAAAAAAGTATTATTATTATTATTATTATTATTATTATTATTACTATTGTGTTTTTTATTATTGTTGTTAATATTAAGAACACTGACACTTTAGTATTAAGTTTCATAAAGGCTAGGCTACTTTAATATCATACAAAATATTTTACAAAGCAACAACACATCTAAACTCACACAACATGCTTGTCTGATCACAAGCATTTCATTTTTGCACGATTGCATAGGCTATAATCAGTTGACTGACTCCACACTACAATGGGTTTTACTCAATGCTTGGTTCGTCCATTTTGTGTCCATTAATGTTACTGCATTGAAATGAATGGAATCCGTTAGTGTGGACACATTTGTTCTTATTGGTAGCCACAGAATTGTAGATATGGTCCCCATCCCCATGGTTCAGAAGAAGAGTTCTCTGCATCTTGTACTCCAGTTGCATGTGATTCTGAGGTGGCAGGCCAAGACATGCCCTAAACACACACACAAAAAAGGAGAGGCTTAAATGTAGCTAGCTACAAACAGAAGCAACAAACATTCCAACACCCTAGAAATGGTGGGCTCATTGGAAGCCTATGACATGGAAATTTTTGTGTGGTGTTTGTGTGCATGTGTGTGCAGGTTGTAATACTTGTGATTGTGATGTTTTTTCTAAAACAGATGATATAATCCCATTGCTACAGTCAGCTGTGGACTGACCTCATAACGTTTTCAATGCATGCTCGCTGGCGAAAGAAGGCATTGACCACTGGCGCCCCCTGTGGGACAAGAGGAGCCTTGCAGAGGAAGCTGAGCAGAGACAACACGCTGTGGAAGGTCTGAAAACTGGGATCACTCTCTGTGCAGAAGGTGATCCTCTGGCAAAGCTCTGTGAGGATGACCAGGTCCAAGATGATTGGACTAGCCAGCAAGGAGTCCTGGGAACAGTAACAGAAAACAATTGTGATTTTGAAATGCCACCAACTATGATCCTAAAACATTGAACAATCTTGGAGGCTGATGAACAGGCTAACCTCACAGGTATTGTGAATGGCGATGGTGTTTGTGCCACCCATCATGATCTCCGACACATACTCATCCATGGCACGCTTGCTGTCGCCCACATATGGCACATATTTGATCACCACCTGGTGAACAAACACAAACAAGTACACATTAAAACTACACTCATTAAGATTAGGCACTCAGATTAGGCATTGTCGGTAATGCTTTAGATTAACGTATAGCATAAATTATAGTGTCCTTACTGCGTAATTATACTGGAATAACACAAACTACATGAAAGTTATCTGCTTACTCTTTCCAACATTGTCATCACCTAATGCTTCTACACCACACCTATAGGTTAAGTTTATGTCATGCATTTTTGACGAATCAATGAACAACCCTCCCATTAGAGTCTAGTACTACCCTAGCCCTACCATTAGATTGCACTACAACGCTACACTTTTAATTCAACTTCAGGTGTGATATTGTCATGATTTCTGGTGCACCTGATCTAAGCAGTAGTCTAGACAGAACTCAAACTACATTCATGTTGTCTAACACCATTTTGCTGTTTTTGGCTAATTTCAGATTTTGTGTATCCTAATCCTACAAATACTGGTTAACCTTGCTCAGATAAAATATTCTGAGATGCCCTGATGACTGAAAGCTTGGTTACGTAAACACTATTGCTTGATTCTAGTGTGAAGATTATGTTTTATGTTTGTTCTTCTGGCACCATTCAGATAAAATGTTCTGAAAAGTCTCCCAGTGCTACTCACGCAGTGATCTGGCTTCTCTCCAGGGCTGTACAACACAGGGTTGGACTGCACCATGTCATCCACTACATTACTTTTGGAGATCTCCTTGGATCTGAACTGCTGCGGAGCCGATAGGTTCATTCCATCATTGTTTCCAAGGTGATTGTAGCTGACAATGGACATTGGCTACAGCAGGAGAGAAGAGGAAGAAAAGAGGTAAAACCTCCTTTTCACTGAGCTGTCATACTTTTTATATACAGTATATCTTAGTGCTTTTATGGATAAAATAAAAAATGTCTGCCAAAACACAATATTAGTCTACCTTGATGCCTGCGCTGACCAAAAAGTCCACAAGGACAGACTTAATTTTGGTCTGGCCTGATTTAAAGTCATCTCCTCCAATGAAAACACCCATCTGCACGGCCAGCTCCACTACCCCTGGAACAAAGGTGTTCTGTGGGGAACCGTTGATGTATGCACAGCCCTCCTGGATGCTGGCTACTGCAAAAAGCGTGGAAGGAGAAACCTCGCCTCCTTTCTGAGAATTGATATAACAAATGCACCAATCGATAAATACACTCTATACATGTTCAAGATTTAGTGTTCTAATGTTTAATGTATATGTTTAAAATATCCCATCGGTTTAATAATAAACACAGTGTGATATTTACAGTACTGTATGTGGCATTATATACATGCAAATACTGTGTTATGTGGCAAGGCAATATTATTAATGTTCCATTCCTTTTATTACCAATGCCAACATTTTCACCAGTGTTTTGTCTGACTGTTTGTGTGTAAAAAACTTCAAGTGTCCATTTCCCAAAGGCATACCGGTAGTTGCTAACCAGTGAGCAACTTAGTTTGTTGGCAATGGGAAATTTAGTTAGCAACAACTGTATGCTTTTGGGAAACAGCCCCCTAAACAGATTTAGACAATATGGGAATTAATACAAGGAACAGATAACTAGTCAACATTTCATTCTCATTCATAGTGCTCACCAGGAACATACATGCTAGTGTGCCTGGCCCAAAAAGATGAAGCATAGCACTGTTTGAGTTTTGTCATATTGTACCTGGATAGTTGCCAGAAGATTCTCAGCAGTATCATTGATGCCAGTTACAACATCACAGAATCTCTCGGTGTTGGCGGTCCACAGTACTATGACTTTGTCCACACCACTCTTCTGCTTGAAGTCACGGATATCCCTGCGAAGTTGTGCCACCTATAAAATGACACATGTTTATTAAAATCACAAGCAATGTACACTGTATCTACTCAACATAGCCACAAAATGTTCATTCAACTATTAATTCAACTATTAGCATAATTGAACAAACTATTTAAAATAACAACACAGTTATTCAACTGTATGTGACAAGCAGAGATAGGGAAAAGTCTGTTTACTAAGGTCCCAACTTGTACCTGTTCTGCCTTTGTTCCCTTGATCAAGTTGTCAGCTCTGTGGCTCTGATTAGCAGCAATGAATTCTGGGATATAGATGGAGGGCCTGGGCTTCAGCGGAGTCATGTGTGGTCTCAGTTGCTCCTGTAGATCCCAGTCTAGCACCTCAGCCCTCTCCATCGCTTGGCCCAAGTCTAAAGAGGAGATGTCCCAACCTAGACAACACAACAGGTGATTTACTTTACGGTGCCATGGGAATTTCTGACCGTATGGAATATTGCATGTCAATAAAGAACTTCAATGATTCAGTTAAACCTGGGAATGGGCAGCTCACACTCCTACTGAATAAATGGTGACAATAGAATAGAATATATAGTAGCACACATAAATAAAAGTCATCTATGTGACAATGTGACAAGTCTCTGGAATCGCAGGTCAATTATAATCTCAAAACTCTTATTGAAGTGAGAACGGAGGCAGTTCACACACACTCACCATCAAAGATGATATCATTAGGGTGCACCATAGGAAGCAGATCACAGAAAGGTATGTTGACCTCCCCCTCTGGGCCTGACCCCAAACACACTGTGGAGGCTCGTAGTAATGAGCCAAAGTAATTAGCACACTGGGAGAAGTTAAAAATAGCAAGGGAGAAAAAAAGAGAGAAAAAGAGAGAGAAAAACAAGTGGAAAAAAAGAACATGAGCGACTTATAATGGAGAATGACCCTATAAGGCAAACACACTGAGGTGTGTTCCTCTCAGAGACAGTATTACCAGTAACAGCTCCTCTGGGAGAGACTGTGTTATATGCCTGGTAACATATACACAAGATCAAAGTTTTACCAACTTTCCTTTGAGGAAGTAGTATTTCTTTTAGAATCTTTACTGATAAGCAAATCTCACTGAAATTTAATAAAGCTCTGTGCACAAAATTCATATTGTCTCAGCACATAACACCTCCGCAAATAAAGTACCTTCATGCCAGTCTTGGTTCTCCAGCTCATTCCCAGTTTGTTGGCGATAACCGCTGCGGTGACAGTGGTTCCATTGTTTCCTCCCCAGCCCACCAACATCACACCTAGTTTGGGCACCGCTCGTTCAGTGTGAAAGGTGAACTGAGTGGAAGATGGTGTTACCTCGATGGATAAGAAAGTAAATATTGTTAAATTTCTTGGTCTAGTGTGACATTTTGAAATTGACTAGCAGTCATTTTATTAGTTCAGTATGGAGCATACAGTATAGATGGCCTACTTGATCCCCAAGGTGATATTAAAAATGTGATATCAAAATTAGGAATATGCACATGTAAAAAAAAAACTGAGGTATATGTAAGTGAGGACAATAGGTTTTGGATAACTGTGTATCAGAATTCAAAGAGGCCTTTACTCCTTTCATTTACATGATGGTCCACTCACAAGACAGCTTTAAGTCAGCTCACAGATGGTACGAAAATTTAAATATTTTGTCGTTTCTACTTACTGTGTACATGCCGTCTTCCAAGGACACAGATGTGGTATGGTAGGAATATTGAGCTTCAATGTAGCTCTCTGTGTAGCGCACATTTGGGCTTCTGATTTGGATTTTGGCCGTCATGTTTGATTTCTACAGAAATTTGTATTTCATGACTATTGTATTAAGATAGGCAAAAGTAAACAACTTCAACATTTCACAACTTCAACAACTAAAACACCATAGAGAGCATAAAAGACGAATTAACCATTATTTTGTTTCATCATAGACTACAATAATTTGGATTGGGAACATTTTAGTGGACAGTCAGAAGAACACTCAAATTCCGAACCTTTAACCTTTACCCTAAATTCGTGGATAAGTGATAACGACAGAAGTCAGGAGGCAAATTATCGGATAGGCTAGATAAACGGATGGCCTAAACAGAAGTAGCCCCCTCATTCTGTAATTAAACTCGTCTGTTATATTGCGCAAACTGCGCTTTCGCTCGCTGACAAAATGAATGGCCATGGCAATGAATGAGCCCACCTCAAGCTACAGATTATCTGACATTAATGCAGGCAATGAACAAGAACCCATAGCTTCAGGGATAACTAGCCAACATTATCTATCAGTTAGCCTACATTTTTTGAAGGGATATAAATTATATTGGCTACCTTGCGAAGCAGACCGCCACCTTTCCACCCGACGCCTTGTCCAGCCGCGCTGTCTTGAAGGAGGAGAGTGTTTCAAACGTGCCCCACTTTTAAGTAGGTTCTTGGCTACACTGTCTGAGATGTGCAGATGGCAGACAAAACCTGATGAGAGAACAATCCTGAGTGCTACCAGTAGATGTGCTCTAACCTACATTAGCGCCTTAGAATATAAAAGGACAGTAAGCTACAGGCGTGGCCATGCAAATGTGTTAAATCCTAGGGCGGATTACATCATTGAATGACAAGCAGCAAGACTTGGACACGTTGTCAAATGTGACACGACAATTTATCATTAGGTTAATGAACTCACTATAGGACTCCACTAAACATTTATTCTATAATTTTTTATCCCACTAGAAGTCTTTTCCGTATTATAATTAACATTCTTGCCACTTAGGAGAGCTCAACGGAAATGTTCAAACAAGACCACATATTTATGTGGTCTCTCCGCAGCCATGAACACCTGTTGAATGAAAATCATGTATTTCAATATATCCTCCATTAAACCCACGGGAACCACTTATTTCCAAATCCATGCCAAGCAATTTGTTTAAATGACCTACATTAATTTGGAAAATTGAAGACAGAAAGAAGAGAGAGAGCGAGAGAGAGAGAGAGAGAGATTCACTCAGAGAAAATAATGTCAGCTTGTCCATTTCACATAACTCTAGGATAGGCTCCCAGCTTTTATATTCCGGTTCAGTTTTATCATTCAGGTTCAGTTCAAGTATACACACAGGAACATGCACATACACACTGGGGTTTATAACGCACTATGGTAGGCCTATGAGCAAACCCCTGGGACGTAGGTGTTAAGCTAAATCAATTATATATACAGTAAGGGGTCCACTCTATTCTATTCCATTCCCTGGCACCTGAGGGGAAAAAGCTCAGTGAATCAGCCTAAGGAATCCCCTTCCTCTTTGTGGACATCATACAGACCAGAGAACTTTGAAAGTTTCCAAAGTGCCAACGTTTAATGTCAACATACTTAACAGCTGAGCCAGTAATTGAAATGGGGAGAGGGGTGGACTCAGCATGCAATACACCCCTCCTTCAGATGTACCAAAATGTGGAAAAACCAACATCAACTTGAACTCCACAACAATTCTTACAAAAGAATCACTGTTATGGCACGACATGTTTTGAGATGACATAATACTGGGTCTCAATGCTGTAACGGTCTGTTTGAGAAAACATCAGGAGACACAGCACAGGCCAGAGACATTGGGATGCAGTGGGTTAATACAGAAAGGGCTTGCTTATGAGTGATTGGACAGTATACCAACCAACCCAATGCTCAGCTGCCAAACATACATTTCACACTATAGACAAGTCGACACTGGAATGGCAGAATTTAATCCATTTTGATGGGGTTTTTTTTCCACCATTGGTTGCCAGACGTTGCAGTGACCAAACCTCAATCCAATTCTATTAATGTGCAGGGAGTCCAGATCAATGGTAGTGCATGAGGAGTTTTCAGTGAAACGGCGCTGTCAATTCCAGCTGAACTTCAAACTGAATATTGTACTACAGCAAGTCAGGAAATCTCATCATCCAACTGGCATGTAATTTACTAGTTAAGACATAAGATGATTAATTTTCTTTAATACAATCAGGAAGTGTGGAGACCCATGGGAGAACAGAGAACACTTTTGCAGAATTAATTCTGCAATTAGAAAACAAAACAATAAATTAAAACAGAACATGTATACACAATAGTCATAGTCTGACAACAGAGGCTGACTGAATAGCTTTGTATTCTACTTTTGTAAAATCCATGTGCAAGAATCCGTCACTGATTGTGATTTGACACAGAAGAGTCCAGAAATCTCTGTACAAAACGTTGGTCATCCAGCATGAGAGAGGGAGTAACAGTGTAATGCCATGTTCAGTTCTGTAGCCAACCCAATAGCACTTAACTGGAATCAAACAGCCAGCTTGCATCAGAGAGGTTTTTTGTGTCTTTGGGTCGTTAGATATCTGTTTAAACAAACAAACAAAACAAACAAAGAATCCCACATTGGGCAGAATAGTCCCCTTATTTAATGTGCGTGTTCCTACATACTCCAATCAGGAACAACATTTCTGGACAAGCCAGGACACACAACTGGATAACTGTCCACTTCTTGGATCCTTAGGAATCAGTCTTTTTTTTCTTTCTTTTTTTCTTTTTTAAGTCATGTCCCATGGCAGAAAGGTTACAGTCGCTTGTGATCATACTCTCCAATTATTTTTTTTATGTGTGCAAGTTTGCTGTGTAGGTATTCACAGCGGTTTTTATCCTGGCTGTAGTTTGGATTTGACTGAAAAAGGAACAAGAAAAAGATTATAATTTAATCATGAAATTTTGAATGGTGGATATGACAAAATGAAAATAAATACATACACTTAAAAAAAACATTAATAAATAATAATAGTAAAAAAAATGAGCACATAAAAAAATTTGAGTATACCTTTTTTATTTTGCGATACTCTTGAAGAATTTGGTTGTGAATCGTCTAGAAAGGTGAAAAGTAAACAAAAGTTAATTTGGTCAGGCTAAATGTTAGCAGAGGTACGGAAGTTCATAAGTATGAGGACTGAGTACAGAAACCTACACTACAGAACCGCCTCCTCATTCATTTGACTTGGTCAGGCGTGTGTGATGTAAACGTAGGAAACTGTCCCATTCTAGGTAAAACATTGCTAAATAGTGGCCTCTGGGGCAATGTCATGCATTCCAATCAGCTAGTAGCCCTCAAAGAGTAACAGTAAATGGTATTGGGTTGTGGCTAAAGTAGGTTGTCTGGTGTTTATCAAGTCCTCACACCACTTGTGATAACACTTATCTGATTGGAAGCAACATGCTAGGTCACACCAAGCTCACCGATTGGCCAGTGGACTGACCAGCTCTTCAGCTGTTGATGAACTGATTGACTGAATGCATCTTGCATTAGCTATTCAGAAACGATGTGTTGATAAAAGTGACTATATTTATGTGCATTTTCAGAATAATGCCAATATTCTGATTAAAGCAAGATTCCTTATGTGTCTGGCCAGGTGCAACACGTATTGCTGCAGAATGCAGTCAGAGATGGTAGGCCCATTTGTTCAACGATGCTCTGCTACATTAGCCAGGCTAGCGGTCAATTTCTCATTTAGATCCATCACTGCGTCAGGGGTCGATCTGTAGGCTAAGGTTTCCACTGTCTCGAAGCTGTGCGTTAAACTCAAATCGTGGGTTCCAGCAACACATGTCACAATCAAACATTAGCGATTGGTTCAAGCAGAATTTTCAGCCCACTGAAAAAGTGTTTGATGTATAATTCTCATTGCTAACTGACTATGTCACTGACCATTATGCTACTGACCTCTAGGATACTGAGTACTGACCAATGCTGCTGGCCATTATGCTGCTGGCCATTATGCTAATGGCCAATTTGCTACTGACCAATGGCTTGTGGATCTCACCTGATACTGATCAGTTCCCTGTTGCAGATGCCTGAGCTGTGCCTCCAGCACGGTGAACTGCTGCGTCACCCCCTCTATGCGGGCGTGCAGGGCTCGGTATTCATTGTATTCCCTATTGAAGTCATTCTTGTACCTCTGACGCTGCTCCTGGGAAACAATCTGAGTGTAGCTCCTACAAAAACAAAACAAAACATACACACATACTAATTATCTCAAATGTAAACAACGGGCTCTTCATGAATTTAACACAAAAAGTCAGACATTTTCATCTTTTGGTTTAGTGTTTTTGAGTCAGATACAAAGAGAAGGTTTTATGGAAGGAAAGGACCTTACTGTAAATAGTCTTCTGGGTCCAAAGTCACTGTGGCGCCCCTCGAGTGTTCTTGTGTACCCATGACATCTACAGGAGGCAAAGGGCATCTTTAATGAACAGAACTAAATACTAACTGAGTAATTAGAAGTAAATAACAACAGGAAATAACAACAGGGAGATATGAAACTGCTCCTGTGTTGTTTGTCTGAGCATAAGGGCTGTGCAATTACAACCTAAAATCATATTATTTGAGCTTTTAAAAGGATTTTTCCATTGGTCTCGTAGTTCACCAACAAGATTGGTGTTGTAAATATGCCCCACTTTTGAAGTTGTGTAAATTTTGTTTTCTAATGACATGAAAATGCATCTCTTATCTTTGTGATTTTAAAATAACTACAGTAGTGATCAACATGAGCAAGGTGACATTGATGATGCATTCTTGATGTCATTTTCAACAATTTTACCATCAATTGCAGAGCCTTACTGAGGATAGACAATGTGCATCATCTGACCACAAGGTGGAGCCAGAGCTTCTGTGCAGAAGTCTCATGACTCAAGCCAACCCTGCTGAAGAGCTGACCTCACCAACTAACCACACAGTAAAAGCACATAAGGATGGGGATTTTGGACATAAGTGCTTGACTGAACCGCCACAAACTATTTTTGAAAATATCCACCACCTAAACCACAACAGGAAATGACTGGTCTGAACTTCTAGAAGAAGGTCAGACGGTGCCTGTATATTTCTCGGGTGGGAAGTTGTGCTGTTGTGCCTTCACCTGTGTCTCTCCTCTGACTGCGGTGGCGCGAGTCCTCATCTTTCGCCTCTGTGTTCCTCTCTCTTACTCGATGTCTGTCTTTCGTTCGGCCACTCTCCCTCTCCCGCTCCCTGTCTTTGTGCTTTTTGGACTTCTTTAGGCTCTTGCTCTTGTGTGGCGGGGCGGGAGTGGCCGCAGCAGGCTGGGAGGGTGGGGGTGGGGGCAAGGACGGCCGTGTCACCGTGAGGACGGATAACGTGTGCCCAAGCCTGTCGGCCATGCCGACTGTGGTGGCAGTAGCGGTGGTGTCTGAGCCCTCGCTGTCTCGGACGCTGGGGGCCGAGTCGCTGCTCACGTCTGACAGAGGCTCGCACGGCCGTGGCAGCTCCAGCCGAGGCAGGCGGGTCTCCGTTGCCACGGAGACAGGACTGGCCTCTCTCTCCCGCACCAGCCCACCATTCGCTTGCAAAGGAGCTCGATTCAGCAAGTGGGAGATTCGAGGCTTCTTATTGGCTAAAGGATCGATGTAGTCGGGCACTGGCCGCTTCTGCACGTGGGGATGTTCAAAGGGTACAGGAAATGAGGTCATGGAAATAAAAGGGAGAAATGTGGTCAGTGATGGTCATGACCTGGTTTGACTAACGTATCATTTCCTCCTCTAGACTCACTCTCTCTGGTAAACAAATCAAACAGTGGGCAGCAAAAACAGCACAGCTAAAGGGAGACAAAGAAAACTGAAAATAACACAAAATAGTAATATACATAACACATACACTGTGTACACACACACACACACACACACACACACACACAGAGAGAGAGAGAGCGAGAGAGAGAGAGAGAGAGAGAGAGAGAGAGAGAGAGAGAGAGAGAGAGAGAGAGAGAGAGAGAGGGGCGGTTGTAAATCCAGGGGGAGGGACATAAAATCAAAGAGTGAAAAGACCAAGCAATAAGAGAGAGAGAAAGGAAGAGTGACATAGAGTAGGTGAGATGTGCTCAGCTCAGCTCACCTGTGAGGGTGATGAGTTAGCCTGCTCCCTCTGTGGGCTCCTTGTTACTTCCACTGTTGCTGGTGACGACAGGAGATTCTGGACCTGACCCAACTTCCTGTTGCAAAAAAAAAACAAAACAAAGGCAGCGTTCTAAAAAAGCTTACTACACTGCTAAAGTCATTCAGTCACCCGAGGCCAGGAGAAAGACCTTCTAAAATTGATAATAATATTGCCAGTGAGCTGCTTTTTATCAACCATTAGTCATTAAGATTTAACCATATCCCTATTTCAGGAAAGCAAACAGATATGAATAAAATGTTTTAATTGGACTCATATTTAATTGAAGCCACTGGCTGTGTGCCACAGCCACAGGCTGTGTGCCTGTTCTGTTATAGATATGATAACCTTTGACCCAGATCTGTGGTCTGGGAAGGGTGAGAGGCAGGCAGCCCTTTCAGCTTGCCCGTAAGGCCTCACCTCCTCCCGTTTGATCGGAACACTTCAACCTGCACATGCACTGACGCACAGTCGCACGCACCGTAATCTCTCTCTAGAACAGCAGTGACTAATCAACGAATACACACACACTCTCCATCCCTCTCTCTCTCACACACGCACACAATAGTCAAATTTACATACTCTCTCTCTCTCTCTCTCTCTCACACACACACACAAACTAGTTAAATTTACACTCGCTCTCTCTCTCACTATCTCTATAGCTATCTAAATCTATATTTTTCTCCCTCTCATTCACACACACACACACACACACACACACACACACACACACACACACTGCTGGCAGGAAGAAGGCCTGGCAGCCTGCCAGATAGCAATAGCTCAAGGAGCTTGTCCTTTGCTGCTGAGAGCAGATCAGTGCTGCCATGGAGGTGATAGTGCTGTGGATGAGGCGTTTATGACCAGAGAATCTGATCCTGGATCAGAGGCCCAGAGATACTGAGCTCCGCCAGTGAGGCAGTACACATGGCTGAACATGTGCTACGGCGAGAGTTGCATCACCAGCTGTGCTTCAGTGAGTGATTTACTGACTTCCACCTGTATATCTATAGTGTGTGTGTGTGTGTGTGTCTGATTTACTGTGTGTTTTTATGCATTTCTCAGTTACTGTGTGTATAATTTGTGTGTGCTTGCATGAATTTTCACATAAAGTATCTATACATACAGTATATGTATGTACAGGATGTACAAACTATGTATGTCTATGTATCCTTGTGTAACGTGTGTGTGTGTGTGTGTGTGTGTGTGTTCATGGCATGTTCATGCTGCAGGAAACCCAGATTCATTACACCTCCAACTGACATAAACACCAGCAACTGCATATAGTCCACAACACACCACCAGTCATGCAGACTATTCACACACACACACAGCTTAGTTACTATATCTTGTATATCATTTCAAAAGCTTCACATGACCTTTCTAAAACCTATTTTTAAAAAGCTCCATTCATCCATAACCTGAACAAAAACAGTGTTATGGACGTGTCAAATCTTCATAGCCACCAACAACATGCAGTTCTACACTATAGAAAGCAGTGCATGAAGGCATCAGTGATCCCATCATTAAGAGTTTTTTTTCTGCTCAAGTATTTGATATGTTTTGATTCCATGACTTCTGCAGTTTTTCGATGACAGTGAGAGTGATTATTATTAGGCAGCCACTTCAAGGAAGAAATGGACAAACGAGGCCGTGCTAATTTGACCTCCAGCTCTGTTTCAATTCATGTAGTTTGGCTGTGTAACCTCTTCTGGCCTCTTGTGCTTTCCACACTTTAACAGGATCAATGTGTGTATGTGTGTGTGTGTGTGTGTGTGTGTGTGGGGGGGGGGGGGGGGTCCATAGAATTTCAAAGGTTCTGTGACTGAAACATTGAGGAACTTTTAACTTCATTACTCAGCATTCTTTGGAAAATTTCTGTGGCAAGTCCAAACAATTGTTCGTGTCACATGGAATTTAGAAAGACTTTCAAACAATTCCCCTTTCCACACACACCCTGCAACAGGCAACTGACATTTCACAGAACACCTCACTACTCAATCTGCCCCTGGGGTACTTTGTTTGGCAGCCACGACCACATTCTGAAGAAAGCCACACACACACACTCAGTGTGTGTGGGTGTGGGTGTAGCAGGGGCGGTCCTGTAGCGGTTAAAGAACCTGGCAAGCGTGCTGGTAGCCTGGAAGTTGTGGGTTCGAATCCTAGCTACCTGGCTGCCACCATTGTGCCCTTGAGTAACCCTACAGTCACACTAGCTGCAAATCCAAGCTACTCAGGTCGTTGAGCCATCGCCGAGGAAGCGTAAACAGAGCTGTGACTCGTTGGTAGCATGTTGCTAACTTAGGTACTTGTTAGAAACATCGTACATCAACACAGATGTATTTTCTGGGTATAATACTAATATTTTCCGATTTAATAAGTAACATTTCTCACCTCGATTTTCAAAATAATTGTCGTTAGCTGTGCCATTTTAAAATTGAGACGGTTCTGTTCCAGAGTACCTCGTCACACATGGCTTCACACGCATTGGCTATCGTCCAGTCGCATCGCTCCACATTTGCATAAAACAGACTTCACTTCTATCCTGGGCCCTCGCCCACCCAGCGACTTGTTGCTGGTCGCTTGCTCTCATTGAAAATGAATAGAAACCAGTCGCTTCCCAAGCCGCTAGTAGCTAGTGTGACTGTGGGGCACCTAACCCCAAGTTGCCCTGGATAAAAGCGTCTTCTAAATGCATAACTGTAAATGTAGTAATGTAAATGTTATCTCTCCCAGGGTGAGCCTGACCTGCTCTTTGTGATGAGGATCCTCTTGAGGAGCTGCCGGTCCCCTTCGGTGTAGCCGGGCCAGTCGCTCTGCACGTCCCTCAGCAGGGCGTCCTTCAGCGTGAAGGTGTTGTCCTTCTCGCTAAGGTTAGCCACCTACAGGTTTGTGCACACAGACACGCCAGACAGATGTCAGGAAATGTTTGGCCATCATTTGCTTACAATGACACAGCAATAGTTACACCATGGATATTTCAATGTGACAATGCCAACACAGTTTCATTTGCTTGATCAATCGATTTTGTTTGGCAGTCAGCTTTTATACTAATACAATATATAACGATTTTTTTCTCTCCTGGTGGACCACAGTATCTGAACTTTCTCTCCAGACCGTCCCCTGCAAGGCTAGACAAATTCAGTGCTCCGTCAAGAAGACTAGACTTAGTGGCTACATGCCATTATGCTCAGGTGTCACAGAGTACACCCTTATCTTATCTGATATGTGATATGAGCAGGAGCTCCTGACCTCTAGCCAACAGGGAAAGAGACTGTGCTCTCATCAAGCTTTGTCCTGACACATCGAAGGTGGATTTACCCTAGAGCTGGGACAGACCTCCACCTCAGTCTGTGTCTGTGTGTGTGTGTGTGTGTGTGTGTGTGTGTGTGTGTGTGTGTGTGTGTGTGTGTGTGTGTGTGTGTGTGTGTGTGTGTGTGTGTGCGTGCGTAGGCTTAACTCAGACTGGAGCTATGAGGTTATCAGGAGGTTGTCATCACTGCTGAGTAATAGTATTGTGTGTGTGTGTGTGTGTGTGTGTGTGTGTGTGTCTGTGTGTTTGTGTGGGAGGGGCTCTGACCTGTGACAGCAGGCCGTCCAGCGAGTCCCTCTCCTGTGGGGTCAGGCCGTCCCGCTGCATCCGTACAATCAGCTCGGCCTTGCGGTAGGGTTTGAGGGCCAGAAGGTGGGTGAGACGCTCGCGCAGGGGCAGCCCCGCCACCTTCTCCTTCTGCTGAGTGGCCCATAGGGCGCTGGCTGAATGCCTTGGGCTACTGCTGCTGCTGCTACTGGTGCTGGAAGAGATGAGCACAGGCCGAGACCTGCGTCGGGAGGGGGCCACCACATCCGTTAGGCCGGCCGGCGGCTTACGGATCTGAACTCTTTTGCCTGTGTGGAGACGAACATAATACACGGTTTGAACTTGAGATCAAAGACTTAAAAAACATCCAAATTGTATCTTTGCTTTCAACCACTAGTATATGCATACATAAGTAACATGAAAAACATCCCCACATCCCTCTCACCACACACACACACACACACACACACACACACACCCCCACACGACTCAGAACCTTTTTTTTAACTTATAATCAGTCCACTCTAGTGATCTAGTACATCTCAAAGCTGACCCAAAACTAACAAAAAAAACCCTACAAAACAGGAGGGCTAAACCACTGAGAATTAATTTTGCCACAGCTTCTCTTTCTCAATGTTCTTATGTTCTCACTGTGCGAAAAGAAGATTGGAGACATCATGAAAATAACAGTAGGTGCCCCAGGAGGACAATGCTGGCTTGTTCTGGCCTTTCCATAACAAATGCCTCTGACAGGAAATGGCTTACAGGGACAGACTGCTCCTGGCGCACAGTCAGGCCCAATTTTGCACACGCTTGCACCCACACGCACAAACACACACACACACACACACACACACACACACACACACACACACACACACACACACACACACACGCACCAACACACACGCACACAGCTCTCCATCTGTTGTCTGGTAGGCCACAGGTTCAGATTACAACACTGCGGCCACAGAGAAGCACAAGGCTGGAAGCTGCTCCAGACCAAGAGGACAGACTGTGTCTCTCCCTCGCCCACAACAACCCAGCAACACACACACACACACACACACACACACACACACAGACACACACGCAACACTCAACACAGACACACACAAGGCAGACGCACAACACAACAGTGACACAACACAGACATACACAGACAAAACAAAACAAAGCAGAAAACAATGAAACACACAGAAAAATAGGCAAGATAAGGCAAAGTAGAAGCAATCAAGAAGAAGTCAAATGCAAAGCTCGAGCTGAGCTTTTCAACGGTGGTCATGTATACAGTAGGGCCCTTACTGATGTATCTGCCAACCTGCTGGATGACAATGGCTCACAGAGTGAGTGTGTGAGTGAGTGATTGTACAAAGTTTCATCTCTTACTGATGTATCTGCCGTGCTGCTTGATGACAATGGCTCCTCGCCGCCGCGTCTCCTCCTCCACCTGAGCCATGTTTTGCCGAGCCTTCTGGTAGGAGTCGTCTGTGGCGTTCACCGTAATCTTGTCCTGGATGACGCCCAGGCAGTCCAGCTCAACAGCCCCGTCACTGCAAAAAGGCACACAGTCTTTGGTTTTACTTTTAAATACACGCTATAGGACAGAAATACATACCTATGGATACAAGTTAACAAGCCTAAATAAGGCTTATCCCCTGAAGGCAGTCAGTAGCATCAGATTATATGACTGAGGGTATGCATGCATTGGCAAGCTATTTGAAATGCCTGTACTCCCAGGATTTTGTCCACTGTACAAACTGGCTTATGTCAGTACATACTGTATACTGGGATGAATAAAATGTGTTTGAATAAAATGTGTTTGAAGATACTCAACCACAGATGGCATACTATTAACTGAAAGCTGGAAGCAAACATAACATAATATAGCTATCTTAGCAGTGCTCAAATGATGTGGGCGTTCAGTGTAGTGTGCGGGGGCGGCATTGTTTTCTCTGCTAGCTGGCGAACAGAGCGGGTTGTGAGCTGTGTGCCTGTATTTAGGTCTACAAGACAACAGCTGACTGTGGAACACATCCAAAGAGTCCTGAGCAGGCAGCAATGTTTCTGCTTGCAAAGCATTTGGTTAATGATTGATCAATAACACAAGTGGCCTTGACTGTGCGTGTGTGTGTGTGTGTGTGTTTTGATCAGTACAAGTGAATGTGTGTGTGTGTGTGTGTGTGTGTCTAACAGGCTTGAACAGTACAGAAGTACAGACTGACTGGATAACTGAGTGATCAGGAGATGAGGCTAACAAGAGAAGCAGCCAATCCAGCGGACACTTTCTGTTTCCTCCTCACCATTTGCCATACTGCTGGACGCAGTCAAAGCTTCCCTGGGGGTTGTCTCGCCCCACGTGCGACAGGTAGAAGGTGAACGTCACATATTCCTCTGAGGTCCTGCCACGAGGGATAGAGATTTTCTGCAATAATCAGGAAAACAAAAAGTAAAGATCTGGATGTAACTAAGAGAGACATTTCGATGGCACAGTTCAGTGTGTGTGTGTGTGTGTGTGTGTGTCCATGTGTGGGTGAGAGTGTTCTGAGTAACTGGATGCCCCTGGTGACTCTCAAAAGGACATGCTTCAGTAACACTCTGTATGATTTCCACACTGAAGAGAAGCATGCAGAGCAGAGCAGAGCAGACGAGACGAGAGGAGAGGATAAAGCACGAAGGAACACTAAGAGTGATGCCAGGCCTCTTCAAAACTAAGAGCTGAGTCACATGTGCACAATGAAACGGGATTAAATACGTTGAGCACAGTTACATGCAGGGACCATTCCGGCTAGATACTCAACAGTGGCAGTTGCGCATGAGTCATGTAAACTCTTCTTTTCCCAATGACATCAAACTCTTATATATGTCATTGACATCAAACACTTTGCCCGTAGTCTGGAATCTGCCGTAAGACATACAGTATATCGCCACTATTCGGCGAGTCATGCAAACTCTCTTTTCCGAATGACATCAAATAATTTGACTGTGAAGTCGAACCGGAATAGTGCACCATAGTGCTAAATGATGCAATGAGGAGCCATGGAAAAGCAAACTGGTTAATTTCTCTGGTTCCGGTTCATGGGGCACCAAAAAAAGGGGATCTGGGTGAAGACCACAGCAGGGCCCACTCAGGAAGAAAGATCTTGTTTTTTTTTTTTTTTCTTTTCCTCTCTCTCATGAAGAAATCATTCCATGAAATGAGGAACCTTAAAGGTTATTTCAAGGGTTCTAACAAGAAGTATTTTTTCCCCTTTAAAATGAAGAACCTTGAAATGATTCTTTTCCCCTTTGGCAGATTCTCTTTTTGTTCTCTTCCCCATTCAATGTCATCCAATATTCCATTCTTCTCCCTATGTAATATGAACCTGGAGAACTAAACTATGAACAACAAACAAAACATAACCATAAATGCATCATATGAAGCAGACAATCCTTACCCCTTGGTTTCCAGTGAAACGAATGGAAGGATGTGCAGTTGATCCCTGAAAGAGAGGAAAAGAGAAACCAAGAAGAGAAGAGAAAGGTGCAGAGAGACAGATGGGGGGGGGGGGGGGGTGGAGTAGAGAACATAATCAGTAAGAGGCATTTCCTAGTAAAAGGGAAACGACAACTTGAAGAGAAGCAACACAGAATTTATTCAATTGTCTGTGATATTCATTTAACATTTGTCTGAGGCATCACAAACATACAAATGCAGAAAACAGGTGGTTTACTGAAGCCATCCTCTCACAATAAATGAGGTCTAAGGAAAAGGGATGGGATTCCCATGGCTAGGTCTATTTGTTTTGGTCCAGGACATTGAAAGAGGAGGGAGGTTCTTGTAAAGCTATTTAAAGCGTGGAAATGAGCCTGGCCTGTTTTGGCCTCTCAATTCTAAAAGCTTTTGCATGCAACTACATAAGGGCTCTCAAAAAGGCCCCCACACACACTCAGGAAAACCCTGTCAAATAAAATCTTCTCTCTCCTCTTCCAAACCTTGACCATCATCTAAGCATAATAATGTTAGTGCGTCTTTTTCTTGAGATCTTAGGGTCCACTCACACATAGGCTACTACTTGCTCATTGCTTTGTCCATGAAGTAGTCTGGTTACTAAGAATTTCTGTTTGCTCACTAATCACTATTAAAGTGTCAGAGGGACACGCGTTTCGAGCTTTAATCTTACACCTGTGCATACCGTTATGTTAAATGGATTACACTTCACTCACTCACGTAATTTTGTTTGTTTCACACTCAAAAGCTCTCCAAGAACTGTCTATGTCTATTGACTTCTAGGAACCCAAACCAACAGAAAATATCTAGGACACACCTCGCAAACTCAATGCCTGCAATGCTTGCACTAACTCAATGCCTGCAATGTAGCCTAATTCTATATGGTCTTCCACATACAGTAAATCACAGAATCACAGTTTCACAGAACTTGCCTGCCATTTTTTCAAGACAAGTGGGAGGCCAGATATAATGTTCTGGAACTGCACACAACAACCTAATGAAACAAATTCGCACACAAATTTCACTTTCCTATTCTCAACCCTACACCAGAAAGAAGTGTTTGAATTTCCATCTTTCTTAGGTTGCCAAGCCTAGGCTACTGGAGAGTGACTTCTGATTAAAACACATCTTCAAACCAATGTTGGGTGAGAGTTTGGTTGAAACTGGTTGAGGAGACAACATAGCAGCAGCAACACTGTGGTCAGACCACGAGAATGAGTGAGTGAGTGTGCTGTTGCATGCCATACTGTACACTAGTTTCAGCAAAAGCACAGGCCTAAGCAGCAACAGCTACCACATACACTACATAGCCTACATTGGGGACAGTGCACGGAAGCTCCTGATTTCACACATGTGTGTATCCCCCAAAACACTGGTGCTCGTGATGTCCGATGTGTTGCTGATATCAACACTGTGTGATCAGCTTGGATTATGGCCAGGCTGCTGGAGCAGATAGGAATAGACAGGCTCAGCTTCTCAATCCGCAGTCAGCCTCTCAGGGTGTGTGTGTGTGTGTGTGTGTGTGTGTGCGTACTGCTGCTGTTCAACGCTCGAGCACTGCAGACAGGTGCAGGGCAGGACTTAGGTTTCTCTCTCGTGTTACAGGGCTTTCCTGAGGTGTTGGCCTTGAGTCAAACCCCTGATCAGCATGTGATGGTCACCTAACCTCAACTGTGGCACACCGAAAGGGACAAGACTAAAAGAGTCACCAATTCAAGAGCTCTAATGTGCACAAATCACATTCTTGGTTAGCTCTCTTCTGCACTACAAACAGATTTTGAATGACAGTGCTAAACTATGAAAAATCACTTTGAGGTACTCATGCAAGATGTGGATAACGGCTACTGTTCAAGGTTCTGACTATGCACTTCTGACACACATTTATCAAATATTCTTTTGATATCCTGCTGCTACTCAACTCTAACTTCCTCTTTTCATGGTTAAGACATCTCTTGAGAAATACTCCCCCCCCCTCTCATTTGAGGTTGAGATTTATTCAAGCGAAACGTAATAAAAACCACACTCGGGCATGTTGAGTGGTGTGAGACGGACAGCCTTCTCGTGTGCATTCTATTGCATCAAGGCAGTGCTGTGTGCACGGGCCTCAGCCCTTCTGCTGAACAGGCTCGGCAAGTTTGCACCTTCATTCACAATGAGCCAGATTTGGTTTTGAAAACAACTCATGCCTCCCAATCCCAGTGAAAAGAGTGATATTCCGGAGTGCTATAAAAGGATAGTTTGAGTTTTCATTCCAAGGAGTGGAAACAGGTTTCCCTCTTTAGTTATGCCGACCTAACAGTCTTGCTGGGGGGTGAGGTATCGGGAAACCAAAGTGTACAGCATAGATTAACTGTTTGAGAAAAGGCAAAGTCAAATATATTGAGAACTTCATATCACATGTTGCAACTCCACAGGCTTGCAAGCATGGTTGATGCAATACAACTGCCTTGTCTGGTGGTTGGTTAATGAGTCAGAAACATAAGGCAACATAGGGATATGTTTTCCAAAACCATAGTTGTTTAGCCTGACAGTCGCCAAACTACAATCACGAGTGACAATTAGTCGGGAGACCCACCTATTGCTTTTCTCGTAGCAGAAGCGTTGTTTACCATTGTCCAGAGCTGATTATTGGGCACTATGAATGTCTATCATAGCTCAGAGCCACCCAGAGCCACCATGTGACATAAAATGCAATCGAGGGCCGTGCTAGTCCCTTTTAATTCTGTGATTGGATACCGAAACCAGGTGAGAAAATCGGCCATGGTCACCATGCTGCTTTGCAGAGTGAAAAGAAATTGAGCGCGCAAAGGAGCATGGGTACTCCCAGGCTAATAGTTGTTAGCAATTCAGTTGTTTTGTTACAATGGATAACTACATTGCAACCAACAAAGTTATTAACTTAGTTAGCAACAACGGTTTTGGGAAACTGGTTCCTGATGCAGCCAGACATTTCACACACTAACGCACTTCCCAAGGCCCTCCACACCTCATAAGAGTAGCCATCGCAGCCAGTGTCAGAGCCTGTCTCAAATACAAACTGCTCTGCTCTGATCTATCAAATTCATTCTATCAAATATTTCATGGCAGACAAAACCTAAGGTCAAATATTATGGTAACACTTTACTTGACGGGTGAGTACATAACACATTCATAGCAGCTTTCATAAAATGCTCACAAAGCATTCATAACTGTTTCATAAGACATGACTCCACCTTCATACCCAACCCTTCATAAATGTAGAAGATAGAATGTCGATAACCTATCAAAATAAAAGTCCAGTGGTCTCAAAGTAGCACTACCATTTATGTTTGTCACCCGATCATGTCACACATGAATATTTCATGAATATCTTATGAAGTCTACTTCAAATGTCACTTTACTATACAGGTTGCGAAGTATTCATAATCATTCAGGTGGATGAAGGTGGAGTCATGTCTTATGAAACAGTCATGAATGCTTTGTGAGCATTTTATGAAAGCTGCTATGAATGTGTTATGTAGGCTACTCACCCGTCAAGTAAAGTGTTACCAATATTATAGACATGTGATTCACGTTATCACCTGTGAAAGCTGGCCCCTCTGACCAACTTCTGGAATCACCCTTGCCCTTCTCAAATCCCTTTTAGGAAAGACCACTGGTGTTGCTAGGAAACAGTAGTTGTGCAACAGTTCATTGAATCTAACGTGGTGGCTGACAACACTATCACAAGCCATACCAACAAAGAAAGACAGCCAGAGACACAGTCAAAAATGTCAGATGAATTGGCCCTGGAAATGCACTCACCAGTTCAAACCACTTTGATGGCTGGTTCAAATCTGTGCAAGACTTGGTAGATATCACTACACTTCAAAGCAACCCACATGAAGAGACCTTGACAGATAAAGGAAATGGTCAGTACTGCTGACATCTGATTTAAGATGCTGTTCAGCGATGTTGGCCAAGAATGAAAGAACATATCCCCCCCTGGTCGATCAATCAGTGGCGACAAGTGATTGTTTAATTACCTAGAACCTCTCACCTCTATGATCACATCAAGCCTGTCAACCAGAAAAGCGCTGTGACTAGCCAAGCTGAAACAGAAATCTGAATGGGAGAGAGCCATGGCAGATCTTCCAGAGCAGGTAACAATTCTCACATTCATCTAATTCCCAGGCTATGATCTTAGAGGATAGCAGCACAGACAAGTGAAGTGCTGGCTGCTAAACACAGCTTCTAAAAAAAGAAATAGGCTAGATGTGAGAGAAAAGTCAATCATAATTGATAAATTGACACTCAGGCAAACTCAAGCAAAAGCTGTAGCCTAACACTCAATAACAGGGAACAAGTATGTCCCCAGAGCAAGCCAACATTGACAAGTATGTCCCCAGAGCAAGCCAACATTGTGCACTGGAGGCAAGTCTGTATCTTCAGAGTTTATGTGCCAGCTAGGTTACTTCATGCAATCTGGAAGTCAAGTCAAGTCAAGTCAAGTCTAGGTCTTAATCCACCCCATGACACATGACCAAGAATCACTTCACCTCTGCTAAAAGAAAAACCCTTTTCTTTAAAACATCCAGCAGCAACCAAAAACAGAACAAGTGAAAATGAGTGATTCAGTTGCCCCAATATCACTGGCTTAGCAGGAAACAGGAGAAAGGCAAACATTTTTAAAAAGGAGTTCCCCATGAATTTCGCTGAAACTGAGGGAGGTGCGGACAGGGAGAAGCAAGAGGCCCTGTGGTGAGCTTAGAGGATGTGGGTTTTGACTATCAGCCTGAGAGTAATAGAGGGACAGTGTGAGTGAGATGATCATCTGAGAAATAGAGATCGGTGAAAAAACGTAAGAAAACGTAAGAAAAACCACGTCCTCTCCTTTACTCAGCATCTTCCTCTGATGCTCACGCTGTGGCCGTGAGGTTGCCAGAAAGGAGGAAGCTGGAGCTGATGTGTGTCGTCTGCAACTTTTCACTTCCTTCCTCCTTTTGAGCAAGCTGCACAGTCATGGCTCACTCTCTCGTCACTCACATAGCATAATCCCGAGAGACGGACTAATCTCTGTGTGACCGCCGCCGGTGCGCTCACTCGCACCCTGCATCTGAATGGGAGGACCACATGGGCTGACAAGCGCTTTCAGAACTGCCTAACTATGACACAAGGCCACACAATCACAGTCTGTCAGTCAATTTCCCTCACCGAACATTAAAGCCAATTTTGTCCATTTCATCACCTACTTACCTCAGGTGATACGCGAATCATGCTAATGGCCAGTATGCCAGTGTCTCATTAATATACAGAAATGCTAGGCCTATTCTCTGTGTAAATCAATTTGTTTTGACGGTACAATGTTGGACCTGTATGGACATCCACAAACTCAGGATTTCACTCAGGATTTGGTTACTGTGTAGTTAAATCTTAATTTAAAAAGAGTTGGGTCAGGGTTGAGCCAACGGAAACTGGAGCACATGCCAAATCAGGGCAATAGACTGTGATCAAACCTTTAGTACACACATATTAGGAAATAGGCTACTAAACATAGAAGGTCAGCGAGCGAGACTGAATGGTCCCACTGTACAATAATAAAGCCTTCAGGCTACAGTCTGTACTTTCAGCAGTTATAATCACACTTGCACCTCTGTCAGCACCAATAAAGACACAACTAGAGGGAACAAATGCCATTTACACACGTCCAAATACAGTCCCTGTCTGCAGGAAGGTCAGCCAATGTTTCCTGAATGATACCACAGGCGGACCTTTGAGGTGGTTTGGTGCTCCTCTGCTCCACGAAATGAACGTCACTGGCACATAATATGAAGGATGTGAGTCATCACAGAACTGCTCCCCAAGTACGTCACCAGGATGACAGGAAAGGATGGTGGAAGTTTTTGAGGCTGCGTGCGTGCATGCATGAGTGTGTGTGTGTGTGAGAGAGTGTGTGTGTGGATGGGTGTGTGTGTGGCTGAGTATTGGGTGGTTGGTTATACCCTAACACTCTATTCACCCCCAGGGTGGTGAACAATCACATCTGCACCAGAGAGCACAGCATGCTCCCTCCACCTCCTCTGGGGCTGACATTCAGCTGGCCACAGCACGTTGTGAAAAGTAATCAGGACATTCACATGACGTTCCTCTCAGAGACTCATGACATGTGCCAGTGAACATACTGCCACATACCCACGCATAGGCCCACACATACACTGGATCACTATAAAAACAAAAGTTTGTTTAAACGTTTTTTTTTTTTTTTTTTTGTCTGGTTACCTAATCATGTGTGCATGCATCAATGTGCTCACACCGGAACCCACACGTTTCTTGTAGCCTAGTCTGGATATGTTTACCTATGTCTAGCCTATTCTTACTCCGTCAATCCAATTAAGTGCCGCTCTGAGTTTAAAACGGGCCATGAAGGTTTACACAACTAGTTCGCCTGCCACCACAAACACAAACTGCGCATGGGAGCATAGTTGAGGGGTAGCATGTGGAAACTACTTGGAACAGAGCCATCCTGTTGCAGAACCGAGGACGACACCGTCCATAATCACCACACACACACACACACACACACACACACACACACACACACTTAACATTTTCACATCATAAACAAACGTAAAACAAATGAAAATAAGTATTCTGAGAAGGTTCCCTAACGTATAGGCCTACCACTACCAACAGTTTAAATGCAATAGGCCTACTATTAAACGACAGATTTCAACTACAGTAACGTTAGCCTAACATAGAGCTCATGAAACCTCACTTGACAAGACAAACAATACGCTACAACAAGGCGCAACCCAGTCCCTCTGACAAAAACGTAGGCTAATCGTCAAGACTCTTTCGAACATATTTTGGAACTACCATTTCAACTTCAGGTTAATCGTTCCTCGCACTGCCTTACCTGTCTTCATGACGCTTATCTCTGTAGTTGCTTATTTTGTCAACATTTAAGTAACATTGGCTAAACACGAGAAGGAAATGACAGTGACATTTCCAAGAGAGGTTGACAGTTCAAAGTACCTGTAGCTTGCTGGCTGCCTTTATTGTTACTTGATGTGAACATTAGTCAGTAAAGTCACTGCTTTTCCATGTGGCAACAGTTAACTTACACACACAACTCTAGTCTTAATGAAATCAGTCTCTCTATTTACCTTGCTACTTTGATAGCTTTCGATGGCTCTGACCGCGCTGTCAGTGAGTTTGACGTGAAATATCGAGGTGTTGCTGCCGTTATTCAGTCTACCACAAGATAGTCCGTAAGACTGTTCCTCTTTCAACGTCGCCATCTTTCTCACATTTCTGCTACAAACCCGTGTTAGCTAACTGCATACACAGTCATACACCGTGATAGTAGACAGCAACAAAACCTCATTGGTCTGGAATGAATATTCATAGAGAAGAAAAAACGTATCTGACGTCAGGGGGTGGGACTGGCTAAAGCGACGCTTCCAATCACTAGCTGTGGATCTAAAGATCCCTGAAAACTTGTAAACATGGGCTCAGCTTTGCGCCTTTGTTTTGAGGTTGTCAAATGATAATGGTGTTGAATGAAGTTTCATTTTAAACAAACAAAACAGGCTACACTATTTCAAGCCTTAAGCCGATGCTGAGAGGTGACCACAAAATCACTGAGGCTGGTAGTGTTGCCCATGCTGTGAGCTTTGCCCACAGAAACCATGGGCTTGCTAGACCTACTGTATGACTGCTTTAGTCATTCACAATTTGACCAGAATTGTGTAGGAGGATTGACGAACTGCGTGAAATTTTCCTTAAAGCCTAATATTCAGATAATCAGGGACAAAAAACACATGTCAGACATCCTCCTCTTCACAGTTCACACTGGATTCTTCTCATATTTCTATTTCAGCAGGGGATGGGGTGGGGGGAGTAGGCTACAAACATAGCACAATGATTATGTAACCAATCTGTAGACCCAGATAAAGAAAAAGAGTTCAAGCTTGTTGTGTTCGCAGCTCAGTTTAGTGTGACAGTGATGGCTATATAGAGATGACATCTTTGGGCTTTCCACAAACGATAGATTTTTCCTATGTGTCACAAATCAGACGTCACAGACTTCCACTTGAGACTTGAGCTTGTGAAAAAGGGGAAGGACACAACGGTCAGTCATTTCATTTGAGTTGCTGTGTGTCGTCATGTCACATAATGAAATAAAAAAAAGTGTGTGTATGAGTGTACAGCAAAATTAGCACCTTATTTGGGGACCTATATTTTACATAATGAACGAGCCAGTGTGCCTCAAACCCTCAAATCAGCTTGACATGGAATAAACACTAAAAGGACATCTAGTGATGAGAGTGCAGAAGTGCACACATTTGTCTGTTCTTAGTATGTTGTGTTAGAATGTAACATGTAAAAGGTATTTTTAATCCTCAAAATGTCATCAAAATATACACTTCTGAAAAGTGTTCAAATATATTTAATATATGCAAAGAGATTTATAGGCCTATAGTTTTATATAGTTTAGGACAATCCAACACATTCCCTCTTGTCTCTGCCGCTCCACCCACTCCACCCTCTCATTCTGATTTTTAAAACTGCACCACCAGACCCTGCTCTGCTCAACCATCTCTCAAGCGTGACTGACCTCAGGTGGTACAAGCTTTGTTACGACCAGCATCCTCTCGGGGCACCTTTCAAGACTGACTTCTAAATCATAGCTTATCAAACCATCATTGGGATGACATTGTGACTCCACATGCTTGTCAGGATCTGACATACAGTAAGTAGAGACTCAGATGAGCCTTCTTTGCATTGCATCAAAGTGAAGATATATTGTGATCATAGTCTAGAGCTCTTCACAAGAAATACTTTGTGAGAGATTATTTAACAATATAATAAACACTGATTTATTATACGATTACATGACGTGTCACAATATGTATTTGGACCAAATCACCCTTTTGAGGAACGAGTTTTTTTACCCTGTTTATTTGTGTTGTTTTGAGGAGAAAAGTATATGTTGTATGAAATATATATACAGCCTATATAATATGTGCTTTGTTAAAAGAAGACATTACTAGCAGTGTCTCCTTACGTATTTTAGTAAGACGTTTTGTATCGCTAGTGAAGTCCGAGCACACAGTTGAGAGACCTATCCCCCTACTCCCACCTCTGGTCCCTTTCAACTGCAGTCCTGAGGAGATGAAAGCATTTCAAAGCTGCCCACCACATCCCTTTGCCTATCTGTGGCAGCCAACTGACATTTACAAGCTTACAGTTAAATTTCAACATTGTCTTAGTCTCTGCTACCTGGAAAAACAACAACAACAAAAACTTTGGTTACAGTTGAGAGATTAAATCATGATAAAGCCACAAGATGAGGCCACCAAACAACATTAAATATAAACAAAATTTAGTGTGAACAAAAAATTGTAACAAAATTGTAAACAAAATTGAGTGTATTTAACCAGATCCCACAGCACTCTCGATTAAAAGGTGCCAAACAAAAACTGTGCAAAATAGAAAGAAAAATGTCTGCACACTTAAATCCTCTTTTGTGTTCTTTTTTAATTAGCCAAGCTTTCGGTCTGCTGACCTTCCTCAGGGCGAGTGTAAACTAATTTGAGTGTAAACAATTTTTTGTTGACACGCAAAACAAGCTTTCTTAACAGTTTGCATGATCTCTCTGATGGGTTTAAAAATTATGTTGTTTTTTTTTCGTCATATTTACAGGCAATGGATGGGAGGCATGTACAGCAGGATGCAGGACTTGCATGGTACTAAGGCCAGCCACAGGCACCAACCAACCAACTGTGTTGCATTAAATTAGAACCAAAACAGTGAGTCCAGTAGCCCACTCTTCCCAACCCAGTGATGGCAGAGCCTCAGGAGTACCTGTCTGATGGGAGTCCGTTGATTATGGCGGCCCAGCAGGGCAAATTACGCTTGGCAAGGCTGCTGCTGGAGGGTGGTGCCCAGGTGAATGAGCGCAACCAGCGTGGTGAGACCCCACTACTGGCTGCATGCAAGGCCATGAGGGGGCACCAGTGTGGTGGTAGCGTCATGCTGAAGCTTGTGCGCTTCCTGCTCAAACACTGTGCCGAACCCAATGCGCAGGACAAGGCTGGTCGCACTGCCCTAATGTACGCCTGCATGGAGCGAGCAGGGCCGGAGGTGGCCTCCACCCTCATCGCGGCTGGGGCCGACCCAAGCATGGAGGACTATTCTGGTGCCTCAGCGCTGGTCTACGCCATCAACTCCCAGCACCAGGAGACGCTGCGGGTGCTACTAGATGCATGCCGAGCCAAGGGTCGTGACATCATCATCATTGCCACTGACCTGAGCCCAGAAGGGGGTGCTGTGACCCGACGTTACCTGAACGTGCCCCCATCACCAGACTCCTCACCAGTCTCCTGTATGTCACCCTCAGACATTGAGCTGAAGACTGGTTCTCCTGGCTCTGAGGCGGACGGTGGCAACATCTTTAATTTTCGTGCGGAGGGGAACAAGAGAGGGAGCCGAGGAGCTGCCAGCCCACCTGGTGCAGCGGTGAAGTGCACGAAACACCAGCGCCTGCGCTCAGAACCCTGGTTGGCCATCAACAACCTGGCACACCTGAACCGTGCCTATGAAGAGGGCCTCAGGCAGAACGCCATGCAGGAGGAGGAGGAAGACAAGGATGAAGAGGAAGACACTGTCTCCAGTCACTCAACTGATATAGCAGCTTCACTACAACAGATGAGCCTCTCTCCTGGCTGCAGTCTGACATGGCATGGCAAAGCCAATACCGGGAGGACATCTGTAAAGGTGAGCACAGAGAAGCTTTCAGTTAGAGTGGCAGCAGGACCACAGCCGTGTGGTCGGCGTAACACTCTGCCCTCACTGGCCCCAACTCCCCTGCTTCAGCTGCCGCCGCTAACCCTGAACTACTCCAACTCAGACTCTTACCTTCAGAACCAACCCGATTTGCACACAGAACCCAGACTCATCTCCTCTGCCATCTCTGAAAGCTTGTTATCAGTGTTAGTTCCTGATGGTGACCATTTGAACTCAAATGAACTTTTTCTAGGTAAGAAACAACAACCGGAACATCCTGGAGTGAAGCCACCAGCTCGTGTCGTGGGCAGTTTCCTGCCTCCGCTGTCTATCAACCGTGCAACAAGTTCTGGGTCTAATGTAGAGGTACAGCTGGGATCCAGCACAATAGAGACACCGCCCCATGGACATCACTGCCAATCGCTAAGGAAGTTCCCCAGGAGGCACTCTGTACAACTAGAAAACTTGGGCCACTCTGGGAGCACAGAAGAATATATTTATGTTCTGTGAGAGAGCAACTGTGTTTTGTTGCGACATGTCAAGAAGTAGGCCTATAGTATGACAATGTATAATTTACACTAAATTCTTCCAGGGATTCTTACATCATTGTTAGTTTAACATAAATACCCGTCTAGGAAGGAGATACCTTAGTAATGATGATTGTCTAGTCAGTATGGCTTAGTTGCATCATTGGTTTATAGGTGGTTTTTAAACTCGAAGTGCTTAACTGAGTAGTGAATAGATCAATCTGACTGACCATAGCAAGTTTATGCTACTCTTCTAAGCTAATTAAAAGAGGTTATAACAGGCAAATGTGCATTCTTATGTCCATACAATTAGTACGCCTAACTCTACCTCTTCTTTAAATCTTGCAGTTTTTGTTATCTGAAAAAAAAAAAAAAAAAAAAAAAGAATATCTCATTGATATTGCCAAATGTCTAATAAAATGTATTGTTATGCTGTCGGTCCCTTTGCTTTGAAAGTGACGTCACGACATGTTTTGTGCACGCAATAAAGGTATCCTATGTTAAAAATGCATAGGCCCACTTGATGAAATACCAAAAAAATTGTTAGCCCTACTGTTTTCAGCCGAAACGTCGCAACGTTCACGTGCCTAGCAAAACCTACCACGTAACCAATATATAGGCTATATACAGTTTTCAACTTGCTACAATTTTTCCACAGTGGTTATCAACAATGCTGGGTAGCCTACGAATGGAGATAAAGAAGTAGAGCAACGAGGTAAAGTGCGAGATGGATAAAGTTGTCTGGGTAGCCTCAGAGCACTGCCATCTACTGGATATAGCCTATTTTGTCTAAGCCTCTGTTATGTTTATGTTATGTGTTGCTAAATCGTGTTGCTAATCATTTTGATTCTTATTGGGATCATTTTGTTACCTTTCTAGAAGATATGTGGGGCTGTCAGTAGTGTTGTAAAGCCACTGGAGGCTGACCCCTGCTGTAACTTTAAGATTTAGTTTATAAGGTAGGCTTACTTTTGGAAATGGTTGGCTTGTGCCAGTGACATGCACCAGCTATTTGAATGAGAGGTTAAATGTAGTGTTTTAGTCAGCTCATTCTATGAATCATGTGTCCTTAGGAAATGGATGATGACCTATTGTCAGATCTGAAAATTCCAGATGCTTCAGTGTCACAAGAGTTACTACAGCATTTAGAGGACATCCAATGCAGTGCCCAAACTGTGCAAAATGAACAGTTGACCAGTCCGTCAGAGTCCAGAAACTCCAGTCCTCCAGCCCAGTCTGACAAAGAGTGTTCAGGCTCAGATGAGGAGACAGAAAATGATAGGGCCTCACACAGACTTGACAAAATGACTTTAGTGGTTGCTGCTCTTCAAATAGAAAACATTAAACTTTGGTCGAGACTTGAGGAAATACATATTGAGGTTAATTCACTCCGCAATGAAAATTATAAACTCAGAGATGAGCTTAACAGTCAGTGGGATGCGCTCAATGATGTAAGATTTAACTAATGTCACTCATTTCTAACTCATTTGCATTTACTCTAATGTCAGTCATTTCTAACTCATTTGCATTTACTCTGCAGACTAATGGTAGGGCTAGTAGGCAATATTTCTACCTTTTTTTTCTGTCCCAGGCTTTGGGATTGTCTAGACCTGCACCAATCAAGAAGATAATTGGCCATAGAGGTGTTGATGTAACAGGAGAAACTACATATAAAGAGGTTTGATTTACCACCATGGATGCAGTTTATCATAATGTAGCAATCATCCATCTTAGTATTTATGAAACATTTATGCACATTTTTCTCAGACCACAGCCTCTGCCCTTGAGGCTGCCATCCACTTGGGTATTACCTATACAGTGACAGCAGCAAGTAGAATGGACCAGAGGGAGGTACTTGTACAGGACTTTGAGGTGGTGGAGACTGTATATTTCCCAAGGTTTGTGCATCAACCTTGATCTTTCCATTTTTGGATATATGGATTACCATTATGGTGTTGAAAGCTAAGTAATTCACTGTCTCTGTCAATCTCTTTGCCTTTCAGAAAAGGTAGTAAATGGACTCCACCTCACCACTACAAAGATTTCCATTTTACTATTTATGCACCCTTTGGATTTTATTATTTCAGAGAGAAATTTGGCATTCATCCCAATGACTACAAGGTAACCAGTGATCTATTCTTTCTCCTCTCCTCTCTTCTTCTCTCAATTTTTTGGTTTCTTTATGGTATATTTTGGTTTGCTGTTTTAATTCAATAAACTTTATTTTTGGAGCTTATTCCGCTTATTTCTTGAACAAAATGGTTTCTTTATGGTCTCATGCTTGGATAGTCTGGTTGTTTATAAAGCATACCATTTTTCATTTTGTAACATATCCATATTAATATTGAAGGTTTATCTTTATGTTCTCACATTTCCAGGAGTCTCTGTGTAGCAAAGCACTCATAGAACTGCCCAACTCTGGAGCAAGTGGCTCTTTGTTCTATCTGTCCTTGGATGACAAATTCATCATTAAAACAGTACAGCGCAAAGAGGCTGAGTTCCTGCAGAGAATGCTGCCTGGATACTACAATGTGAGACAGGATGTAGTGTAACGGATTTTGTGTGTTTTTGTGTAGGCTATGAATATCCATGTCAGCAGCACATCACTTAACACTGTGTCTTAATTACCTACTTTTTTCCCATTTGGGCTATGGAACCATGCTGTTGTTTGCCACATATAAATACATAGCAGTAAAATAGTTTAGTATGCACAGCAGTAAAATGCAGATCTTCAAGAAAGATCATCATCTTTGACCTTTGACCTCCACCTTTAGACACTGATGCGCAACAGACACACCCTCCTGCCCAAGTTCTATGGCCTCTACTGTATGCATATTGGCAGTAAGAACATACGCATTGTGGTGATGAACAACCTCTCGCCAACCTCTATACCAATTCACCTCAAGTACGACCTCAAGGGTTCCACCTACAGGCGGCAGGCATCGCGGGACGAGTGTGCCAGGCCACTGCCCACTTACAAGGACCTAGACTTCATGAGAGATCTCCCTGATGGGTTACTGGTAGAGGCTGGTCACTATGATGTTCTCAAGAGCACTATCCATGAGGATTGTCTTGTGAGTAAAAGGCCTGGAAGTTTTTGTAATGTTATGGGTATAACATAATGGCATGGGGTGTAATACTCTGGGTATGACCTAACATTTATATTGCTAATCTGTTTCACTTCTTCTCATCAGCTTCTGCAAAGCTTTAGAATCATGGACTACAGCCTGCTCTTGGCAGTCCACAAAATACAACCAGGAAAGGAATCATCCTCTCAACTTCTATCTGATCACAGGTGTGGATTTGTAGAATAAATCGCTGGCGTATTTTCATCTTTTTCCTTCTAACCTCCTTTATGCTTGCATTTGTCATCAAATAGACCATTAATTATATAATCTCTCTCTCTCTCTCTCTCTCTCTCTCTCTCTCTCACACACACTCACACACACACACACACACACACACACACACACACACACACACACACTATCTCTCTGTGTGTAATTATGTGGGCCTTTGTGAGGTTGCAGCGTTGGAGTCATTCCAGTGACCACATGCAAAGGAGAGAGGATGTTGGTATTTGCTGGTATCATTGACATCCTACAATCCTACAGGTGCCCCTCCTAAATCCACTGTGCTAACATTTAATCTTAAGAAATTATATGGTGTAATATATGGTTGGTATGAACAAGAAAACCCCATTTCCCTTCTTACTTTAGGCTTGTTAAGAAGTTGGAACATTCATGGAAAGCAATTTTTCAGGATGCTGTAAGAGAATCAAGCAACCTACATACTGTATTTATTCCAGTTATTCAGTGTTGTAATCTGCGCAAATCTTGATGAGGTGTCTTGCCCTTCTCCTTAGGATACTGTGTCAGTGCATCGACCAGACTTTTATGCCAACCGCTTTCAAAAGTTCCTTTGGGATCATGTCTTCAAGCGGATTTCATGTAAGTGACTGGATTGTATTATGTTTTGTATATGTTAAAAATGCATTATTGTGTTTAGCCCTACCCAGGTTTGAATCTGTAAAATTGTAGCTAGCACCAAGTGAGGATTTACTACAGAGTTGCCCGAGCCTTCCTGTCTAGTATTCAGTTTTTCATTTTATCAAGCATGATCTCAATGTCAATGTGCATTTCTCTTTCTTTTCCTTCACTTTCTTCTCATAGTGAAGTCCTCCATCTCAAAGAGCAGCCGTGTAGGATTTCACCAGGATCCATGGCGATGCCCAAGCAGGAGGTCTAATATCACCTATCTACCCAGCCACACCAGTATTCTCAAAACAAGCTCCAGCTACCAGGCCAGCAAAGCAATTACTGCTCCAGGTCACAGTTCTGTATCTCTCAAGGAGTGCCATTTTGTTGGCTAAATCAGAGGATTATTTTCAAATATAAATATAGAAAACCCTGCAGATTTCAGAATATTTTTTTCTAACAACCTATCAGGCTTATGTGGAGAAATTGGCGTCATAGTTGCTCAAATGCTGAAACTACGCCATCTAGGAGAGGTATGAAGCACAGGCTGGGAAGGGGACAGCCATGCTGCATCCATGTGCGCGTACCAATTCGATACTTGGAGTCAGTGCCAGATGAATTTTCACTCTACTATTGTGCATTTAAAGATACAGCAGGTTTTCCTAAGGATAACGATGGAACTAGTAAGTCTTTTCTGTTTTACACTCTTTCAGTCTCTTAAATTATGTTTGTACATCTAACAGTTCTGGATGAGGTTGCTAACGCTAACATTAACGTTTACTTTAAGCTAAAGGGTAGACTGTCAATGGGGTAACTTTAGCTAAATGAAAAAGTCTTAAAAAAGAAGACAAATATCCCTTTTCGAAAGATAGTTTTGTATCGGCCGAATGAATTGGTCAACGGGTCTTGGTAAAAACAAAAACAGACACACAAAGCATAGCTCAGTCAGACGTTAGCTTTGTATAGTGTTAGCTAATGGCTCTATCCAACGTCTGTCTCCCATGACAGGTGGTTTAATAAAGTAGGCTACTCTTATTATTCAGCCTGTTGCAGAGCACTTTATCTCAAGTAATGACAGAACAGTTTCAAACAATGTAGTGCTGTCCACTGGGCATCTTGAACAAGTTATTTCAGAAACAAGGTTTGTTCATGTTAACCTTTTACCTTCTGGTAATGCTAGTACTGCTGACAGTGTGAAGTTAGGCCAACACAACGCTGAAAAGTCATTTTTTTAGCAGCCTACAATCAAATAACATTGCCCCTGTATCGAGTTTTCATTTTTTTTTCTTTCTGGACTACAGCACCTTTTGGGTTAACAGTCTGGTTTTCAATTATTGTAGCCTACTAAAGTTAGTGCCATTTGACCATTTGATTAGTAGACACTTGTCCATCCCAGAGCAGCATAAACACTCTCCATCCCAAATACTATATTTAAAAATACTGTAACTAATCTGCCAAATCTGACACTTAGGTCATAACGTTAACACATGAACTGCATGGGAACACAGTTGGGCACAGTTTATGAAGAACTTGGTACAGTCAGGTGCTCTGTTCACAAACGCCCTGTGCACAGTGCTCTCACCAACGCCAGAGTTTTCCTGTGCACGTGCACTAGAGGGACTCTAGTGGCTTGGCCTCTTCCACTCGTCCAGTTGCTTGTCTAACTCTTTTTCGTCGGTGACGGCCTTTTGCCCAACACAAAACCCTCAAAGCCCTCAAGTATTTTTTTAAAAACAAATTATTTGGATGCATCTGGCCAAGTAACGCTGTGTTCATAGCCACTTGGCTTGGCAGTCAAGTCAGAGAGGGTTAAAGCGGAGCGTATTCTGTGATCTTTGGTCAGGTGGTAACTCAGCTACCGACGTAGTTGTGCTTTTGAAATATGTTGATTTGAATGAATGTCACTTTTATCTCCTTTGTGCATCAATTGTGCATTAACTTGCGTAGCTGTCATTGCTTGCTTACTGTCACAGACAGTGTGTTTTATTAAAATTTGACTCGTGCACACTTTTAGGTTTCAGGTAGTCATCTCCCGGTGGACAGTCAGCAGTGTCGTTGTCGTTGCAAATTACTGTTCATGTATACCTTTAAATCGCTACATGTAAGTTTGTTGTAGACTACATTACATTACAGTACATTATAGCTTCCAACTTCTGTTGTAGCAGACGTCTTCGACATCAGGACACACCGAAAACCACCATTTTCTGAGACTACCTAGCCTGACATAGCCCGACCATAATACTGCTGTTCATCATGGATACGGATACTGATGTCGAAGACGTCCGCTACAACAGAAGTTGGAAGCTATAATGTACTGTACTGTAATGTAATGTAGTCTACAACAAACTTACAAGTAGCGATACATGAACAGTAATTTGCAACGATAACGACACTGCTGTCCACCGGGAAAGCGCAGTGGCTCGTTGGTCTAGGGGTATGATTCTCGCTTAGGGTGCGAGAGGTCCCGGGTTCAAATCCCGGACGAGCCCGTCTTTTGTGCAGAGAACGAGCGCCGTTTTTAGTGTCAGAGAACACGAGACCAGTAGGTTGTCATTATAAATTGCTGGGCATACGGTAAAATTAGCATTATGTAGAATATGGTCTGAATGCCTATTTTGTCGGTGGAGCTTTGTGTAGTTTAGCCCCCGAAGGGATGCAAAAGGTAAACCCGTAGGATCAACATGGAGGACGTTGCAAACTGTTCTGTACGTCACTGAATAGGGATAAATAAGAACCATAGCAAAACGTTGTGATCGCTGAACTTGGTCCGTTTGCGGTTCCGCAGAGACGTTTTGGCGAGTTGGGTCTGGTTGGGTACCTGCACTGGCGTCCGTTTCCCAAAAGTTTAGCTGGCAATGGGATATTGCATTGCAACCATATGCTTTTGGGAAACGGTGTGTATTTCTGTTATGGCATGTCGTAAACTACAACATCATGCAGAGAATGAAAAGTATTGACCCCGACGTGATTTGAACACGCAACCTTCTGATCTGGAGTCAGACGCGCTACCGTTGCGCCACGAGGTCCTTGTGCAGAAGGGAAATACCATCAAAGAAAAACAATCGGGAACATTAATGTCCGAGCGCTCATTGTCAAAAGCGACAAAAAGCTCCATAAACCATAGTTCTTCTGTGCGCTTCTAATAAAACATATTGGATGTTAAGTTATAAGATGTTCCGATATTACAGTCTTGTATAAAATAAGCCTGTGAATGAGTTGTGGATCAAGCCAACGTCAACTTCTTTGAACTTAGCCAGAATGCGAATCACTGATTGCCGGTCTTAAATTGTCATCGTTCATATACCAGTTGACATTTTAATTTTGGTTCGATGTTGATTGGTAATGAGTAAACATGCAATTGAAATATACTTTGTAAGTACGTCTAGCATGTAGGTTTAGCCGACAAAAACAGAGGCGAAATTAGACTGGTACGGTGGCCGGTTAGCTCAGTTGGTTAGAGCGTGGTGCTAATAACGCCAAGGTCGCGGGTTCGATCCCCGTACGGGCCATGTGACAATTTTTTTTCTATCTGTGACCTCTTGTAGTAGTTCTAACATTCTGTAGTACTACAGAAATTAACAACCAGAATGAGGATTGGTTAGGAACACATCGACTGAGGTAATCCATCAGAAACTGTAGGTGGCAGTATTGTTGTACAAATGTAAATAAGCAGCTGAGCAAGTTTTATGGGGATATCGTGGCTAATTACTTTGTCACCCTATTCATCTGTATGGACCTAAGTTACTCTTTGCGGTGAATGTGGTTGTCCATATTTGATTTCCTTTTGTAGGGCCCTTCTCCCTTCTACTGATGTTAAAACTTTTAGCTGTGTTCTCTGTCTGATACCAGGGGACATGAGGGTTTGCACCTCCCATAGTTTTTTCTACAGTAACTCGTGTGTGGCTCCATTTAATACTTGTGATGGCCGGCATTTCATTGCTCATGCTCCTCTCTTCTCTGCCTTGAGCTAATTGATTTGACTCTATGGCGGTGACTCCTATTGTTTTGGAGAATAGTGGTTTGTGCTAGCCTGGGAGTACCCATGCTCCTTTGCATGTTCCATTTCATTTCACTCGGGAAAGCAGCATGGTTATCATGGCCGATTTTCTCCCTGCTTTAGGTATCCAATCACAGAACAAAAAGGGACTAGTATGGTGCTTGATTTAATTTTCTGTCAGCTGGTGGTTCTGGTATTGACTCTGAGCTATGTACAGATGCTATGATAGACATTAGTGGCGCCTAATAAGTCATAAACAACCCTTCTGCAATGAGAAAATGTATAGGTCGGTCTCCAGACTAAATATCATTTGCGATTATTTAGTTCGCCGATAGCCAGGCTAGGTTTGTGCAGTATGCACTAGTTGGAGATTTTATAACATATGATGATCACTAAGTCCTACTCCTTGATCTGCCAACAAATCAACATGGATTGGTCAGAACGTACACCATTCTCACCACAGTCGACAACTGTATGGGAGCTCTGCAGGCTTGCCTAGTATGCCTTTAATAGGGTGGCTATTATTTTACAGGTCTTAAGGAGGTCCAGACAAGTACCCCCAGTTGCGGACTTGCAGCCTCAATGTACGCTTGGCTCAATGTTGAGCACAGTTTTCACTTTTGGAGGTATTGGGGCCTGTCGCTGCTACAGTTTAGTATAGGCAAATGTAACACCTGTAACGGTAATTGCAGCATCATAAAAATCGTAAAACTGTGAGAGCAAGTCACTAAACTAAACTGTGAGGGCAATTTACAGAGTTCAAACTGATTGCCCATCACCTAGTGTATACTGTATTGTAGGTTAAAGGAAAAATCCTTCATGAATTAGTCAATAGCCCTGTTGTTTCAGGTACTTAAATGCTATGTGTAAGAAAAAGAATGAGAAAATTTGATTCTACATAGACCGAATAACAAACCAATTACTAATGCTGAATGCTGAATGGGGCATATTGCAATGAAGCTGGAAGTAAGTTATTATCCCTCATTCACTTAGTGTTAGTTGCCAGTTCACTGCTTGGTCTACGCTGTGTCAAATTTTCTTATTCTTTTTCCTACCTACTGCACTTGGGTGAGTTTGACCTATAGGATTGATTGATTGGATTAATTATGGATTGATTTACACAGTGACTCATCATATTGGCTGGCTACCAACTTTTGATAGTATAAACGTGCTGTGCTAATTTGCATTTTGACCCCAGTTTTACTTTGTAGTTTTTTAGGCGAAGAGTTGCATAGATGCAATATTTGGTCAAAATGTGTACAGTCTATTGTGTGTTTTACGCATGGGCATAGCCTATGCATTACAGAGCTAATGTTGTGTCTCGTGTTTTGATATGTGTGGTTTACAACCATTCGCTTTCCCCAGCAAACTACATAACAGTCAAATTTCAGCAGTGATAGATGGAACATTTGGTCAAACTTGTGTTGTTTGTTTTACGCATGCAACATTCATTCCTTACATTACGTGTTGCTAATTTTGTTTCGTCTTGTTCAGTGTTTCGGTGTCCTACCATTCACTCCTGGAAAATACTGTAATCACATTCAGCAGTGGTCCTGTTTCACCACACACAACTTAACCAACCAAGTTGTTGAGGGTAAGAAAGGATTTTTGACCAGGCGTTGCTCTCACAGGCTGTAGGTTTGCGTTGAGGGCTGAGCTCAGCGTTGAGCCGCGCGCACATTGAGGCTGCAAGTCCACAGCCAGGGGCTTCTCTGTCCAAAGGCACAGACGTGCCCTAACATGAATTCAGATTAAGGGTTTGTAGGCTAAACCTCCTCTCTGGGCCTTGACGTGTCACAGATCTGGTTCTGTAGCTGCTACTTTCCACTGGTGTTTTTTTTTCTTTTTCTGAACGAGTCACGGGTCTGAGCCAGATGTTTCTGTGTGCGTTGGTGGTATAGTGGTGAGCATAGCTGCCTTCCAAGCAGTTGACCCGGGTTCGATTCCCGGCCAACGCAGGACTCCTTTTCTTGGACATGGATTTAAGTAACAGCATTTACTGTATGAGAGAAAAAGAGTGGAAATGATTAGGCAGAGCCTTAAAAACACACTGAAATCTATGTCAACGATTTTGGCTTTGACTTTTTGATCAAAAAGTTTTTGTTATTGCTTTTGGTTTGTTAAGATGTTGTTTAGGAGAAAGTAATGCTGTTTTGTGCAGTGTGCATTAGTCTAAAAATCATGAACAATGTGATAAGTTTGTCAGCAAGGCCTATCTTTGACCCATCATCAGTCCACCCATTTGCCCAGTGTCCTTCTTCTTCTTCCTTCAAGCACACCACAGCATAAGAACACTGGCCGTGCTGGCAGACTGCTGAAACATTTGCTGCAGATGTTAAAACGGCTTGTGCTTTCACTGCAAATAAGGCCACCTCTGACCCTTCCGTAAGTGCATTTGTGTTTGCTGACCTGTCCAGTCTTTTTTAACTTTCAAATTTACCTGCTGAATGAAGAAGGGGTATGAACTTACTGAAGTTTGGTTTTTGAAGTATGTAGGTGGAGAAGATTTGCCATATATTACTGATTTAGCAATCTTGTATGCTATTCAAAGGCCATTTAGGTTTCTTTTGTTGAACTCACTTTCATGGCTTATCTCTTTAAGTGAGTGGCTTGTAAAGGTCTTTAGACATGACATCAGAGTAAAGGTTTGTGGGCTAAGCCTCTCCTCTGGGGTTTTCAAAGCGGTCTGAGGTCTGAGCTAAATCTTTTTGTGTGCGTTGGTGGTATAGTGGTGAGCATAGCTGCCTTCCAAGCAGTTGACCCGGGTTCGATTCCCGGCCAACGCAAAATGCCTTTTCTTGCACAAGGACATATAAGTTTAAGCTTTTCTCTTTACCATAACATACATTATAGAAAGAAGGGACACCCACTGTGTCATGTGTGGGTAAGTGCACTCCTAACTTGAGTGAGTTCTAGGTGAGTTCACAGCTCCAATGTTTGTGTTGTTTATGATAGGGGAAAGCTGCTGGAGGGCTATGGTGTTTAACTAGTAAAACAAGGGGTAGGTGATATTAAGGTGCTCTTTGGCAAAAAACATCAAAAATCCATGTTGCCATTGTTTTTAAGTTCAATCATGAACTAGCCTTATTTATTGAAGCGGTTTTAATTCTTAGAAGAGTGCCTTGGCATCTTGATTGTTTTTTTTGTTTCTGTTCTTTATGTTTGTATACTACTGGAAGACTTAGGCTAAATGCAGAGAAGAATTTTCCTCGAGGCCTATAAAGCCATTTAACTTAAAAACACTAGGCTATGTGTTGTGGTTTCATGAGCCACTGAAGTTCCAAAACAAAAACAAAATAAACAAAATCTGATGTTAACAAATCAAAGCAAAAGACCATGATTCCAAAATAGGGTAATTACTACTGCACAACCATTCCTTAAACCTCATTCATATCAAATCTGTCCCTTCTGTGGTGGGGATAAAAATTATTAACTGAGGGGATGGCCCCTTAAAAATACAATTTAAGATTGAATGTCTGAATGGCCAGTCAGTTTTACATCCCTCACTTTTATATAGGCCTCCATAGCCCTCTGAGAATGAATTCAAATATATGTATTATTTGTTTGCTGTTTTGCTGCCTGTTTTAATTCATACCATTGCCTGTCAGGGTTATATGACTGATTTGTAAAGGTCATCAGAAAGTCCAGTTGCACGGACCTGCACTGACACAAAGTCAGAGATAAGATTTGGTAGGCCCTTGTGAGTCCGATGTAAACCAGATGTTCCTCTGTGAATCTATAGTGGTAAGCACAGCAGCAGGGGCCAATTCCTATGTATACTGTAATGGCCGATTTATAGTCAGGAACAAACGTAACTGCGCGATAATGCAGTGAGCCTCGCAGCTATTTTACCCCCCTCCGCAGTGACTGCGTGTGCACCCCTGAAAATGTGACTGGCCGCAGACAGCGACGCAGTAAACGGCAGCAGGAGCCGCTGTGATTGGTCCTCTCGAGCCGCCTGCTCTGTGCACTCGTCGCTCGAGAACGAAAAGCTACTTCCTTGTTCGTCGGGTAGTATAAACCAAAACTCACTGCGCCGGCCTGTCGGCGATAGGCTGAAAAAGAGGTATAACTAAGCCTTAAGACATTGAGTCACATTCAGCTAGGCTAATTGGTCTGTGTGGTCAGTTATTTCAATTCAATTCAATTTTATTTGTAGAGCGCACAAATACAGTACATTGTCTCGCGGCGCTTTACAGTACGGGAAGCATCCATGAGAATCAGGGGCAAGGAAAAACTCCCTCGCTTTGTAAATAATTTGTTATGTAGGAAGAAACCTTGGGCAGATCCACGCCTCATGGACTCAGCCTACCTGCCTGGGGCCTAATAAAGTTAACAAGAGGGAAGAAAAGACATTTCTTTTTAATTTACATATCTCTGAACGATAACAAAGAAAGTGGTGGCTTAGATGATCACTGCCACAAAACAGACTATCCCCTCTGGGGCTTCCAAACCGGTCTGAGGTGTGAGCCAGATGTGTTTGTGTGCGTTGGTGGTATAGTGGTGAGCATAGCTGCCTTCCAAGCAGTTGACCCGGGTTCGATTCCCGGCCAACGCAGAATGCCTTTTCTTGGACAAGGATGTAGGCCGACAATTTTAATCTCTCCTCTTTACCATAACAGATATCAGAGAAGGAAGTGACTCCCACTGCCCACTGCGTCATGTTTGGATAAGTGCACTCCTAATGTGAACTCCCCAGACATTGCTTTTTAATTTACATATCTCTGAACGATAACAAAGAAAGGGGTGGCTTAGATGATCACTGCCACAAAACAGACCATCAGCTTTGTCCAGATATTAAATGACTTGTGCTTCCTCTGCAAATAGGGCCACCTCTGACCTTCTCTGTAAGAGCAACTCACCTTCATGGACTATTGTTTTAAGGTTGTAAATGTCTTTAGGATGTCCAGATGCATAGACCTAGCCTAGAACTCTAGACGCACTCTAGCGGTAGTAAATTGAATTTGCTCAGCGAGTCCGTCTAATGACGAATCATAGCTCAGACCTTGATAGCGTCTGAGCTGTTTCTGAGCTGTTTACGCTGTTGGTTGTATTCAGACATTGTGGTGTTTAGCTAATCACAACGTTATATCTGGACAGGAACTTATTGGGCGGGCTTAGCGTTATTTGAATCGCTTGTTAGTTGCTTGCGCTGATAAGTTTTAGCAGTTTTATACGGGGGTCTATCACTCGTCTCCAGACTATACATTCATGTTATAGTCTGCCGTGTCAGGCTAGCATAGACCTGGCCTGACATGAAATCAGAGTAAAGACTTGTAGGCTAAACCTCCCCTCTGGGGCTTCCAAACCGGTCTGAGGTGTGAGCCAGATGTGTTTGTGTGCGTTGGTGGTATAGTGGTGAGCATAGCTGCCTTCCAAGCAGTTGACCCGGGTTCGATTCCCGGCCAACGCAGAATGCCTTTTCTTGGACAAGGATGTAGGCCGACAATTTTAATCTCTCCTCTTTACCATAACAGATATCAGAGAAGGAAGTGACTCCCACTGCCCACTGCGTCATGTTTGGATAAGTGCTCTCCTAATGTGAGCTCTAGGGGAGTTCACAGCTCCAAAAATGTGTGTGTAGTATGTGAACTACTGGAAGGATTACATGCAGAGGAGACATTCTCTCAGGTCAATAAAGCTACTGTGTGTTGTGGTTTCATGAGCCACTGATGTTCCAAAAGAAAACAAAATAAACAGAATCTGATGTAAACAAAACAAAGCAAAAGACCATGATTACAAAATAGGCTGTTCTGTTCCTGTTTCTAATTTAGGTGGTAAGCTATAGTAGGGACAATACTCACCTTGAGTCTTATCTAGCTGGCCTAATTGTTCTGTGTTGTGTGATCAGTTCTTTCATGGGGAAAAAAAAATGTTGTTTTTTAAATTACATATCTCTAGACGGTAAAATAAATGGGTGTCTTAAATAATCAAATCCATAAACAAATCAGTATGCTGCATTATGGATTATTGAGCTAATGAACGTTTATCACCAGTTTTGTGGAAGCATGACAACCGTGTGCAGCAAAACTTTGTCCACTTTGTCAGAATGTTGAACCTGCCTTGACGTGTCACAGATCTGGTTCTGTAGCCGGCCGCCACTTTCCACAATGTATTTTTTTTTTCTTTTCTGAAGCAGTCAGGAGTCTGATCCAGATGTTTTTGTGTGCGTTGGTGGTATAGTGGTGAGCATAGCTGCCTTCCAAGCAGTTGACCCGGGTTCGATTCCCGGCCAACGCAAGGAAATTTTTCTTTTTTCGTCTGAGGCAAAAAACTTAAGTCTCCATTTAGCTAAGTTTAGGTATGTATGATGGTATGCCTGAAATGAATGACATATATAGGAGGGTCCCAACCCTTAAAGTATGGAAAGAATGTCAACATGGCAAGACTTTTCATTTCAGTATTAAGAGAGGAGAATTTCAGATAAAAAAGATCAGTAGTGTGGGCAGATATGTGCATGTCGACTTCTACGACTGTTATTGGCATACAATTTAAGGAGCCTGGGACGTTTGCTTTTTTTTTTAGCACACGTGGCAGAGAGGCCTGGTTTGGCGAGCAAACACTGGGGTGTTTCCTGTGGAAGGGAATGGGGGTGGGGATGAAGGACTCCATGGTTTGCAGATACTTGAGAAAAATACCAACTGAAAGTTTTTTTTAAACGGTGCATATTCTTTTCTTTTAGATGCAAGTTTGTTCTATTTTGTGGGGATCATCAGTGAGATAATGCACTGCGTGACTGTAGAAGCAAAAATTCAAGCAGTTCAGCATTTGAGTTTGATTCCCGGCCAGTGCAGAAGTCCCTTTTTCCACTCCGAATGTAAGTCCCTGGTAAATATATACACTTAGTGGACATAAATGCACAGCCCTTGACATTTCAGATGGTTTGGATGAATGGTTCATAGTCAGTATAAGTGTTCATCTGCCCACAGATGTGGCTGACCTCTGACAGACCTCTCATGAATTCCTACATTTTTCAGGAATTCCAATGTGGCTACGGGTTACCATATTTTGGTACATTTAAAAACTGGCAGGTTAGGAAACGCCTTTCTAATGTCAATACCATCTTCATCTGATAAATAAGACTTTACAAGTTTTGCTCATCTGAACAGTCCTCTTAACTAAAGCAATACTAAAATTCACTGTGAAATGATGCACTTTGTGTGGTACAGTATTTCTCTGGGCTGTTTGATAAAACCTTGTTGTTGTCACCACAACATATTGCACAACCCCCGCTCAGTAAGTGTATGGCAGACTCAGAGTTAGTGTCATGGTTACTGAGGTGTAAGGTTCCATAGACAGGACAGATTATTGCCACACCCCCACCCGTTTGTACCCATCATCAAGCTTACTTGCCAACTTTGCTGTCAGCAATTTGTCAACATCAAGTTGAACAATAGCCCTGGTTCCTGTTCTTTGATTTGTATACCAATCCACATACTGGTATGAGTTGAAGATCAAACAAAACAAATAAAATTACAACTAAAGGGGAACTTTAATAGCAGTTTAAAAAAGTCAGCTGCATAAGTTTTTTTGAATTACTCAAGATAATGCAACACTGTGGAAGAAAATTTTAAGAAGAATTACATTTACTGAATTACATTTACTGAATGTAATTCCATTGAGATAGGAACAGACGTTTCATGACAACGGAACAGACTACCTCTGCAAAGGACTTGTTTTCCGTTGGAGTTTGTATTGTCTGTCTGTCTTTTTGTTAGCAACTTCACAGCAAAAGTTTCAGACCGGTTCTTATGATTTTTTTTTTTAATTTTTTTTTAACAGATGTGCGTCATTGTCCAAGGAAGAATGAACTCATTAAATTCTGGGGATTCTGGAGGTGAACTAAACTCACTCACGTCGAATGCAGCTCCTCCTGGAGCACAAGCATCTGATGTCGCACCTATTGAAAGGGATTTCAGAGCCGAGATGGAATGGATTGATGAGTCAGGAGATCGTAGGAACCGTGGGGTGGGATTTTTGACGCATCTCCTCTCAGAAACTTACAAAACACAACAAACAGTAATGAAAGCGATATCTGCTGGCATATTATGCAAGTTAAATCGATTATTGTGGCAAATATGCCACAGATACTGGCGTTTATGTTTGGAATAGTTGAGAAACTAGAAATCATGTTGCATTATGGGATGCAACATGTAGGCTTTGATGTGAGTGGTTGAAGTAAGATGACAGACGAGTGGTTTGTCCAATTATATGCAAGAATTTTTGATGACGCCCCATTCTTCTGAGACAACTCTCTTGTGAACTGATATCAGATGGAGTACACTGCTTGCAGTATAACGAATCATGTGACGCGAGTGAGGTTAGAGGTGAACCAGATCATAATCAGGAATTTTAAAGGATTTCTCACCACTGACAGATATGATGTTTGGGACCCCACTGTATGTTGGGAGGTATGCAGTCAAGGAATGTCTTGTTTATGTCATCAAGTGTTGGCTTTTAGAACATTTGCATTATTGCACTTTTGTTTTTGTCCAGTAGATGGCAATAGTGGAGGAAGTCTCTAAAGGACATGCAATTGGCCTACTTGAAACATCATGCTACTTAATGTGATTTTGTAAACTATAGTTAATCTTATGGAACAATTTTAAGTTAAAGACTTTTGTATTGCAGTATGGATGCACTATTGGAAGTGGGTTATTTCGTCAGATTTTGAACATTTATATGCTTATTTAACATTCCTGACAATCAGCGGTAGCCAATAAGACAGCACTCACACACGCTCTCACTGAAATGTTTATTTATTTACAAATAGTATGAGCTCACTCTAACATAATTCCTCTTTGGGTAAACTGTAATCAACCCAAGTATGAAAGTTTAAGTGCAACTTTACATTGTCCAGAAAGTTCAGTCCCAGTCTACATATTTCAAAATAAGCTTTGACAGCATTGGGTAGAAGTTGTGATAGAATCAACTTTTTGTAGAAAGGGAAAAGAAATACTTTAATTCCTACAATGCACTCATGTTAAATAAACTAATAAATACATGCAGAGAAAAGTTAAAGTAAATATCCATTCATGCAGACTCCATTCTCTTCACTCAGTAGATTTGAAATCACCCAGTATGTTATTTTTTGAGATCATAGCCTTACTGTAAGCCAAGTTAACATAAATGGGCCACAACTTTTGTAAAATGTGTGTTGTAAAATGCAAGAACTCCTTCATCCACACCCTGATGATGTGTCCAGCAGAGGGCATCCTGAACAAAAGTAAAACAGCTTGTCAGTCATTGGCCCAGCTCTCGTTTTAGTCATTGTGTTGTAGCAGTTTAGAAGTTTATACTTATCACTTATACAAATTGATTTTGTTTTTTTATTTTTATATTTTGTATCGTCGCTTTGAGTAAAAGCGTGTGTCAATTAAACATTACATTTAAAAGTATTCTGCATATACAGTGGATGAATGTTGTTTCTCAAAGCAAGATAGTACTTATTTGTTGGGGCAATGTGGATGTACTGTAATGTAGCCTAAAGCCGAAAAAATCTATTGCAATTGCAGAGAATGACATGGGGATGCCCAAGCTTATTATTTTTATCCAAGCAGCAGTGATAAAATGAGCTGTTTAAAGACAGTTATCTATGAAATGACTCTGCCATATTATCAATAATTCATAGGTATTTATTAAACCATTGCTGATGAACCTCTGTGGTGGACAGTGAAGTTTGATCATTATGATTGGTCAAAAGTATGTGGAATTGGATGCACTTTATGGACATGATTTCGAACACTTACATTTGATGGCTAGGGTATTTAAATTGAAATCGCCCATGCCTTCACCATTTGTTCAAGCACTGTGTGTGTGTGTGTGAGAGAGAGAGAGAGAGAGAGAGAGAGAGGGTGCCAGAAGGAGGAGGGGGAGAGAGCGCAAGCAAGCATGTTGCACTACGTCTTCGCACTGAGTACCCGATAACACCACACTATAGTTCATGATAGCTCAGTCCCAATAGGACTGTACCGCTAGATTGAGAATGCCCACTGCAACAACTCAGCGGAGAATGTAGGAGTGTAACGGATTTACTATATCAAGCCGTATGTTTATGTTGTGATTCCCGTCCATTGTTTTTGTGTTGTTACTTTACTTCTTTTTGTGGTATCGACAAAAATTAAAACATCGCACGGATATCGCGCTTGAGATGCTGCAATGTCCCTGGGATTGTTCACTCGTGTTAACTTTTGGTGGATTATTCTGGTAGTGTCTCTGACGATAGAGACTTGCCGAGTGAGATGTCACAGCTGTCATGAAGTTAAAACGGCTTTCCAGGTGCGACAGATCGGACCGCTGAAATGGGTACCAGAAACACCTGGAACAGGTTAGTGACAGTAACTTGGAAACCGGTGCGTTAACATCTATGTCAACTTGTTTTTACTTGTAATAACTCATTAATTGCAAGTCTTCTCTACAGTCACTCCAATCTAGGCTACACTGTCACAGGAAACGACCGGTGTTGTGTGATATTGACTAAGGGCTTTGCGGTGTCTCTCCAGTGCTGGCTTATACAGGCGTTGGAACAGGTGTTGGGCTAGGCTACTTTCATTTTCCGTATAGTCGGCAAAGTGTGGGGTTGGTATTATGCGAAAATCACACGGCATAGGTCGGGCTTAAATGAAAGCCGGTTGATAAATGGCATTGATTCAATAACAAAGTTTCCGGTGCAGTCGCAAGTCACAACCTTCTTTCACAATTATGACAAGATGACGTTACCGGTCTTGCGCGGTCATTTCGAAAGAAACTTAGCCTTGAATAACCCAACATGACATGAATGAAGTCAATAAATGTATTTTCAATGAATGCATTTTCAAGACTATGGGTCTTTGTGTTGAATGAGGATTTGTGCGGTTCACCAGCACACGCGCTGACTTCGACTGAGGAAAGTTTGTCACTGTGCGCGACTGCAGCAGAGACGGCATGCAGACACTGACATGCACCTCTACCTCTTTGACATATGACTCAGCGCCGAGGTGTACGCAACAGTACCATACGAAAAAGATAGCCGGTGACCTCACCGACTAGAAATACCCTATGTCTGTGCCCCTGGCACTTGGTGTTGAGGGAACAGCCGAGGATGTAATGTCCAGAAACCGCGAAGACTGCCGATATAACGGACACCTGTCATGCATGTTGTTACACAAGTGCTTTAGATGTGTAGGCCTATATTTTACCTGCTAGATCATTGGCAAGATGCAATACTTGCTGTACAAGTATCATCATCACTTAGATGCTACAGCTTCACTTCATATGTAACATGTTAGAGAAATATGGGGCTATTTTGTTTTCTTAATTATACCACCCCTCAGTAACAATTGATGGAAACAGGACCATGGGAATATCACTGTTTTTCTTGCAGCTGTTCCCAAAAACAAACAAACAAACAAACAAACAAACAAACAGTACAACATCAAAAAACTTGGTCTGTGCAATCAAGTGAACCAACACCAACATATGAACCATTTTACCATAGTAACCATTTTAACCGATACATTTTACCTTGTGATAGTCAGGGAAAGTAGACAGCCCTATAAAACATTCAGAAAGGCATCAAAACCACCCACAGTTTTGTATATGGTTACCCGGAGACAGCATCCCTGTAGTTGTATTAGAGGGGGAAACAGGATGCGCAGGCAGTGATTGTCAGGAACAATGTTATGTGGTGTGGTCCTGGAGAGAAGTCTCCATGTTGTGACATGTTATTTTTTTTACTGTCCAATAAAACTCAGGCTATGCAGCAGCTGACTGTCTGGGAGCAAAACTGCGTTTTATCAGTATGTGGTCATGGTGGGGAAGAGGGAAAGACTCTGCAGAGGGGAATCTGTGGTATGTGGTAGTGTTCCGGGCAACTATGGGAGGGCAAGCCTGTCCTCAGCTAGCACGGTTGTGGCTGCCTAGGGATGCAGACCCTTTGGCTTCGCTATTAATAATGCTATTAAAATTTTCTCGGCTCTTGTCATGTGATTTTTTTTAATGGGTTATCATTTATCACCTTGGCTAAACTTTACCAGGGACCAATAATAAATAAAGTATTTAGTGGGTGCTCAAAACTTTCTGAACTTTATAATTATGCCATGACAGAGTCTTGGGCTCTGGGCATTGGGCTCTTTCTTTCTTAAAAGTGACTGCCCTTCTCCGCCTTATCCTCGAGACATAATGAGGCATAGGGCAAGTGCTGCTGTCAATTAGCAGAGATTGTCTGGAGAGTGATCAGGGAAAGGAAATTGCTTATCCACAGATTTTATTTTCCTTTAAATTAGAAAAGTACTCTTGCCTTGACACCTTGCCAGCTAAAGCCTATTAGGATTGCATGTCAGTGATGTCTCTGAAAGGTAGGCTAGCTGTTTATTGTCTTCAAATTATTGAGTCCCAGTCTGCAAATTGTGTACACAGTATCAGCCAGTTTAGATGTCCAGCTTGAAAGTGGGTGAAAAGGGTATGGGTAGTGAAAAATGACACAACTGAAGTTGAACTTGCTGTTGATGCATATTTTCCTTTTCGTGTTGTTACCACATCAACGGCTGGCTAAGGGGGACATCAAAGAGATTTGGCATAGGCTCAAAGTTGTTAATGTTCTTTGATGAGTTGCACAGTTGCTGCATTCATAAGGCAAATGTAGTCAATCTCTGGCATATGAATAAAGTGCAGCTTTTTTTTTTTTTTTTGCTGTTTCTGGCCCTGCCTGTTGCACGTAATTTTGCTACCTTCACATCTACTGACTCTCTGTGCAAATTCAATAAACACAGCCTGGAGACCAATATTGAATTGGCACAGTGGTCAAAACGTTTTGCCGGTGTGTGCCAACAGGGCAGCGAGCAATCTGTCTGTATTCAGTTTTGTCATTCCTTCGCTGTCTTCTCTTTGGCCCTGGCTTTTTGCCAGCCTCCACCGGCATGATCTCAGTATTTGCTCAGTCCTCTTATGTGTCTGATACCACATCACAGGCATCTTTTATTGGATTCGAGGTGGATTTTGCTGGTGTTTGCACACATGTCAAACCCTCTTGCCCTCATGTACTGTAGTAGGAACAACCCAGTCAGCTTTTAATAGGCCGTAAAGATTCCTCTCCTTCTCAGTTCTTAAACTGCCTGCAAACACCCATTGAGCAACTTACGTACAAGTAATACATCACTTGTTATTATGATTTCAGAATTTCTAACCCTAACCCTGTAGTGACCACATATAACTGAGTCACAAGTTTTGCCTTATTGATATGCCCAGGCCAGTGCTACACTGAATTTTTCACCCCAGTAGGCCTATGTTTAGGGTAAGAGACTTAACAAAGGTGTGACAAATTAAGGCGGCATATTACCGGTACCCCGGCCAGTGTGAAACCACGGATGGTGATGGTGATGGTGTTGATGTTGATGCTTTGACAAAGACACGCTTTTCTTGAATGTGTCCGAACTTACCCTATGCAACTAGCAGGTGTTGTTATTTTGTGTGTGTGTGTGTGTGTGTGTGCTGTTGAGTTTAAGGTCAAATTATTCTGAGTCTGCTAGTAAGGACTGGTTTGACGAGACAGGTGAGGTGCTGGGTAAGGTCCACCTGTATCTCAAATACATCAACCCATGCCTAGTATAAATGTGTGACAAGGTGTGGTGGCACCCTGTTAAGGTAAAGTAAAAAAAAAGAAAAAAACTTGTTGGGAGGATACGTCCCAAAAACAGCATTATATCATTATTATTATTTTTTTGATCAATGTAGCCTAAATAAATAAATCAATCTAGACTACAAATCCTGCCAGTTTAGGTACACGAGAGTAGATCAAAAGGAATATTGCTTCCAAGAGTAGTGTGTAATAATCCTTCATTAGATTAATTATGATACCCCCATTCCCAGACAGTTATTTCTGCCTGAAGAAAAAAAAGCAAAGTCAGGAAATTACTGTCCCCTGCCTGCAAAAACACAGACATAAAAAAAAATATATAGCGCATTATTTGGATTCCTTTTTGACCAACGAGCGTTCCACAACTGTGGGTTTGGTTTGGCTTGGATCTTGTACACAATTTTTTTCCTCTTTTTAAAACATTCAAACATCAAAAAAAGTGGGGATTTGACCTCAGCTCGTAACAGGGGCAGATAGATGGTGCTAGCATGAGGCTTTTACTTAGGCTTAAGAACAGCTACTAAAACACGCTCAATTAATCAAGAGGTATTTGTCACCTGAGAGAGCTTAAAAAGATGGAGGGGTTGCAAGTTTTGGGGGCTGTGTGCTTGTCTGTTGAGGCAGAACCATGGGCACACATCATTAGGCTCAAATTGTCTGAATTATCCGAATAGCTGAATTATCCGAATAGGTATATCTTGGCAATTCAGGTTCTGGGCTTTTAGGCTGGATTTTAGACACATGGGCGCATAGACAAACAGACAGACAGTCACACACATGATGTTGCATAACTTTTGGGGTGATATTTGGAGAATGTTTAAATGCTAAAAACTTGCCCTATTGGGTTAGCTGTCAGGGCTTATTCTCTGTTCAAGGAAACCTATATGGTTGGACCAAAATATCTCGCGTCTTCAGTATTTGCTAATCTCAAGTAGCTTGAGCAATAGAGCTCTTGTTGAAATTTGACCGGAATTCCCCTTTAATTCAAAACTGATAAATAATACCCATACTAATACTTATGTAGTTTGACCCCGACTGCAACAGCACTAAGGCCATTTAGGTGGGATGGGTGATGGTGTTGGGCTGGAGGGGGGGGGGTGTCTCAATTGTCTGGCTGATGTTCTGGAATATTCTCGCCCCAATCCTCCTGTCAGCCTAAGCAGGATATTGAGCCAAAGTCTTTTGTCTGGATCATTTTCCCCCTGCAGTCGCCGCCGGTCCCTGCCCCCTGCTCCACGCCAAGCGCTGCTGGGCTGGAGAGGCCAGTCAGCGGGCAGGATTGTAGTCCCTGCATATTGCGTATTAGTTTCACGCTGGAGATAAAGTGGAGTGCTGAAGCCAGCCAGGAGAGTGCGGGTGGGGAACAGAGGTCAGCCATGACTTCATACCTCAGGGATGAGACCAACTGGTGCATGGGGAGGGGGTGGTGGAAGCACTTTGGGAGGGGAATTGTGTGTGTGTGTGTGTCTGTCTGTGGGGGGGGGTCTTTGGGAACTTAATTAAGAAACACCAACGCAAGAGGGTGAGAGAGAAAAGGAGTTTGAGAGAGAATGCAATTGTGTCTGAGGGGGATTTGGAAATGGAGGCACAAGTTTTTTAGGGGGTTGCGGTGGTGGTGGTGGTGGTGGTAATAGTGGTGGGGGCAGAATAAGTGGAAGTGATAGAGATTTAAAGACAGACATCAGGCCAGAGATAGAGAGTGACAAACAGAGAGATAGAAACCTACTTGTCAGGGCCTGCGAGACGCCACATCTTTGCAAGGCGAGGAAGAAAAGACAGAAATCGAGAGTTATTGAAAGGACGAGTGATGTAGCAAGAGAGACATTAAGACACCTTGGCAGAAGTAGAATGATGGAAGGGAAAATAGAGCGTCAGAGCTAGATTTGACGAGAAAGAGAACGAGAGAGAGAGAGACAATTTGAGATTTGCTTCTCTCAGGTTTCACAGCTGGGCTCCGCACCCTGTGTGGGGCCCCTGAGGTGGAGCAGAGCAGAGCAGAGCAGATCGGAGTGTGAGCCAGGGGCCTCTCGTCCAGTCCAGGAGCTTTAATAGCAGCCTGCCTAATTATGGACGGCCATGATGTCACCGCCGCCCTTGCTCCGGTGATGTCCCCAAAAAGACGAAGGTGTAGATGAGAGCTGTGAACTGTGAGTGAGATCTTTATTTGGGGCCGGCCACTGATGTCAAGCCCAGGGCCGTTAGGTAATGGACACAGTGTGGACGCAAGCGAGACTGTTATGGCTATGATGGTTGAGGTGGTTTAGAGAAGTCTTATGATGTGTGCGCTGTAATATGTTTGGTTAATGTGTGTGCGTGAGCATATTCTAGTATGTGTGTACAGTGTGTGTGCTCTCTCGTTCAACTTTCTCTCTGTAGTCTGTTTGTGTATGTGAGTTTCCTTCCCAACTCGGTCCATGACTGATTTCTGAGCCAAGCCTTTGGGTTTAACTGTCCACATACAAAAACCCTCACCTGATTGACCTCCTGATCTGTCCCATTTCCTTTTGTCTGCTCTCCCTCTTGCACACACACACACACACACACACACACACACACACACACACACACACACACACACACACACACACACACACACACACACACACATACACTCGCTCTCTCTTTCTCACTCTCTCTCTCTTACACACACCCACTTGCGCAGGTGTCAGAGGTCTAATTCAAAGCTGTTTTATTAACATGATAATTGAATGCTACAATGCTCTCTCTCTCTCTCTCTCTCTCTCTCTTTCCCCCCTTCAGATGCGGATCTGCTGGTGTGCAAACACCAGGGCCCGTCCTGCTGCACGCGTAAGATGGAGGAGAGCTACCAGGTGGCGGTCCGGAGGGAGACGGTGCAGAACATCCGCTCTTACAGCTTTGAGCTCAACTACCTGCTGCTGGGCCATGCTACAGCTTTCCAAGGTATAGGGTGGGTGAGAGAGGGCTGGAGGGGGTGGGGGTTCGTAACTGTACGTTAGGACCGCAAGCGATAAATTGCCAAGAGTCGCCGAAGACTCTCAAGAAACATCGCTTGAGCACAGCAACCAAAACGGTGAATTTGCCCATGACATTAGCATTCAAACGTTCAATCCTGCTTCTCTAGTGGCATCTCACCAGTATATCGACATTCTGATTGGTAATCGCCCAACCGCATCATAGCTCATTACATAAAGTTAACCGAAGTTTAACTTGATTTTATCGCCCAAGTCGCCTACGTTTCGTCGCCCAAGTCGCCTGCCTTCTTTGTCGCCCAAATCGCCCGTCGCCCGATTTGCTTTCGGTCTGAACGCACAGTAAGACTTTGTTGGAAAGTGTTGGAAATTCCAGGCCCTCATTTAGAAAGATAGAACATAGGACACATGAGACATGGGTCAAGACACATGATGGCCTGAGCTTTTTCAGTGTGGAGGATACACAAGGACTTTGGCCAAACATTATCCACTAAATCTAGTGCATTAATCAAGCAATTCTGTCTTAAATACCTAAGAAATATTAGGAGGGAATTTGTTTTTTTATGGATTGGCAATTGCAGTGCAGGTAAGAGGGTGCTTAAAACTCTTAGACCCCAGTCTGTTTTGAGGTAGTGCCATCGCTGAGTTTGCCTTTTGAGACTTTCCACACACAAGCCTCCGTGGTATCTGCCATCATCAGCAATATTGAACGCGCTGCCCTTTCCCTGGCAGTGCGCTGGTACACAAGCGTGTTGCTCTGGAGACCAATGTATCCGGTACTTAATAGCCCTCGGCTCGATTCTGTAGCTTCTTATTGGTTGGCACGAGGGCTGGTAGATTTGGCTTTCACTCGGAGAGCCAGCCTATCCAACCTCTGTTTGGTTTGGCAGTTAAGGGATTGGTGGAGAGGGGGGTTACACGGCCTGAGGATTATACTGTGGTTTTTATGGAGGAAGTTTGTCTGTTTAGCCACAGTTTGACCTGTTGCTTTGGAGCTCAGCGTGTAGCTTTCTCTCCCTCTCCTGCCTGCCTCTTCTGCCAAAGGGAACTTTTTTTTTTAACAGGGCCAAGTGAGATGGCCGATCGCCAGCCTTGCCCAGAGGCACTCTGTATGGCAGGCCACTGAAATGCCATTTGACTTCCCAGATCATTTTGAAATTATATAAACAGATCACTACATTTAGTCAAGAGAAATGATGAAAGCCAAAAGCTTTTTTTTTCTGATTAGTGTCAGGGTAGATGCCATGTGGATTGATTCTTGTAATTTCCTCCTTCCAATCAAAAATTTCAGATGAGGTTTGACGAAATGTCTAAGTATAAGTCAAATCCCTACATTCCTAGGTGGTAGCCAGTAAAGATAGGTTTTCCTGTTTCTGCAGAAGTCTGTTTAGGTTCAAAAGCTCTCCCTACTGAAGAAACAGTCCCATTTTCAGGCGCAAAGCAAAATATCATCACTGTTGTTTGGCCATATGCCAATCTGAACGATTGTTGCTTGCAGTGTTATTTTTCTAAAAACGAATGCCATACTGAAATTCTTATTCGTTTACATTGCAAGAGCTTATGCCAAACAAAATGAATATGACTTTTGTGGGGATTCAAGAGCTTCCTTTCCTGGGCTTCTCTGTTAACTTTGGCTTGGTGGAAGAGGCAGAATTCAGTGATTGTTTTCAGCTCCTCTGACAGGGTATTGAGGCCCAGCAGACCTTGGCAGGAGTGAATGCAGATTCATGCTAAAACGAAGGGATTATCTGATTAGCATCAGATGCCTACTGTCCATAGGAGAGAGCAGTGCCATTGTTTGCCGCCATGATCAGAACTAATCCAATTTCGTTTCAAACTAATGCGTCGACACCATGACCAGATTTGTGTACCCTTGAAACGAAAAGAATGTATCAGATGGCAAATGTCCAAGCTGAATAATTTTACTCAACCCAAAGGCAACAAAGGCACTTTTGATACTTAGCTCTCTTCCATCTTTGTGATCTTAAAATGACATGCTGCAATGCAATGGCAGCCTGTGAGACAAAACTCGTAGAGTATCCTTTCTCTTTCACTCTCATGTTCCCCCTTCTCTCTCTCTCTCTCTCTCTCTCTCTCTCTCTCTCTCTCTCTCTCTCTCTCTCTCTCTCTATGTCTTTCTCTCTCTCCCTTTCTCTCCGTATTCCCCCCCCCCCCCTTCCCTGCATACTCATATTCAAATTTGAAGAAAGCACAAGATAAAAGAGCTGAAAAATGTTTTGGCTAAATAAAAGGAGGCAGAGAAAGACGAGAAGCGAGTGCAAGCGTGATTGCCAGGGGAGGGGCCCTGCCTGCCTGCCTGCCTGCCTGCCTGCGCTCATGTAGCCGTGGAGATGCCTTTATATCTGAGTCGGCCAACGGAACGGCGGAGAGAATAGGCAGCGGCCCTACCACGTCCCACGCCACTCCTTAACATCACGTGACACAGTTGTGAAAGCCCTGGACATGAATCGGAGGAGAGAGAGGCGGCAACTCACACTTTTGTCTCTCCCATCAGACCCCACACTTCCAATTTACTTTTCTCACGAGACAAGAGATTCAAGGGGATCCCTCATCTATCTCTCGTAAAGACTGCAACTAGCAGACCTGGCAACCCCCTTTCTTTGTTTGTTTTCATCAGTCTTGTCATGGCTGCTGCATTACATGAGGTGTCGTGTGGCCTGACATGCATAGTAGAGAGATTGGGATTAATGGTTGTCTTTCATTACTATGATTAAAGCTGCATCCACAGTCTTGTTGAGGAAATTAAATGCCCTTGTTTGACATATTTGGAGATTAGCAGCAGTCTTGGCTTGGCTTTGCTTGGCTCCCTGTTCAGTTTTAGCAAGCAGCCTGTGGAAGAATTAATGAACTTGGGTTTTGGATTTCACGATTTTCATCCAGAATAGGAATTTATTGGCCTCGGTCATTTTAAAAGAGCTCCTCGACCACACAAAAGTACCTGGTCTCCCCTTCGCTTAGCTCGCTATTTCAGTAAGAATGTGTAAAACTTTTTATATTGCACATTAAAGGTTTTAAAATAAAATGCTTATACTCATAAATAGCTTGGAGGCAACTGAATTTCAGTAGCCATAGACACTGTGGCCCAAACACTGCACACTGGCTGATTGAGCCCAACCGGTGGGGTTGTCTGGCCAGGGCCTAGTAGCCATTCAGAGTATGAAACCCCTAATAAAGAAATATGAGTCTGAATGGAATGTGCCATGCAGGGCTCTCTGTTCAGCCAGCTCATCAGCCACAGAGTTGGGCAAGAACCCCGAGGAAGGGGTTTCAAGGTCACTGGGAGTCTTTGCAGTGATGTGGAGTCATATTAATGTTATAGTCACAGCAGGCTTTGTCAGATAACGCAAACTTGCTTGGCATGATAAAAGGCTCCAGGTTTAACTTGATGACAGGCACAGAGAGACAGACAGACACACACACACACACACACACACACACACACACACACACACACACACACACACACACACACACACACACAAATCTGGCGTGAATCAACACATAGTCCTACTGTTTTATAGTGCCAAGCACTATTGATAGCCACCTCAATACTGGATTTCATGCAAAGCAGACTGAGATAGCGAAATGGCAGCTAACGTGGCATTTCAAAACGAAATCAAATTGATTAGGTTTCGTTTTTGACATGCTTCATTCAGTTACTGTTAGCTGCCGTTTCGCAAACTTGGTCTATGATGCACAAAATTCAATCATTGAGGTGGCTTTCAGTAGCGCTTAGCAGTATGAAACAGCAGGGCTACGTGTTGATTCACTCCGGATTATACCTTTAAGTTGACTTTTTATGTCCAATGGGCCAAGTATGTTTTTATGGGTACCAGACAAGTCCTTTCTGTTGAGTATCTTTGCTTCTTCCTATGGTGTTTCCATACAGTATTTCAGCAGGAGTCTGAACACACTGATGGCCTTTCTGGTGATCAGCAATTCCTCATTCATTTTATGCTCAGTATAATCCCAGCTGGAGGAGTCCTGTAGAGTCTACCGAGAAGACAAAGCAAAAGCAGTCGAAAAAGTGTAGTATGTTCCGGCCCACTCAATCCAGGAATATGTTGACACCTCTCTTTGGCCTTAGAGACCAGTGGGATTGTTAATCGTTCCCAGAATTACTTTCTTAAGCCATTTTTTTAACCTGAGATTTGAGCTCTGTTTATTTTTATCACCACACCGTTGCAGCGGTTAGGTTTTGCCCTTGTTTATTGTGTGCCGGGTTTCTCTTGTACGGTTTCTCTGTTATTCTGAAACATTAGAGTTTTGCTGGGGCCGCATGGTGACTGGAGCGGGCCGGAGGCCAGTGGGCCAAGGCACTGTTATCCGTGTCACACTTTGACTTTGACTAGCATTTAAAAGTGTGTCTGTGTGTGTGTGTGTGTGTGTGTGTGTGTGTGTGTGTGTGTGTGTGTGTGTGTGTATCGGTGTGTATCTGTGTGTGTCTGTGTGTCTGTGTGTGTGAGCGCACAAAGGTGCAAAAGTGTAGCTGCACGTGTGCGTGTTTTGTTAAGGTAATGTATATTTGTATAGTCCACACACCCTGAGATGTTGTGTCACATTTTGGAGGTGAAGTGTCACAGAAATGGCTCCCTGTGAAAATAAACCCCTAATTTGGCTCATTCAAAGGAGGCGTTGTTTCAACAGTCCCATTTCAGCGATAGCTTACACTTCCAGTCCTGCGCTCATGAAAGTGGTATGCGCACTGTTATAAACCGAAACATTTTCATAATTCAAAACACACTCTAATCCATCTGCTGCGCCTTCTATAAACTGTATTGACATATACATGTAGATCTGTTAAAAGGTGATATGCACCATTCATAATGTCCCACCCATGATGTTAGCAATGATGCATTTGGCTGGTATAACCATTTTCCATACTGTTAAGGGCCAATGACCGAAACAGGCCGCTCAATCAGTGTGATGAACAGAAAACTAAGGCCCTGGGGCCATATGTGGCCTGTTGGAATAATTTCTCATTTAGCCAAGGTGACTTAGACTATAGGCCGGATTTATCTGATACAAATCCCCCTTTTAATCCTGCATGTTAACATGTCCTCTACAGAAAGTGGGGCTACTGGTTTGAGACTTGAGACTTTGAGACTGAAACCAGCATCAGCCGGTTGACTGTTAACACACGACCCGTTACTCAAAATCTGAAAGCCAATGTGGCTCTTCAGCCAAAATAATTACCCACCCCTGGTCTAGACAGTGAGTGTCCTCCTCGTTGCTCAGACAATTGGTAGGGATAGGTGGTGGCCGTGGATTTTGACCTACTGTGTGAGACAAGGGTAGGAGCCTTGATTCCATGAGGAGACTGGCGGTGGTGGTGGAGGGGGTGCTTGTTGTGTGTGTGTGTTTGTGTGTGTGTGTGGGGGGGGTACCCTCTATTTTGTTTCAAATGGTGGCTAATCATATGTAATAGTCTAAAGTGCTTTAGCAACCTGAATGACTTTAGAGGAGTACTGAGTTGATCTGTAGTTGAGAGGAGGAAAGTTTGCCTTGTTAATTTAGAGATAGAAGTCAAGCCGCTGGTCGGATCCTTACAAAGATTGGATGCTAATCAGTGTCAGGTCCAACTTGTGACCCGGCCAAGTACATAAATGGAACAAATGTTTTGACATTTGAGGTGGGATGGTTGTGATACTACAGTTTTGTCTGCCTGATGTGCTTTATACAGTCACTTAACGGTTGACATATAGCCAAATGACTGAGTGTGACTTGATACTGAGATTTATTGTGCATGTGTGCGTGTGTGTGTGTGTGTGTGTGTGCACTTCTGTGTGTGTTTGTGTGTTATATTTGTGCTCATTGGTGTCGTAAGCTGTCTGTGTGAGGTAAATGAATCCACAGTGATGAAACGAGGCACATGTGAAAGGCATAGTTAGACAGGGTGTGGGCTGACTGACTCCACAACAGCAGCAACAGCAACAGCAGCCAGCCAGCCAGCCGGACAGTCATCCAGCCAGCCAGCCAGCCAGCCAGTCCATGATCTCTGGGCCCAGGTCATTACCAGGGACAGTTAAGACGCCAGTAAGCACGTCTTCCTGTGTTTACCTTAGATCTGGGAAGAGTCTACAGCCTCCAGGGACACAGCGGAGCAGGATATTGGGGTCTGTGAAAGGGAGCCTGAGAAAGGGAGAGGCACAGAGTAAGAGAGGGAGTAAGAGCAAACACAGGATGAATGAATGAATGGGTGGATGGAAGGATGGATGGATGGATGGATGGATGGATATTGCTGGTTGTTGTAGATGAAGGATAGGGGAGATTAAGGGGCTGAAAGTGGGTCGTAGGAATGGTGCATTGCTCTCCTCCGTGCTGTGCAAAATGTTCCTTCCTTCTCCCTTTTGTTTGTGGTATGGTCAGAGTCCTGAGATGTTTGTTGAGTAAGACCCCCCCTCCCCCATCCCCCCTCCCCAATAGAGAGAGACAAAAAGAGAAAGTGAGGGACAGAAAGAAAGAGAAATGGCTAGAGAGAGAGAGAGAGAGAGAGAGAGAAGGCAGAGGTCAGCAGCACAAGAGTATCGGAGAGAGAGAAAATCGGGGAGAGAGAGAGAGAGAGAATCAGAGAGAGGGAGAAAATGAGAGAGAATCGGAGAGAGCAAAGTTGGGAAGGCAGTGATGAGGAGCACAAGGAGAAGGACATCCAAATTCAACAGAGGAAATATGAAGAGTTTTTTGTGCGACTCTCTAGGTGACCTCAGCTTTGTTTGGAGTTGCACCAGGCATAACTATGGAGTTTTATCCCAGCCTTTGTAAATCAGAGGGAACATTTATATCTGCTTAGATGTTATTTATGGCTATCCAGTTGCTTTCTCTGTGTGTGTGTGTGTGTGTGTGTGTGTGTGTGTGTGTGTGTGTGTGTGTGTGTGTGTGTGTGTGAGTGAGAGAGAGAGAGAGAGAGAGAGAGAGAGAGAGAGAGAGAGAGAGAGAGAGAGAGAGAGAGAGAGAGAGAGAGAGAGAGAGAGAGAGAGACAAAACAGAGAGGAAAAGAAGAGTGTGTGCGTTCCCAGTTTGGAGGCCCCTAACTTGCATTCATATCCAAGTTATAGATATTTTTTAAATTTTGCAAACTGTGGCGTGCTTCTCCCTCATGCTTTCCTCTTCATAACTGAGGAATCTTTGTGCACTCTCCAGTCTCCTCACATTCAGCTTCATATTGTTTCAGTTCATACTGCTTGAGCTGTTGAGCTGCGATCAGACTAAATAATGACCTATGCAGGATGACCTCAAATGTGACACCAAAGTAACGGTGGTTACGTTACCCATGGGTGTTGCCTATATACTATGCTTTGGCAGCCCATTCCTTTCATTAGGCGTGTGTGTGTGTGTGTGCGCGCAAGTTAGATCTAACCTCAGTGGTCATCTCCAACGTTTACAGTGTGGCAGATCAGGAGACGACACGTCACCTACCAGGCAGTTGACATCAGCCAGAACAAAGGGAGGTGTGGGGTGAGAGGAGAGGCCTCAGGCCCCTCAAGGTAATAAAAACCCCTCCACAAAGGCCCTCACCAATTATTGCACAGGCTTGTGCGCAAGGATCATTTGTTTTCTCTCCTCACACAACGCCGAATGTGTGAAAGTGCAGCTCTCACACATCAGGAGGATGGTATGGAAATGGAGTGTCTGTGTGAGCGTGGATATTTTGACGGGGAGGATTTGAGGGTGTTGGCTAATCCTTTACGCCTATCATTGGTCATTCATTTTGGGTGTGTTTCTGACCGTGTACATGTGGCTGAATGTGTATATACTGTGTGTCCGTGTGTTTGCAGTAATTACTGGTATGGTTTCTTTCACCGAGAGTCCTCGAGGCTCCACAAGTCTTCCCTGTGTTCAGTGATGGGGTTTGTTATTGATATAGGCCTTTATACAGAGGAAGGTGAGGGTGCCCACTCTAACCAGTCACCACCAGGGAAGGTGTAGCCACTCAAAGCAAGTCCTGCTGCCCCAAGTCAATCTTCCAATAAAAACGAGCTGCCGACTGTGATCATAATGAGTGAAAGCTGGTGGTTAGGGCACCGTGCCAACTGCTTCCTGGCACTACAGGGGGACTCTTGTGTCTGAAAGATATGCCAACTGCCAACATTGTGCACCGCAAAGAAAAACTGTAAAACAAATTCTTTCCCCTCCCAACCTTCTCATTCCTCATATACCCGCCCCCCCCAGTCAAACCCCCCCGCCACACACACACACAGGAGACAAACACACCCCTTTTATGATGATTGTCTTTTGTGAGAATCCTCTCTCTCTCTCTCTCTCTCTCTCTCTCTCTCTCTCTCTCTCTCTCTCTCTCTCTCTCTCTCTCTCTGTCTCAGCGAATATGTGCGTATATGAGACTTGAGAAAAAAACATATTCCCCTTCTTCCTCTCCACCTCCCCCCTCCTCTACCCATCCCCAGGAACCCTTCACTCCAGGACAGGACGGCCTGGTCTGGAGTGAGCTGGGTCGGGTCGGGTCGGGTGGGGTCTGGCCCCGCCAGACGGACTCCTCTGTTGACTGGAAATTTATCTGAGTCCTAATTGGACGGGCCATGTTTCTTCCTCTGCTCCGACTGAGTCACGGAGCCGGGTCGGTTCCAGCGCCTCCCTCGAGGGGTCCCGCCGCTGCGGCGGCTTCTCTCCGATCCCACTCAGGCTCGGAGCCAGAGCGCACGAGTCACGCGGCCGTAGAGAAGGACGTTTGTGGTTTCCAGGATTCAGTGGTGTTTGAGTGTGAGGACCAAGATTTGGTGAGGGAGGGCGGGGGGTTGGAGAGGCCTTTGCAGCTGCCCCACCACTTTGGGGTGCCAGTGGAGTTACTGGACATATCATGTCTACTTGGAAAAACAATAGACAGGCCTCTCTCTCTCTCTCTCTCTCTCTCTCTCTCTCTCTCTCTCTCTCTCTCTCTCTCTCTCTCTCTCTCTCTCTCTCTCTCTCTCTCTCTCTCTCTCTCTCTCACTCTCGCTCCCTCAACTGACCAGCTGGATTAAGTCTGGCACTTATTGACTGTATTCAATGTTTAAAGGGTCTATATGATTAGTCTCCCTTGATTTAAAACACCGCAAAGCGCCTGGACATTTTCTTTGCAGTGTTGCAGTGCTGAGAAAGCCAGACGAACCCACTGCCAGATTCTCACCCCTGACACAGCAGATGCTGCTGCCTTGAACAGCGCTGCTTTCGTGTCCCGTAATCCACGCCAGGCCCCCCACAACCCCCCGCCCCAACCCTCCTTTCCAATTAGCTGCCTGTGCACATATGGACAGAGCAACAGAAAAATACCAAGCGACTTAATGACACAGGGGAAACAATGGATGAAGTGGATGAATTCCATCAAACTGTGATATGTGTGGAGAAGTATGAGATGTTAGGGATGGATGGACGACTAGTGGGGAACATTTCACCACTGATGAGTGATGGGGGAATGTTTCACCATTCTAGAGGGTCCTAGAGGGGAGTGAGGCGTTGAGAGAGGGATTTTTGTCTAAAATGGGGGCAATTTGAAAAAAATAGAGAGCAAAAGAAGAAAGATATAGAGAAAGAGAGAGAAAGATAAAGAAAGACGAGCATTGTGGTCGGTGTAAAATTGACAGATGAAGAGAAAATGATTGCAGTCAGAGTATCCCTGTTTACATGGACACTTTTGAGGGGAATAGAAATGGAATAATATATTCAATCAAAATAGGAATGACCCATGTAAACACCCTGACCAGAGGAGAATTTCTAATCACTTTCATATTTTAATCGGAATCAAAGGGATGGTTTTTCAACTGTAGTCTGTGAATATAAAAGTTCAGATTAATATTTCACTGTGATCATTTTGCTCACACTAAGGATAACTATTGAACGACTATAGGTAGGCTGGTGATTTCTTCATCAAGATTAGCAATGTTCGTTTTCTGAGACAACTTAACAGTGTCAACAGTTTTTTGTGCTCACCTCTCATCAAAAATTCTCCTACAGTACTTCAGTTAGATGAGTTACTCTCGTTAGTTTACCCTCCAACTGCACAGAAAAGACGTCTTTGAATACCACTTTGAGGTCATTTTAAAAGCAGACATACTTCGCAGCCACTTAACGTCTCATTGGAATACAATGTTTCTGCCTGTATACAGGCGACCCAGAATAAGAATTTTTAATCAGAGTAGCAATCGGAATAGCAGAAAAACGGGGCTACTGTAGTGTTGAATATTTTAGAAACCCACAGGAGAGATGGAGCGTAAGAGTGATAGAGGATGAAAGGGAGTGAGAGAGGAGCAGATTTAGAGAGCCAGTGAAAGAGAGGGATGAAAGAGTGAAAATGAGAGACAGAAAGGAAGCAGGGGAAGAGTTAAAACAGGATAGAGAGAGAGAGACACACAGACAGATTGAGAAAGAGAAGAAAAGAGCGATCGATTAGTGGAAGTGCGTAGGCCGGTAGACGTCAGTGGAGAGAGCTGAGCAGCTCAAGGTGCGAGGGCGTGGCGCTGTCTCGAGGGTGTCGTTGCCGCGGCGTTCACACGCTTTGGGCTGTACCGCACCGAGCGTCTGAGGGATCGCTGCTCAGAGGCCAGCGGCCAATGGCAGCCGCTGCGGCTGGTCATTACTCAGGCCATTACCTCAGAGCGGTCTCAGCTGCACACACTCGTCCCCACCATCCGGCTTAACACACACACACACACACACACACACACACACACACACACACACACTCATTTAGTTGAATATACTGTAAACATGCACATAAAACACAAAAATATACATTAATTCAGGCTCAAATATTAAACACATAGATGCATATATAATCTATCATACATAATCTCTCCATCTACACCACCAAGGCCCAGCACACACACACACACACACACACACACACACACACACTCACAGATATGCTGCTGACACACTCTCCCTCCCTCTCTCCAAAGTCCCTATAGCTTGCCTAGCCCAGCTCTGGTGCCCGTAATAAGTCCCCCCTGCCTGTTTAATGCATCTACATGCAGCCTTTGGTCGAAGCCGTTCCGCCACACTTGAGAGTGATATGGAAATCCCCAACTTTTTCATTTTCGACACTTCATCTTTTCATCTTTTTCATCGGTCCCCCCTTTTTCGGTGGTTTGATGGACTTCCAACATGAAATCACGATTTTGTATGGCTGCCAGTCTATATTGTGTGTTCATATATGTCTCGGCAACAGGGTTATTAGCTTGGCCTCTTAAGAACAGCTTTCCATTTTATTTGAGACCCCGCTGTGGAAACTATAGCCTGTGATTACAGCGCTGAAGTTTTTGGTCCGCTGAAGTTTGGTCGAATTCATCAAGCTGAGCCATTTGACGCAGGTCATCCGATGCGTCGCTCTTCAAACGGAGAGTTTGACAGAACAAAGGCCTTGTCTCTCTCATTCTCATCAGTGTGACGTCCTGCTCTGTCCTGTCCTTACCTGTCCTGTTCAGACCTCTGTTAGCCCTCTCACCTCTCCGACTCGATATCCTCTCCCGCAGGATTTGCACACCTGCACTTAAGATGAAAAGTTCCTATTTTTAGTTCACTTTCATCCTTGCAGGCAGGCTCGCTCTCCCCTCTCTCACTCGTCTGGTAGGATGTCTGTCCTAGTTTAAAAAGTTGGGCCAGCGTGGTCCTTGTGGATCCATGAAAATAACACCCCGTTTTTTTTTTTTTTTTTTGTCCCTGGCCATACATCTTTATGGACAACATCTATATCGGAATGAGTCAGACTGCCCAGCATTTCAACCACCCAGACCGCAGCCTGCCTTTTGGGAAGTGGGGGCTTTGCTTTTCCACATCCCATCAACTGTGCCGTTTCTTTTTCTCTGACTTTCTTTTTCTTTTTCCTCTGCCGTGCTCGGCATCGTCCACAGTTTTCCAGCAGTACCCCTGCATATCCTGCCATCCCTTTCCCCTTGTGCTGAACTGCTACTGACACTGGCCTGTAAAATGGAGAGCAAATAATGAGAGCGATTATGACCTTCCAGTGTTGTCCCGCAGCAGGAGTCTGTTCACTGTCCTGACTCAGGCCTCCTGCTGTTCCACACGGGAATGTCGCTGTCTGTCGGACACAGCGTCCCCCCCCCCCCCCTTCACCCTCCACCTCCACCCTTCCTGCTGTCCTTCCCACCACCAGTACTCCTTATTCCCTGAAACTTCCTCCCAAAACAGACTCTTCCCCCCACCCACTCAACCTCCCCCCCACATACACTTTCTCCTTGTGAAACGCAGTCCTCCCCACCCCCATCATCTCACCCCCCAGCCCCACGCGGCATCTGTGGAATTGTTTATGTTGGAGCGTTTTGATATAACGGGGGCTGCCATGTTAATTACAGCCCTTGCTGATGGAGAGGTTGAGAGCACATTCCCGCCTCCGCTGCACCCCCACCTCCCACCTGTTGACCCCCTGACAGGAGCGCCACGGGGGGCCCGCTGAGCTTGGAGCGGGGCGGGGGTGGGTGGGTGGCTTGGGGGTTGGAGGAGAGAGAGGGGAATGCAGCAGGAGGTGAGAGGGGACAGAAGCAAATGTTTTGCGTTTCTCACTGTACAGCTTTTCCACTGCCCCTGAGCCCTTGCTCATACACACACACACACACACACACACTCCTACACACACACACACACACACACACACACACACGTACACTCCCACACACACACAAACACACACACACACGTACACTCCTACACACACACAAACACATACACACACGTACACTCCTACACACACACAAACACACACACACACACACACACACACACACACACACACACACGCTAACCTACACACAACACATTTAAGTCCATTGTGGCCAAAAGTCCGTTTTTGTGAGAGCAGAAAAAATGCTCACCTCACTGAAAGTTTTGACCAGGTCAGCATGTGACCGGCTATATATTTTTCCTAATTAAAGCAGGATATTTAATCATAGGGGGGATATGTGGAGGGGATATGTGCGCTGCGCTCTGTCCCATAGCTGTTGCGTGACCTGTCTGAAACACAAGCTGGTGCATGGGATTAAATGCTTATTGGGGTTGCTGGTGGGTACATGTAGGCTACCCAGCCCACCCGCCTGCTCACTCTTGGCATGGCGTTGTCTCTCTTCACCCTCACCCTCACTCTCACCCCTATTCTACTATACCTACCTAAGAGAGATTCACCAGCGCCAGGGTCAACAGGGTGCCCGCGGTGACCCACTCCCACGACCATACCTGCAGCCAAGGCCAGAGGCATTCATGAATCACAGTCATCAGTCATCTTTTGTGGCTACTGACTAGACTGGCCTAGTGTGTGTGTGTGTGTGTGTGTGTGTGTGTGTGTGTGTGTGTGTGTGTGTGTGTTTTTGTGGTTTTATTTTTCTTTTCATTTAGTCATTCCTGCTTTTTTTTTTCATTCTTCCTTTGGAGGGATAGGGTGTGTGGGGACCTTACCACATCCATCCACCCACCCATCCTCCCTCTCAAACCTCCCACCCACCCCTCACCGGTGCCGCCACTGCCACTGCCGCCACCCCAACTGGAGCCACGCGTCTGGTGCCCAGGGGTGACATGGCACAGGCACTGCGGTGTGCGGCCTGGAAAATCAGGCTCCCCAGAAAGACTCTAATGGGGTCCGTTGCCTGGCCGCCTGCTGGGAAGTGGCTTGGATGTGAGTGCGGTTGGAGGGCATTGTGAGGTGGGGTGTGTTGGGTTCTGGGGGTGGGGCTGGTGGATGAGTGTGGAGGGGGGTGGTGGTGGTGGTTTGTATTGGCCATTTTTGTGGTTGGGATTGTGTGGCAGCCTCCATGAGTATTTGTTTTCCTCGCATCAAGCTGAGGTGCTATTAAGTCCTTACTTTGGCCTCGCTAGATTGAAAATAGCTCGGGTGATTTAGATGATTAGAAATTTCTGAAAACCCCACTCAGGGCCTATCTTAAGAGGCTGTGTAACGTCCCATTACAAGATCGTAAATCTCAGCTCCACAAGGGCCCATGTACCAGTCTCCCTCTCCAGAGGCCATGCTGCTACCAGCCTCTTAAACTGATTTATATTGTGTTTATGCTGTGAAAGGCTGGGCTGTCTTAATTCAACAACCTTCATATAAAGGCTGCAACTGATTGACTGCCTAATTGTGGTCAAAGCCAGCACTGATCAGGAGTCACACAGTAGGCTCACACTGGAAACATGTGGTTCATTCTTCGGCTTAGGCCTATTAGATCTTCTGAACTTGAGACAGAGTGTCATTTTTATGAACGTTGTGACTCACTTAAATGAAGGTCAGCCAATGTAAAAGCTGATCTTGGTATTTGGATGCAAGAGCTAGGCTAGTCTGAAACACTGGTGTTAGTTGGTTGAAATTGCACATTTCTTTGCCTGAGACACGATTTTAGTAATCACATTAAAATGACCAAGCTCCACCTTCAGGTCAGACTGTCTTTGAATGATAATAATCTCCAAACCCCTAGTCATACGCCTTCACTCCCGCTTGGTCTGCAGCGTCTTGTGTAACCCGACCCCACTACTGCTCTCAGGGGCTTCTGGGAACCCACTGCCCTCACTCGTCCTTGACTGGAGAGCCTGTTCTTACCCCATCATCCACTCTACACATCCCCACATGGACAGGACCTCTACGTTGCCCCCTCTGCCACAGAAGAGAGCTGGCCTTTACAGGATTAAACCTGGCTGCTCCTCCTGAAGTGGAAGCAATGTCAAGCCCATGTTAACTTAGATTGTGCCTAGGTGCTCTTCAGAGGCCAAAAACCTTGGCCTACTTTGAGAAAGAACTCTTGAAGATATCTGGATACATGAACTCTGTTACGTTGGTGTAGACCAGCTTGGGTATTGCAATGTAAGTGGGCATTGGGCAAGTGGTAACAAGTGTATGGAGATGGGTGGCATGACACAAGTCCAGATCATATATTTTGGTTGGATAACCCAAGGGGTTAGTTTCATCAAGAATGCTCTCCACCTCTCTTTCCTTGTCATGATCCGTTCAATAGTCGGTTTCTCGTTGACGTGAGCAATGATTCCTTGCAGACGTGTCCCCTGATTATGACATATTCCAAAAGCATCCAAACAAAACGAAAGAAAAAATAAATGAATGAAACCTGGGCTTTGTCAGAGGCCTTTCTTCAAAAGCACTCAGCCTTGACATAAAGTTCATGGGATGGAAAACTCCGGAACAGAATGGCTC
>JAODXP020000004.1:7887937-7923830 GCA_027497455.2 Sardinella longiceps | reverse complement strand
AAATAAGCCTGTGAATGAGTTGTGGATCAAGCCAACGTCAACTTCTTTGAACTTAGCCAGAATGCGAATCACTGATTGCCGGTCTTAAATTGTCATCGTTCATATACCAGTTGACATTTTAATTTTGGTTCGATGTTGATTGGTAATGAGTAAACATGCAATTGAAATATACTTTGTAAGTACGTCTAGCATGTAGGTTTAGCCGACAAAAACAGAGGCGAAATTAGACTGGTACGGTGGCCGGTTAGCTCAGTTGGTTAGAGCGTGGTGCTAATAACGCCAAGGTCGCGGGTTCGATCCCCGTACGGGCCATGTGACAATTTTTTTTCTATCTGTGACCTCTTGTAGTAGTTCTAACATTCTGTAGTACTACAGAAATTAACAACCAGAATGAGGATTGGTTAGGAACACATCGACTGAGGTAATCCATCAGAAACTGTAGGTGGCAGTATTGTTGTACAAATGTAAATAAGCAGCTGAGCAAGTTTTATGGGGATATCGTGGCTAATTACTTTGTCACCCTATTCATCTGTATGGACCTAAGTTACTCTTTGCGGTGAATGTGGTTGTCCATATTTGATTTCCTTTTGTAGGGCCCTTCTCCCTTCTACTGATGTTAAAACTTTTAGCTGTGTTCTCTGTCTGATACCAGGGGACATGAGGGTTTGCACCTCCCATAGTTTTTTTCTACAGTAACTCATGTGTGGCTCCATTTAATACTTGTGATGGCCGGCATTTCATTGCTCATGCTCCTCTCTTCTCTGCCTTGAGCTAATTGATTTGACTCTATGGCGGTGACTCCTATTGTTTTGGAGAATAGTGGTTTGTGCTAGCCTGGGAGTACCCATGCTCCTTTGCATGTTCCATTTCATTTCACTCGGGAAAGCAGCATGGTTATCATGGCCGATTTTCTCCCTGCTTTAGGTATCCAATCACAGAACAAAAAGGGACTAGTATGGTGCTTGATTTAATTTTCTGTCAGCTGGTGGTTCTGGTATTGACTCTGAGCTATGTACAGATGCTATGATAGACATTAGTGGCGCCTAATAAGTCATAAACAACCCTTCTGCAATGAGAAAATGTATAGGTCGGTCTCCAGACTAAATATCATTTGCGATTATTTAGTTCGCCGATAGCCAGGCTAGGTTTGTGCAGTATGCACTAGTTGGAGATTTTATAACATATGATGATCACTAAGTCCTACTCCTTGATCTGCCAACAAATCAACATGGATTGGTCAGAACGTACACCATTCTCACCACAGTCGACAACTGTATGGGAGCTCTGCAGGCTTGCCTAGTATGCCTTTAATAGGGTGGCTATTATTTTACAGGTCTTAAGGAGGTCCAGACAAGTACCCCCAGTTGCGGACTTGCAGCCTCAATGTACGCTTGGCTCAATGTTGAGCACAGTTTTCACTTTTGGAGGTATTGGGGCCTGTCGCTGCTACAGTTTAGTATAGGCAAATGTAACACCTGTAACGGTAATTGCAGCATCATAAAAATCGTAAAACTGTGAGAGCAAGTCACTAAACTAAACTGTGAGGGCAATTTACAGAGTTCAAACTGATTGCCCATCACCTAGTGTATACTGTATTGTAGGTTAAAGGAAAAATCCTTCATGAATTAGTCAATAGCCCTGTTGTTTCAGGTACTTAAATGCTATGTGTAAGAAAAAGAATGAGAAAATTTGATTCTACATAGACCGAATAACAAACCAATTACTAATGCTGAATGCTGAATGGGGCATATTGCAATGAAGCTGGAAGTAAGTTATTATCCCTCATTCACTTAGTGTTAGTTGCCAGTTCACTGCTTGGTCTACGCTGTGTCAAATTTTCTTATTCTTTTTCCTACCTACTGCACTTGGGTGAGTTTGACCTATAGGATTGATTGATTGGATTAATTATGGATTGATTTACACAGTGACTCATCATATTGGCTGGCTACCAACTTTTGATAGTATAAACGTGCTGTGCTAATTTGCATTTTGACCCTAGTTTTACTTTGTAGTTTTTTAGGCGAAGAGTTGCATAGATGCAATATTTGGTCAAAATGTGTACAGTCTATTGTGTGTTTTACGCATGGGCATAGCCTATGCATTACAGAGCTAATGTTGTGTCTCGTGTTTTGATATGTGTGGTTTACAACCATTCGCTTTCCCCAGCAAACTACATAACAGTCAAATTTCAGCAGTGATAGATGGAACATTTGGTCAAACTTGTGTTGTTTGTTTTACGCATGCAACATTCATTCCTTACATTACGTGTTGCTAATTTTGTTTCGTCTTGTTCAGTGTTTCGGTGTCCTACCATTCACTCCTGGAAAATACTGTAATCACATTCAGCAGTGGTCCTGTTTCACCACACACAACTTAACCAACCAAGTTGTTGAGGGTAAGAAAGGATTTTTGACCAGGCGTTGCTCTCACAGGCTGTAGGTTTGCGTTGAGGGCTGAGCTCAGCGTTGAGCCACGCGCACATTGAGGCTGCAAGTCCACAGCCAGGGGCTTCTCTGTCCAAAGGCACAGACGTGCCCTAACATGAATTCAGATTAAGGGTTTGTAGGCTAAACCTCCTCTCTGGGCCTTGACGTGTCACAGATCTGGTTCTGTAGCTGCTACTTTCCACTGGTGTTTTTTTTTCTTTTTCTGAACGAGTCACGGGTCTGAGCCAGATGTTTCTGTGTGCGTTGGTGGTATAGTGGTGAGCATAGCTGCCTTCCAAGCAGTTGACCCGGGTTCGATTCCCGGCCAACGCAGGACTCCTTTTCTTGGACATGGATTTAAGTAACAGCATTTACTGTATGAGAGAAAAAGAGTGGAAATGATTAGGCAGAGCCTTAAAAACACACTGAAATCTATGTCAACGATTTTGGCTTTGACTTTTTGATCAAAAAGTTTTTGTTATTGCTTTTGGTTTGTTAAGATGTTGTTTAGGAGAAAGTAATGCTGTTTTGTGCAGTGTGCATTAGTCTAAAAATCATGAACAATGTGATAAGTTTGTCAGCAAGGCCTATCTTTGACCCATCATCAGTCCACCCATTTGCCCAGTGTCCTTCTTCTTCTTCCTTCAAGCACACCACAGCATAAGAACACTGGCCGTGCTGGCAGACTGCTGAAACATTTGCTGCAGATGTTAAAACGGCTTGTGCTTTCACTGCAAATAAGGCCACCTCTGACCCTTCCGTAAGTGCATTTGTGTTTGCTGACCTGTCCAGTCTTTTTTAACTTTCAAATTTACCTGCTGAATGAAGAAGGGGTATGAACTTACTGAAGTTTGGTTTTTGAAGTATGTAGGTGGAGAAGATTTGCCATATATTACTGATTTAGCAATCTTGTATGCTATTCAAAGGCCATTTAGGTTTCTTTTGTTGAACTCACTTTCATGGCTTATCTCTTTAAGTGAGTGGCTTGTAAAGGTCTTTAGACATGACATCAGAGTAAAGGTTTGTGGGCTAAGCCTCTCCTCTGGGGTTTTCAAAGCGGTCTGAGGTCTGAGCTAAATCTTTTTGTGTGCGTTGGTGGTATAGTGGTGAGCATAGCTGCCTTCCAAGCAGTTGACCCGGGTTCGATTCCCGGCCAACGCAAAATGCCTTTTCTTGCACAAGGACATATAAGTTTAAGCTTTTCTCTTTACCATAACATACATTATAGAAAGAAGGGACACCCACTGTGTCATGTGTGGGTAAGTGCACTCCTAACTTGAGTGAGTTCTAGGTGAGTTCACAGCTCCAATGTTTGTGTTGTTTATGATAGGGGAAAGCTGCTGGAGGGCTATGGTGTTTAACTAGTAAAACAAGGGGTAGGTGATATTAAGGTGCTCTTTGGCAAAAAACATCAAAAATCCATGTTGCCATTGTTTTTAAGTTCAATCATGAACTAGCCTTATTTATTGAAGCGGTTTTAATTCTTAGAAGAGTGCCTTGGCATCTTGATTGTTTTTTTTGTTTCTGTTCTTTATGTTTGTATACTACTGGAAGACTTAGGCTAAATGCAGAGAAGAATTTTCCTCGAGGCCTATAAAGCCATTTAACTTAAAAACACTAGGCTATGTGTTGTGGTTTCATGAGCCACTGAAGTTCCAAAACAAAAACAAAATAAACAAAATCTGATGTTAACAAATCAAAGCAAAAGACCATGATTCCAAAATAGGGTAATTACTACTGCACAACCATTCCTTAAACCTCATTCATATCAAATCTGTCCCTTCTGTGGTGGGGATAAAAATTATTAACTGAGGGGATGGCCCCTTAAAAATACAATTTAAGATTGAATGTCTGAATGGCCAGTCAGTTTTACATCCCTCACTTTTATATAGGCCTCCATAGCCCTCTGAGAATGAATTCAAATATATGTATTATTTGTTTGCTGTTTTGCTGCCTGTTTTAATTCATACCATTGCCTGTCAGGGTTATATGACTGATTTGTAAAGGTCATCAGAAAGTCCAGTTGCACGGACCTGCACTGACACAAAGTCAGAGATAAGATTTGGTAGGCCCTTGTGAGTCCGATGTAAACCAGATGTTCCTCTGTGAATCTATAGTGGTAAGCACAGCAGCAGGGGCCAATTCCTATGTATACTGTAATGGCCGATTTATAGTCAGGAACAAACGTAACTGCGCGATAATGCAGTGAGCCTCGCAGCTATTTTACCCCCCTCCGCAGTGACTGCGTGTGCACCCCTGAAAATGTGACTGGCCGCAGACAGCGACGCAGTAAACGGCAGCAGGAGCCGCTGTGATTGGTCCTCTCGAGCCGCCTGCTCTGTGCACTCGTCGCTCGAGAACGAAAAGCTACTTCCTTGTTCGTCGGGTAGTATAAACCAAAACTCACTGCGCCGGCCTGTCGGCGATAGGCTGAAAAAGAGGTATAACTAAGCCTTAAGACATTGAGTCACATTCAGCTAGGCTAATTGGTCTGTGTGGTCAGTTATTTCAATTCAATTCAATTTTATTTGTAGAGCGCACAAATACAGTACATTGTCTCGCGGCGCTTTACAGTACGGGAAGCATCCATGAGAATCAGGGGCAAGGAAAAACTCCCTCGCTTTGTAAATAATTTGTTATGTAGGAAGAAACCTTGGGCAGATCCACGCCTCATGGACTCAGCCTACCTGCCTGGGGCCTAATAAAGTTAACAAGAGGGAAGAAAAGACATTTCTTTTTAATTTACATATCTCTGAACGATAACAAAGAAAGTGGTGGCTTAGATGATCACTGCCACAAAACAGACTATCCCCTCTGGGGCTTCCAAACCGGTCTGAGGTGTGAGCCAGATGTGTTTGTGTGCGTTGGTGGTATAGTGGTGAGCATAGCTGCCTTCCAAGCAGTTGACCCGGGTTCGATTCCCGGCCAACGCAGAATGCCTTTTCTTGGACAAGGATGTAGGCCGACAATTTTAATCTCTCCTCTTTACCATAACAGATATCAGAGAAGGAAGTGACTCCCACTGCCCACTGCGTCATGTTTGGATAAGTGCACTCCTAATGTGAACTCCCCAGACATTGCTTTTTAATTTACATATCTCTGAACGATAACAAAGAAAGGGGTGGCTTAGATGATCACTGCCACAAAACAGACCATCAGCTTTGTCCAGATATTAAATGACTTGTGCTTCCTCTGCAAATAGGGCCACCTCTGACCTTCTCTGTAAGAGCAACTCACCTTCATGGACTATTGTTTTAAGGTTGTAAATGTCTTTAGGATGTCCAGATGCATAGACCTAGCCTAGAACTCTAGACGCACTCTAGCGGTAGTAAATTGAATTTGCTCAGCGAGTCCGTCTAATGACGAATCATAGCTCAGACCTTGATAGCGTCTGAGCTGTTTCTGAGCTGTTTACGCTGTTGGTTGTATTCAGACATTGTGGTGTTTAGCTAATCACAACGTTATATCTGGACAGGAACTTATTGGGCGGGCTTAGCGTTATTTGAATCGCTTGTTAGTTGCTTGCGCTGATAAGTTTTAGCAGTTTTATACGGGGGTCTATCACTCGTCTCCAGACTATACATTCATGTTATAGTCTGCCGTGTCAGGCTAGCATAGACCTGGCCTGACATGAAATCAGAGTAAAGACTTGTAGGCTAAACCTCCCCTCTGGGGCTTCCAAACCGGTCTGAGGTGTGAGCCAGATGTGTTTGTGTGCGTTGGTGGTATAGTGGTGAGCATAGCTGCCTTCCAAGCAGTTGACCCGGGTTCGATTCCCGGCCAACGCAGAATGCCTTTTCTTGGACAAGGATGTAGGCCGACAATTTTAATCTCTCCTCTTTACCATAACAGATATCAGAGAAGGAAGTGACTCCCACTGCCCACTGCGTCATGTTTGGATAAGTGCTCTCCTAATGTGAGCTCTAGGGGAGTTCACAGCTCCAAAAATGTGTGTGTAGTATGTGAACTACTGGAAGGATTACATGCAGAGGAGACATTCTCTCAGGTCAATAAAGCTACTGTGTGTTGTGGTTTCATGAGCCACTGATGTTCCAAAAGAAAACAAAATAAACAGAATCTGATGTAAACAAAACAAAGCAAAAGACCATGATTACAAAATAGGCTGTTCTGTTCCTGTTTCTAATTTAGGTGGTAAGCTATAGTAGGGACAATACTCACCTTGAGTCTTATCTAGCTGGCCTAATTGTTCTGTGTTGTGTGATCAGTTCTTTCATGGGGAAAAAAAAATGTTGTTTTTTAAATTACATATCTCTAGACGGTAAAATAAATGGGTGTCTTAAATAATCAAATCCATAAACAAATCAGTATGCTGCATTATGGATTATTGAGCTAATGAACGTTTATCACCAGTTTCGTGGAAGCATGACAACCGTGTGCAGCAAAACTTTGTCCACTTTGTCAGAATGTTGAACCTGCCTTGACGTGTCACAGATCTGGTTCTGTAGCCGGCCGCCACTTTCCACAATGTATTTTTTTTTTCTTTTCTGAAGCAGTCAGGAGTCTGATCCAGATGTTTTTGTGTGCGTTGGTGGTATAGTGGTGAGCATAGCTGCCTTCCAAGCAGTTGACCCGGGTTCGATTCCCGGCCAACGCAAGGAAATTTTTCTTTTTTCGTCTGAGGCAAAAAACTTAAGTCTCCATTTAGCTAAGTTTAGGTATGTATGATGGTATGCCTGAAATGAATGACATATATAGGAGGGTCCCAACCCTTAAAGTATGGAAAGAATGTCAACATGGCAAGACTTTTCATTTCAGTATTAAGAGAGGAGAATTTCAGATAAAAAAGATCAGTAGTGTGGGCAGATATGTGCATGTCGACTTCTACGACTGTTATTGGCATACAATTTAAGGAGCCTGGGACGTTTTTTTTTTTTTTAGCACACGTGGCAGAGAGGCCTGGTTTGGCGAGCAAACACTGGGGTGTTTCCTGTGGAAGGGAATGGGGGTGGGGATGAAGGACTCCATGGTTTGCAGATACTTGAGAAAAATACCAACTGAAAGTTTTTTTTTAAACGGTGCATATTCTTTTCTTTTAGATGCAAGTTTGTTCTATTTTGTGGGGATCATCAGTGAGATAATGCACTGCGTGACTGTAGAAGCAAAAATTCAAGCAGTTCAGCATTTGAGTTTGATTCCCGGCCAGTGCAGAAGTCCCTTTTTCCACTCCGAATGTAAGTCCCTGGTAAATATATACACTTAGTGGACATAAATGCACAGCCCTTGACATTTCAGATGGTTTGGATGAATGGTTCATAGTCAGTATAAGTGTTCATCTGCCCACAGATGTGGCTGACCTCTGACAGACCTCTCATGAATTCCTACATTTTTCAGGAATTCCAATGTGGCTACGGGTTACCATATTTTGGTACATTTAAAAACTGGCAGGTTAGGAAACGCCTTTCTAATGTCAATACCATCTTCATCTGATAAATAAGACTTTACAAGTTTTGCTCATCTGAACAGTCCTCTTAACTAAAGCAATACTAAAATTCACTGTGAAATGATGCACTTTGTGTGGTACAGTATTTCTCTGGGCTGTTTGATAAAACCTTGTTGTTGTCACCACAACATATTGCACAACCCCCGCTCAGTAAGTGTATGGCAGACTCAGAGTTAGTGTCATGGTTACTGAGGTGTAAGGTTCCATAGACAGGACAGATTATTGCCACACCCCCACCCGTTTGTACCCATCATCAAGCTTACTTGCCAACTTTGCTGTCAGCAATTTGTCAACATCAAGTTGAACAATAGCCCTGGTTCCTGTTCTTTGATTTGTATACCAATCCACATACTGGTATGAGTTGAAGATCAAACAAAACAAATAAAATTACAACTAAAGGGGAACTTTAATAGCAGTTTAAAAAAGTCAGCTGCATAAGTTTTTTTGAATTACTCAAGATAATGCAACACTGTGGAAGAAAATTTTAAGAAGAATTACATTTACTGAATTACATTTACTGAATGTAATTCCATTGAGATAGGAACAGACGTTTCATGACAACGGAACAGACTACCTCTGCAAAGGACTTGTTTTCCGTTGGAGTTTGTATTGTCTGTCTGTCTTTTTGTTAGCAACTTCACAGCAAAAGTTTCAGACCGGTTCTTATGATTTTTTTTTTTAATTTTTTTTTAACAGATGTGCGTCATTGTCCAAGGAAGAATGAACTCATTAAATTCTGGGGATTCTGGAGGTGAACTAAACTCACTCACGTCGAATGCAGCTCCTCCTGGAGCACAAGCATCTGATGTCGCACCTATTGAAAGGGATTTCAGAGCCGAGATGGAATGGATTGATGAGTCAGGAGATCGTAGGAACCGTGGGGTGGGATTTTTGACGCATCTCCTCTCAGAAACTTACAAAACACAACAAACAGTAATGAAAGAGATATCTGCCGGCATATTATGCAAGTTAAATCGATTATTGTGGCAAATATGCCACAGATACTGGCGTTTATGTTTGGAATAGTTGAGAAACTAGAAATCGTGTTGCATTATGGGATGCAACATGTAGGCTTTGATGTGAGTGGTTGAAGTAAGATGACAGACGAGTGGTTTGTCCAATTATATGCAAGAATTTTTGATGACGCCCCATTCTTCTGAGACAACTCTCTTGTGAACTGATATCAGATGGAGTACACTGCTTGCAGTATAACGAATCATGTGACGCGAGTGAGGTTAGAGGTGAACCAGATCATAATCAGGAATTTTAAAGGATTTCTCACCACTGACAGATATGATGTTTGGGACCCCACTGTATGTTGGGAGGTATGCAGTCAAGGAATGTCTTGTTTATGTCATCAAGTGTTGGCTTTTAGAACATTTGCATTATTGCACTTTTGTTTTTGTCCAGTAGATGGCAATAGTGGAGGAAGTCTCTAAAGGACATGCAATTGGCCTACTTGAAACATCATGCTACTTAATGTGATTTTGTAAACTATAGTTAATCTTATGGAACAATTTTAAGTTAAAGACTTTTGTATTGCAGTATGGATGCACTATTGGAAGTGGGTTATTTCGTCAGATTTTGAACATTTATATGCTTATTTAACATTCCTGACAATCAGCGGTAGCCAATAAGACAGCACTCACACACGCTCTCACTGAAATGTTTATTTATTTACAAATAGTATGAGCTCACTCTAACATAATTTCTCTTTGGGTAAACTGTAATCAACCCAAGTATGAAAGTTTAAGTGCAACTTTACATTGTCCAGAAAGTTCAGTCCCAGTCTACATATTTCAAAATAAGCTTTGACAGCATTGGGTAGAAGTTGTGATAGAATCAACTTTTTGTAGAAAGGGAAAAGAAATACTTTAATTCCTACAATGCACTCATGTTAAATAAACTAATAAATACATGCAGAGAAAAGTTAAAGTAAATATCCATTCATGCAGACTCCATTCTCTTCACTCAGTAGATTTGAAATCACCCAGTATGTTATTTTTTGAGATCATAGCCTTACTGTAAGCCAAGTTAACATAAATGGGCCACAACTTTTGTAAAATGTGTGTTGTAAAATGCAAGAACTCCTTCATCCACACCCTGATGATGTGTCCAGCAGAGGGCATCCTGAACAAAAGTAAAACAGCTTGTCAGTCATTGGCCCAGCTCTCGTTTTAGTCATTGTGTTGTAGCAGTTTAGAAGTTTATACTTATCACTTATACAAATTGATTTTGTTTTTTTATTTTTATATTTTGTATCGTCGCTTTGAGTAAAAGCGTGTGTCAATTAAACATTACATTTAAAAGTATTCTGCATATACAGTGGATGAATGTTGTTTCTCAAAGCAAGATAGTACTTATTTGTTGGGGCAATGTGGATGTACTGTAATGTAGCCTAAAGCCGAAAAAATCTATTGCAATTGCAGAGAATGACATGGGGATGCCCAAGCTTATTATTTTTATCCAAGCAGCAGTGATAAAATGAGCTGTTTAAAGACAGTTATCTATGAAATGACTCTGCCATATTATCAATAATTCATAGGTATTTATTAAACCATTGCTGATGAACCTCTGTGGTGGACAGTGAAGTTTGATCATTATGATTGGTCAAAAGTATGTGGAATTGGATGCACTTTATGGACATGATTTCGAACACTTACATTTGATGGCTAGGGTATTTAAATTGAAATCGCCCATGCCTTCACCATTTGTTCAAGCACTGTGTGTGTGTGTGTGAGAGAGAGAGAGAGAGAGAGAGAGAGAGGGTGCCAGAAGGAGGAGGGGGAGAGAGCGCAAGCAAGCATGTTGCACTACGTCTTCGCACTGAGTACCCGATAACACCACACTATAGTTCATGATAGCTCAGTCCCAATAGGACTGTACCGCTAGATTGAGAATGCCCACTGCAACAACTCAGCGGAGAATGTAGGAGTGTAACGGATTTACTATATCAAGCCGTATGTTTATGTTGTGATTCCCGTCCATTGTTTTTGTGTTGTTACTTTACTTCTTTTTGTGGTATCGACAAAAATTAAAACATCGCACGGATATCGCGCTTGAGATGCTGCAATGTCCCTGGGATTGTTCACTCGTGTTAACTTTTGGTGGATTATTCTGGTAGTGTCTCTGACGATAGAGACTTGCCGAGTGAGATGTCACAGCTGTCATGAAGTTAAAACGGCTTTCCAGGTGCGACAGATCGGACCGCTGAAATGGGTACCAGAAACACCTGGAACAGGTTAGTGACAGTAACTTGGAAACCGGTGCGTTAACATCTATGTCAACTTGTTTTTACTTGTAATAACTCATTAATTGCAAGTCTTCTCTACAGTCACTCCAATCTAGGCTACACTGTCACAGGAAACGACCGGTGTTGTGTGATATTGACTAAGGGCTTTGCGGTGTCTCTCCAGTGCTGGCTTATACAGGCGTTGGAACAGGTGTTGGGCTAGGCTACTTTCATTTTCCGTATAGTCGGCAAAGTGTGGGGTTGGTATTATGCGAAAATCACACGGCATAGGTCGGGCTTAAATGAAAGCCGGTTGATAAATGGCATTGATTCAATAACAAAGTTTCCGGTGCAGTCGCAAGTCACAACCTTCTTTCACAATTATGACAAGATGACGTTACCGGTCTTGCGCGGTCATTTCGAAAGAAACTTAGCCTTGAATAACCCAACATGACATGAATGAAGTCAATAAATGTATTTTCAATGAATGCATTTTCAAGACTATGGGTCTTTGTGTTGAATGAGGATTTGTGCGGTTCACCAGCACACGCGCTGACTTCGACTGAGGAAAGTTTGTCACTGTGCGCGACTGCAGCAGAGACGGCATGCAGACACTGACATGCACCTCTACCTCTTTGACATATGACTCAGCGCCGAGGTGTACGCAACAGTACCATACGAAAAAGATAGCCGGTGACCTCACCGACTAGAAATACCCTATGTCTGTGCCCCTGGCACTTGGTGTTGAGGGAACAGCCGAGGATGTAATGTCCTGAAACCGCGAAGACTGCCGATATAACGGACACCTGTCATGCATGTTGTTACACAAGTGCTTTAGATGTGTAGGCCTATATTTTACCTGCTAGATCATTGGCAAGATGCAATACTTGCTGTACAAGTATCATCATCACTTAGATGCTACAGCTTCACTTCATATGTAACATGTTAGAGAAATATGGGGCTATTTTGTTTTCTGAATTATACCACCCCTCAGTAACAATTGATGGAAACAGGACCATGGGAATATCACTGTTTTTCTTGCAGCTGTTCCCAAAAACAAACAAACAAACAAACAAACAAACAAACAGTACAACATCAAAAAACTTGGTCTGTGCAATCAAGTGAACCAACACCAACATATGAACCATTTTACCATAGTAACCATTTTAACCGATACATTTTACCTTGTGATAGTCAGGGAAAGTAGACAGCCCTATAAAACATTCAGAAAGGCATCAAAACCACCCACAGTTTTGTATATGGTTACCCGGAGACAGCATCCCTGTAGTTGTATTAGAGGGGGAAACAGGATGCGCAGGCAGTGATTGTCAGGAACAATGTTATGTGGTGTGGTCCTGGAGAGAAGTCTCCATGTTGTGACATGTTATTTTTTTTACTGTCCAATAAAACTCAGGCTATGCAGCAGCTGACTGTCTGGGAGCAAAACTGCGTTTTATCAGTATGTGGTCATGGTGGGGAAGAGGGAAAGACTCTGCAGAGGGGAATCTGTGGTATGTGGTAGTGTTCCGGGCAACTATGGGAGGGCAAGCCTGTCCTCAGCTAGCACGGTTGTGGCTGCCTAGGGATGCAGACCCTTTGGCTTCGCTATTAATAATGCTATTAAAATTTTCTCGGCTCTTGTCATGTGATTTTTTTTAATGGGTTATCATTTATCACCTTGGCTAAACTTTACCAGGGACCAATAATAAATAAAGTATTTAGTGGGTGCTCAAAACTTTCTGAACTTTATAATTATGCCATGACAGAGTCTTGGGCTCTGGGCATTGGGCTCTTTCTTTCTTAAAAGTGACTGCCCTTCTCCGCCTTATCCTCGAGACATAATGAGGCATAGGGCAAGTGCTGCTGTCAATTAGCAGAGATTGTCTGGAGAGTGATCAGGGAAAGGAAATTGCTTATCCACAGATTTTATTTTCCTTTAAATTAGAAAAGTACTCTTGCCTTGACACCTTGCCAGCTAAAGCCTATTAGGATTGCATGTCAGTGATGTCTCTGAAAGGTAGGCTAGCTGTTTATTGTCTTCAAATTATTGAGTCCCAGTCTGCAAATTGTGTACACAGTATCAGCCAGTTTAGATGTCCAGCTTGAAAGTGGGTGAAAAGGGTATGGGTAGTGAAAAATGACACAACTGAAGTTGAACTTGCTGTTGATGCATATTTTCCTTTTCGTGTTGTTACCACATCAACGGCTGGCTAAGGGGGACATCAAAGAGATTTGGCATAGGCTCAAAGTTGTTAATGTTCTTTGATGAGTTGCACAGTTGCTGCATTCATAAGGCAAATGTAGTCAATCTCTGGCATATGAATAAAGTGCAGCTTTTTTTTTTTTTTTGCTGTTTCTGGCCCTGCCTGTTGCACGTAATTTTGCTACCTTCACATCTACTGACTCTCTGTGCAAATTCAATAAACACAGCCTGGAGACCAATATTGAATTGGCACAGTGGTCAAAACGTTTTGCCGGTGTGTGCCAACAGGGCAGCGAGCAATCTGTCTGTATTCAGTTTTGTCATTCCTTCGCTGTCTTCTCTTTGGCCCTGGCTTTTTGCCAGCCTCCACCGGCATGATCTCAGTATTTGCTCAGTCCTCTTATGTGTCTGATACCACATCACAGGCATCTTTTATTGGATTCGAGGTGGATTTTGCTGGTGTTTGCACACATGTCAAACCCTCTTGCCCTCATGTACTGTAGTAGGAACAACCCAGTCAGCTTTTAATAGGCCGTAAAGATTCCTCTCCTTCTCAGTTCTTAAACTGCCTGCAAACACCCATTGAGCAACTTACGTACAAGTAATACATCACTTGTTATTATGATTTCAGAATTTCTAACCCTAACCCTGTAGTGACCACATATAACTGAGTCACAAGTTTTGCCTTATTGATATGCCCAGGCCAGTGCTACACTGAATTTTTCACCCCAGTAGGCCTATGTTTAGGGTAAGAGACTTAACAAAGGTGTGACAAATTAAGGCGGCATATTACCGGTACCCCGGCCAGTGTGAAACCACGGATGTTGATGGTGATGGTGTTGATGTTGATGCTTTGACAAAGACACGCTTTTCTTGAATGTGTCCGAACTTACCCTATGCAACTAGCAGGTGTTGTTATTTTGTGTGTGTGTGTGTGTGTGTGTGCTGTTGAGTTTAAGGTCAAATTATTCTGAGTCTGCTAGTAAGGACTGGTTTGACGAGACAGGTGAGGTGCTGGGTAAGGTCCACCTGTATCTCAAATACATCAACCCATGCCTAGTATAAATGTGTGACAAGGTGTGGTGGCACCCTGTTAAGGTAAAGTAAAAAAAAAGAAAAAAACTTGTTGGGAGGATACGTCCCAAAAACAGCATTATATCATTATTATTATTTTTTTGATCAATGTAGCCTAAATAAATAAATCAATCTAGACTACAAATCCTGCCAGTTTAGGTACACGAGAGTAGATCAAAAGGAATATTGCTTCCAAGAGTAGTGTGTAATAATCCTTCATTAGATTAATTATGATACCCCCATTCCCAGACAGTTATTTCTGCCTGAAGAAAAAAAAGCAAAGTCAGGAAATTACTGTCCCCTGCCTGCAAAAACACAGACATAAAAAAAAATATATAGCGCATTATTTGGATTCCTTTTTGACCAACGAGCGTTCCACAACTGTGGGTTTGGTTTGGCTTGGATCTTGTACACAATTTTTTTCCTCTTTTTAAAACATTCAAACATCAAAAAAAGTGGGGATTTGACCTCAGCTCGTAACAGGGGCAGATAGATGGTGCTAGCATGAGGCTTTTACTTAGGCTTAAGAACAGCTACTAAAACACGCTCAATTAATCAAGAGGTATTTGTCACCTGAGAGAGCTTAAAAAGATGGAGGGGTTGCAAGTTTTGGGGGCTGTGTGCTTGTCTGTTGAGGCAGAACCATGGGCACACATCATTAGGCTCAAATTGTCTGAATTATCCGAATAGCTGAATTATCCGAATAGGTATATCTTGGCAATTCAGGTTCTGGGCTTTTAGGCTGGATTTTAGACACATGGGCGCATAGACAAACAGACAGACAGTCACACACATGATGTTGCATAACTTTTGGGGTGATATTTGGAGAATGTTTAAATGCTAAAAACTTGCCCTATTGGGTTAGCTGTCAGGGCTTATTCTCTGTTCAAGGAAACCTATATGGTTGGACCAAAATATCTCGCGTCTTCAGTATTTGCTAATCTCAAGTAGCTTGAGCAATAGAGCTCTTGTTGAAATTTGACCGGAATTCCCCTTTAATTCAAAACTGATAAATAATACCCATACTAATACTTATGTAGTTTGACCCCGACTGCAACAGCACTAAGGCCATTTAGGTGGGATGGGTGATGGTGTTGGGCTGGAGGGGGCGGGGGGGGGTGTCTCAATTGTCTGGCTGATGTTCTGGAATATTCTCGCCCCAATCCTCCTGTCAGCCTAAGCAGGATATTGAGCCAAAGTCTTTTGTCTGGATCATTTTCCCCCTGCAGTCGCCGCCGGTCCCTGCCCCCTGCTCCACGCCAAGCGCTGCTGGGCTGGAGAGGCCAGTCAGCGGGCAGGATTGTAGTCCCTGCATATTGCGTATTAGTTTCACGCTGGAGATAAAGTGGAGTGCTGAAGCCAGCCAGGAGAGTGCGGGTGGGGAACAGAGGTCAGCCATGACTTCATACCTCAGGGATGAGACCAACTGGTGCATGGGGAGGGCGTGGTGGAAGCACTTTGGGAGGGGAATTGTGTGTGTGTGTGTGTCTGTCTGTGGGGGGGGGGTCTTTGGGAACTTAATTAAGAAACACCAACGCAAGAGGGTGAGAGAGAAAAGGAGTTTGAGAGAGAATGCAATTGTGTCTGAGGGGGATTTGGAAATGGAGGCACAAGTTTTTTAGGGGGTTGCGGTGGTGGTGGTGGTGGTGGTAATAGTGGTGGGGGCAGAATAAGTGGAAGTGATAGAGATTTAAAGACAGACATCAGGCCAGAGATAGAGAGTGACAAACAGAGAGATAGAAACCTACTTGTCAGGGCCTGCGAGACGCCACATCTTTGCAAGGCGAGGAAGAAAAGACAGAAATCGAGAGTTATTGAAAGGACGAGTGATGTAGCAAGAGAGACATTAAGACACCTTGGCAGAAGTAGAATGATGGAAGGGAAAATAGAGCGTCAGAGCTAGATTTGACGAGAAAGAGAACGAGAGAGAGAGAGACAATTTGAGATTTGCTTCTCTCAGGTTTCACAGCTGGGCTCCGCACCCTGTGTGGGGCCCCTGAGGTGGAGCAGAGCAGAGCAGAGCAGATCGGAGTGTGAGCCAGGGGCCTCTCGTCCAGTCCAGGAGCTTTAATAGCAGCCTGCCTAATTATGGACGGCCATGATGTCACCGCCGCCCTTGCTCCGGTGATGTCCCCAAAAAGACGAAGGTGTAGATGAGAGCTGTGAACTGTGAGTGAGATCTTTATTTGGGGCCGGCCACTGATGTCAAGCCCAGGGCCGTTAGGTAATGGACACAGTGTGGACGCAAGCGAGACTGTTATGGCTATGATGGTTGAGGTGGTTTAGAGAAGTCTTATGATGTGTGCGCTGTAATATGTTTGGTTAATGTGTGTGCGTGAGCATATTCTAGTATGTGTGTACAGTGTGTGTGCTCTCTCGTTCAACTTTCTCTCTGTAGTCTGTTTGTGTATGTGAGTTTCCTTCCCAACTCGGTCCATGACTGATTTCTGAGCCAAGCCTTTGGGTTTAACTGTCCACATACAAAAACCCTCACCTGATTGACCTCCTGATCTGTCCCATTTCCTTTTGTCTGCTCTCCCTCTTGCACACACACACACACACACACACACACACACACACACACACACACACACACACACACACACACACACATACACTCGCTCTCTCTTTCTCACTCTCTCTCTCTTACACACACCCACTTGCGCAGGTGTCAGAGGTCTAATTCAAAGCTGTTTTATTAACATGATAATTGAATGCTACAATGCTCTCTCTCTCTCTCTCTCTCTCTCTCTTTCCCCCCTTCAGATGCGGATCTGCTGGTGTGCAAACACCAGGGCCCGTCCTGCTGCACGCGTAAGATGGAGGAGAGCTACCAGGTGGCGGTCCGGAGGGAGACGGTGCAGAACATCCGCTCTTACAGCTTTGAGCTCAACTACCTGCTGCTGGGCCATGCTACAGCTTTCCAAGGTATAGGGTGGGTGAGAGAGGGCTGGAGGGGGTGGGGGGTTCGTAACTGTACGTTAGGACCGCAAGCGATAAATTGCCAAGAGTCGCCGAAGACTCTCAAGAAACATCGCTTGAGCACAGCAACCAAAACGGTGAATTTGCCCATGACATTAGCATTCAAACGTTCAATCCTGCTTCTCTAGTGGCATCTCACCAGTATATCGACATTCTGATTGGTAATCGCCCAACCGCATCATAGCTCATTACATAAAGTTAACCGAAGTTTAACTTGATTTTATCGCCCAAGTCGCCTACGTTTCGTCGCCCAAGTCGCCTGCCTTCTTTGTCGCCCAAATCGCCCGTCGCCCGATTTGCTTTCGGTCTGAACGCACAGTAAGACTTTGTTGGAAAGTGTTGGAAATTCCAGGCCCTCATTTAGAAAGATAGAACATAGGACACATGAGACATGGGTCAAGACACATGATGGCCTGAGCTTTTTCAGTGTGGAGGATACACAAGGACTTTGGCCAAACATTATCCACTAAATCTAGTGCATTAATCAAGCAATTCTGTCTTAAATACCTAAGAAATATTAGGAGGGAATTTGTTTTTTTATGGATTGGCAATTGCAGTGCAGGTAAGAGGGTGCTTAAAACTCTTAGACCCCAGTCTGTTTTGAGGTAGTGCCATCGCTGAGTTTGCCTTTTGAGACTTTCCACACACAAGCCTCCGTGGTATCTGCCATCATCAGCAATATTGAACGCGCTGCCCTTTCCCTGGCAGTGCGCTGGTACACAAGCGTGTTGCTCTGGAGACCAATGTATCCGGTACTTAATAGCCCTCGGCTCGATTCTGTAGCTTCTTATTGGTTGGCACGAGGGCTGGTAGATTTGGCTTTCACTCGGAGAGCCAGCCTATCCAACCTCTGTTTGGTTTGGCAGTTAAGGGATTGGTGGAGAGGGGGGTTACACGGCCTGAGGATTATACTGTGGTTTTTATGGAGGAAGTTTGTCTGTTTAGCCACAGTTTGACCTGTTGCTTTGGAGCTCAGCGTGTAGCTTTCTCTCCCTCTCCTGCCTGCCTCTTCTGCCAAAGGGAACTTTTTTTTTTTAACAGGGCCAAGTGAGATGGCCGATCGCCAGCCTTGCCCAGAGGCACTCTGTATGGCAGGCCACTGAAATGCCATTTGACTTCCCAGATCATTTTGAAATTATATAAACAGATCACTACATTTAGTCAAGAGAAATGATGAAAGCCAAAAGCTTTTTTTTTCTGATTAGTGTCAGGGTAGATGCCATGTGGATTGATTCTTGTAATTTCCTCCTTCCAATCAAAAATTTCAGATGAGGTTTGACGAAATGTCTAAGTATAAGTCAAATCCCTACATTCCTAGGTGGTAGCCAGTAAAGATAGGTTTTCCTGTTTCTGCAGAAGTCTGTTTAGGTTCAAAAGCTCTCCCTACTGAAGAAACAGTCCCATTTTCAGGCGCAAAGCAAAATATCATCACTGTTGTTTGGCCATATGCCAATCTGAACGATTGTTGCTTGCAGTGTTATTTTTCTAAAAACGAATGCCATACTGAAATTCTTATTCGTTTACATTGCAAGAGCTTATGCCAAACAAAATGAATATGACTTTTGTGGGGATTCAAGAGCTTCCTTTCCTGGGCTTCTCTGTTAACTTTGGCTTGGTGGAAGAGGCAGAATTCAGTGATTGTTTTCAGCTCCTCTGACAGGGTATTGAGGCCCAGCAGACCTTGGCAGGAGTGAATGCAGATTCATGCTAAAACGAAGGGATTATCTGATTAGCATCAGATGCCTACTGTCCATAGGAGAGAGCAGTGCCATTGTTTGCCGCCATGATCAGAACTAATCCAATTTCGTTTCAAACTAATGCGTCGACACCATGACCAGATTTGTGTACCCTTGAAACGAAAAGAATGTATCAGATGGCAAATGTCCAAGCTGAATAATTTTACTCAACCCAAAGGCAACAAAGGCACTTTTGATACTTAGCTCTCTTCCATCTTTGTGATCTTAAAATGACATGCTGCAATGCAATGGCAGCCTGTGAGACAAAACTCGTAGAGTATCCTTTCTCTTTCACTCTCATGTTCCCCCTTCTCTCTCTCTCTCTCTCTCTCTCTCTCTCTCTCTCTCTCTCTCTCTCTCTCTCTCTCTATGTCTTTCTCTCTCTCCCTTTCTCTCCGTATTGCCCCTCCCCCCCCCCCCCCCCTTCCCTGCATACTCATATTCAAATTTGAAGAAAGCACAAGATAAAAGAGCTGAAAAATGTTTTGGCTAAATAAAAGGAGGCAGAGAAAGACGAGAAGCGAGTGCAAGCGTGATTGTCAGGGGAGGGGCCCTGCCTGCCTGCCTGCCTGCCTGCGCTCATGTAGCCGTGGAGATGCCTTTATATCTGAGTCGGCCAACGGAACGGCGGAGAGAATAGGCAGCGGCCCTACCACGTCCCACGCCACTCCTTAACATCACGTGACACAGTTGTGAAAGCCCTGGACATGAATCGGAGGAGAGAGAGGCGGCAACTCACACTTTTGTCTCTCCCATCAGACCCCACACTTCCAATTTACTTTTCTCACGAGACAAGAGATTCAAGGGGATCCCTCATCTATCTCTCGTAAAGACTGCAACTAGCAGACCTGGCAACCCCCTTTCTTTGTTTGTTTTCATCAGTCTTGTCATGGCTGCTGCATTACATGAGGTGTCGTGTGGCCTGACATGCATAGTAGAGAGATTGGGATTAATGGTTGTCTTTCATTACTATGATTAAAGCTGCATCCACAGTCTTGTTGAGGAAATTAAATGCCCTTGTTTGACATATTTGGAGATTAGCAGCAGTCTTGGCTTGGCTTTGCTTGGCTCCCTGTTCAGTTTTAGCAAGCAGCCCGTGGAAGAATTAATGAACTTGGGTTTTGGATTTCACGATTTTCATCCAGAATAGGAATTTATTGGCCTCGGTCATTTTAAAAGAGCTCCTCGACCACACAAAAGTACCTGGTCTCCCCTTCGCTTAGCTCGCTATTTCAGTAAGAATGTGTAAAACTTTTTATATTGCACATTAAAGGTTTTAAAATAAAATGCTTATACTCATAAATAGCTTGGAGGCAACTGAATTTCAGTAGCCATAGACACTGTGGCCCAAACACTGCACACTGGCTGATTGAGCCCAACCGGTGGGGTTGTCTGGCCAGGGCCTAGTAGCCATTCAGAGTATGAAACCCCTAATAAAGAAATATGAGTCTGAATGGAATGTGCCATGCAGGGCTCTCTGTTCAGCCAGCTCATCAGCCACAGAGTTGGGCAAGAACCCCGAGGAAGGGGTTTCAAGGTCACTGGGAGTCTTTGCAGTGATGTGGAGTCATATTAATGTTATAGTCACAGCAGGCTTTGTCAGATAACGCAAACTTGCTTGGCATGATAAAAGGCTCCAGGTTTAACTTGATGACAGGCACAGAGAGACAGACAGACACACACACACACACACACACACACACACACACACACACACACACACACACACACACACAACAATCTGGCGTGAATCAACACATAGTCCTACTGTTTTATAGTGCCAAGCACTATTGATAGCCACCTCAATACTGGATTTCATGCAAAGCAGACTGAGATAGCGAAATGGCAGCTAACGTGGCATTTCAAAACGAAATCAAATTGATTAGGTTTCGTTTTTGACATGCTTCATTCAGTTACTGTTAGCTGCCGTTTCGCAAACTTGGTCTATGATGCACAAAATTCAATCATTGAGGTGGCTTTCAGTAGCGCTTAGCAGTATGAAACAGCAGGGCTACGTGTTGATTCACTCCGGATTATACCTTTAAGTTGACTTTTTATGTCCAATGGGCCAAGTATGTTTTTATGGGTACCAGACAAGTCCTTTCTGTTGAGTATCTTTGCTTCTTCCTATGGTGTTTCCATACAGTATTTCAGCAGGAGTCTGAACACACTGATGGCCTTTCTGGTGATCAGCAATTCCTCATTCATTTTATGCTCAGTATAATCCCAGCTGGAGGAGTCCTGTAGAGTCTACCGAGAAGACAAAGCAAAAGCAGTCGAAAAAGTGTAGTATGTTCCGGCCCACTCAATCCAGGAATATGTTGACACCTCTCTTTGGCCTTAGAGACCAGTGGGATTGTTAATCGTTCCCAGAATTACTTTCTTAAGCCATTTTTTTAACCTGAGATTTGAGCTCTGTTTATTTTTATCACCACACCGTTGCAGCGGTTAGGTTTTGCCCTTGTTTATTGTGTGCCGGGTTTCTCTTGTACGGTTTCTCTGTTATTCTGAAACATTAGAGTTTTGCTGGGGCCGCATGGTGACTGGAGCGGGCCGGAGGCCAGTGGGCCAAGGCACTGTTATCCGTGTCACACTTTGACTTTGACTAGCATTTAAAAGTGTGTCTGTGTGTGTGTGTGTGTGTGTGTGTGTATCGGTGTGTATCTGTGTGTGTCTGTGTGTCTGTGTGTGTGAGCGCACAAAGGTGCAAAAGTGTAGCTGCACGTGTGCGTGTTTTGTTAAGGTAATGTATATTTGTATAGTCCACACACCCTGAGATGTTGTGTCACATTTTGGAGGTGAAGTGTCACAGAAATGGCTCCCTGTGAAAATAAACCCCTAATTTGGCTCATTCAAAGGAGGCGTTGTTTCAACAGTCCCATTTCAGCGATAGCTTACACTTCCAGTCCTGCGCTCATGAAAGTGGTATGCGCACTGTTATAAACCGAAACATTTTCATAATTCAAAACACACTCTAATCCATCTGCTGCGCCTTCTATAAACTGTATTGACATATACATGTAGATCTGTTAAAAGGTGATATGCACCATTCATAATGTCCCACCCATGATGTTAGCAATGATGCATTTGGCTGGTATAACCATTTTCCATACTGTTAAGGGCCAATGACCGAAACAGGCCGCTCAATCAGTGTGATGAACAGAAAACTAAGGCCCTGGGGCCATATGTGGCCTGTTGGAATAATTTCTCATTTAGCCAAGGTGACTTAGACTATAGGCCGGATTTATCTGATACAAATCCCCCCTTTTAATCCTGCATGTTAACATGTCCTCTACAGAAAGTGGGGCTACTGGTTTGAGACTTGAGACTTTGAGACTGAAACCAGCATCAGCCGGTTGACTGTTAACACACGACCCGTTACTCAAAATCTGAAAGCCAATGTGGCTCTTCAGCCAAAATAATTACCCACCCCTGGTCTAGACAGTGAGTGTCCTCCTCGTTGCTCAGACAATTGGTAGGGATAGGTGGTGGCCGTGGATTTTGACCTACTGTGTGAGACAAGAGTAGCCTTGATTCCATGAGGAGACTGGCGGTGGTGGTGGAGGGGGTGCTTGTTGTGTGTGTGTGTGTGTGTGTGTGTGTGTGTGTGTGTGTGTGGGTACCCTCTATTTTGTTTCAAATGGTGGCTAATCATATGTAATAGTCTAAAGCGCTTTAGCAACCTGAATGACTTTAGAGGAGTACTGAGTTGATCTGTAGTTGAGAGGAGGAAAGTTTGCCTTGTTAATTTAGAGATGGAAGTCAAGCCGCTGGTCGGATCCTTACAAAGATTGGATGCTAATCAGTGTCAGGTCCAACTTGTGACCCGGCCAAGTACATAAATGGAACAAATGTTTTGACATTTGAGGTGGGATGGTTGTGATACTACAGTTTTGTCTGCCTGATGTGCTTTATACAGTCACTTAACGGTTGACATATAGCCAAATGACTGAGTGTGACTTGATACTGAGATTTATTGTGCATGTGTGCGTGTGTGTGTGTGTGTGTGTGTGCGCTTCTGTGTGTGTTTGTGTGTTATATTTGTGCTCATTGGTGTCGTAAGCTGTCTGTGTGAGGTAAATGAATCCACAGTGATGAAACGAGGCACATGTGAAAGGCATAGTTAGACAGGGTGTGGGCTGACTGACTCCACAACAGCAGCAACAGCAACAGCAGCCAGCCAGCCAGCCGGACAGTCATCCAGCCAGCCAGCCAGCCAGCCAGTCCATGATCTCTGGGCCCAGGTCATTACCAGGGACAGTTAAGACGCCAGTAAGCACGTCTTCCTGTGTTTACCTTAGATCTGGGAAGAGTCTACAGCCTCCAGGGACACAGCGGAGCAGGATATTGGGGTCTGTGAAAGGGAGCCTGAGAAAGGGAGAGGCACAGAGTAAGAGAGGGAGTAAGAGCAAACACAGGATGAATGAATGAATGGGTGGATGGAAGGATGGATGGATGGATGGATGGATGGATATTGCTGGTTGTTGTAGATGAAGGATAGGGGAGATTAAGGGGCTGAAAGTGGGTCGTAGGAATGGTGCATTGCTCTCCTCCGTGCTGTGCAAAATGTTCCTTCCTTCTCCATTTTGTTTGTGGTATGGTCAGAGTCCTGAGATGTTTGTTGAGTAAGACCCCCCCTCCCCCATCCCCCCTCCCCAATAGAGAGAGACAAAAAGAGAAAGTGAGGGACAGAAAGAAAGAGAAATGGCTAGAGAGAGAGAGAGAGAGAGAGAGAGAAGGCAGAGGTCAGCAGCACAAGAGTATCGGAGAGAGAGAAAATCGGGGAGAGAGAGAGAGAGAGAATCAGAGAGAGGGAGAAAATGAGAGAGAATCGGAGAGAGCAAAGTTGGGAAGGCAGTGATGAGGAGCACAAGGAGAAGGACATCCAAATTCAACAGAGGAAATATGAAGAGTTTTTTGTGCGACTCTCTAGGTGACCTCAGCTTTGTTTGGAGTTGCACCAGGCATAACTATGGAGTTTTATCCCAGCCTTTGTAAATCAGAGGGAACATTTATATCTGCTTAGATGTTATTTATGGCTATCCAGTTGCTTTCTCTGTGTGTGTGTGTGTGTGTGTGTGTGTGTGTGTGTGTGTGTGTGTGTGTGTGTGTGTGTGTGAGTGAGAGAGAGAGAGAGAGAGAGAGAGAGAGAGAGAGAGAGAGAGAGAGAGAGAGAGAGAGAGAGAGAGAGAGAGAGAGAGAGAGAGAGACAAAACAGAGAGGAAAAGAAGAGTGTGTGCGTTCCCAGTTTGGAGGCCCCTAACTTGCATTCATATCCAAGTTATAGATATTTTTTAAATTTTGCAAACTGTGGCGTGCTTCTCCCTCATGCTTTCCTCTTCATAACTGAGGAATCTTTGTGCACTCTCCAGTCTCCTCACATTCAGCTTCATATTGTTTCAGTTCATACTGCTTGAGCTGTTGAGCTGCGATCAGACTAAATAATGACCTATGCAGGATGACCTCAAATGTGACACCAAAGTAACGGTGGTTACGTTACCCATGGGTGTTGCCTATATACTATGCTTTGGCAGCCCATTCCTTTCATTAGGCGTGTGTGTGTGTGTGTGCGCGCAAGTTAGATCTAACCTCAGTGGTCATCTCCAACGTTTACAGTGTGGCAGATCAGGAGACGACACGTCACCTACCAGGCAGTTGACATCAGCCAGAACAAAGGGAGGTGTGGGGTGAGAGGAGAGGCCTCAGGCCCCTCAAGGTAATAAAAACCCCTCCACAAAGGCCCTCACCAATTATTGCACAGGCTTGTGCGCAAGGATCATTTGTTTTCTCTCCTCACACAACGCCGAATGTGTGAAAGTGCAGCTCTCACACATCAGGAGGATGGTATGGAAATGGAGTGTCTGTGTGAGCGTGGATATTTTGACGGGGAGGATTTGAGGGTGTTGGCTAATCCTTTACGCCTATCATTGGTCATTCATTTTGGGTGTGTTTCTGACCGTGTACATGTGGCTGAATGTGTATATACTGTGTGTCCGTGTGTTTGCAGTAATTACTGGTATGGTTTCTTTCACCGAGAGTCCTCGAGGCTCCACAAGTCTTCCCTGTGTTCAGTGATGGGGTTTGTTATTGATATAGGCCTTTATACAGAGGAAGGTGAGGGTGCCCACTCTAACCAGTCACCACCAGGGAAGGTGTAGCCACTCAAAGCAAGTCCTGCTGCCCCAAGTCAATCTTCCAATAAAAACGAGCTGCCGACTGTGATCATAATGAGTGAAAGCTGGTGGTTAGGGCACCGTGCCAACTGCTTCCTGGCACTACAGGGGAACTCTTGTTTCTGAAAGATATGCCAACTGCCAACATTGTGCACCGCAAAGAAAAACTGTAAAACAAATTCTTTCCCCTCCCAACCTTCTCATTCCTCATACCCGCCCCCCCCAGTCACACACACACACACACACAGGAGACAAACACACCCCTTTTATGATGATTGTCTTTTGTGAGAATCCTCTCTCTCTCTCTCTCTCTCTCTCTCTCTCTCTCTCTCTCTCTCTCTCTCTCTCTCTCTCTCTCTCTCTGTCTCAGCGAATATGTGCGTATATGAGACTTGAGAAAAAAACATATTCCCCTTCTTCCTCTCCACCTCCCCCCTCCTCTACCCATCCCCAGGAACCCTTCACTCCAGGACAGGACGGCCTGGTCTGGAGTGAGCTGGGTCGGGTCGGGTCGGGTGGGGTCTGGCCCCGCCAGACGGACTCCTCTGTTGACTGGAAATTTATCTGAGTCCTAATTGGACGGGCCATGTTTCTTCCTCTGCTCCGACTGAGTCACGGAGCCGGGTCGGTTCCAGCGCCTCCCTCGAGGGGTCCCGCCGCTGCGGCGGCTTCTCTCCGATCCCACTCAGGCTCGGAGCCAGAGCGCACGAGTCACGCGGCCGTAGAGAAGGACGTTTGTGGTTTCCAGGATTCAGTGGTGTTTGAGTGTGAGGACCAAGATTTGGTGAGGGAGGGCGGGGGGTTGGAGAGGCCTTTGCAGCTGCCCCACCACTTTGGGGTGCCAGTGGAGTTACTGGACATATCATGTCTACTTGGAAAAACAATAGACAGGCCTCTCTCTCTCTCTCTCTCTCTCTCTCTCTCTCTCTCTCTCTCTCTCTCTCTCTCTCTCTCTCTCTCTCTCTCTCTCTCTCTCTCTCTCTCACTCTCGCTCCCTCAACTGACCAGCTGGATTAAGTCTGGCACTTATTGACTGTATTCAATGTTTAAAGGGTCTATATGATTAGTCTCCCTTGATTTAAAACACCGCAAAGCGCCTGGACATTTTCTTTGCAGTGTTGCAGTGCTGAGAAAGCCAGACGAACCCACTGCCAGATTCTCACCCCTGACACAGCAGATGCTGCTGCCTTGAACAGCGCTGCTTTCGTGTCCCGTAATCCACGCCAGGCCCCCCCACAACCCCCCGCCCCAACCCTCCTTTCCAATTAGCTGCCTGTGCACATATGGACAGAGCAACAGAAAAATACCAAGCGACTTAATGACACAGGGGAAACAATGGATGAAGTGGATGAATTCCATCAAACTGTGATATGTGTGGAGAAGTATGAGATGTTAGGGATGGATGGACGACTAGTGGGGAACATTTCACCACTGATGAGTGATGGGGGAATGTTTCACCATTCTAGAGGGTCCTAGAGGGGAGTGAGGCGTTGAGAGAGGGATTTTTGTCTAAAATGGGGGCAATTTGAAAAAAATAGAGAGCAAAAGAAGAAAGATATAGAGAAAGAGAGAGAAAGATAAAGAAAGACGAGCATTGTGGTCGGTGTAAAATTGACAGATGAAGAGAAAATGATTGCAGTCAGAGTATCCCTGTTTACATGGACACTTTTGAGGGGAATAGAAATGGAATAATATATTCAATCAAAATAGGAATGACCCATGTAAACACCCTGACCAGAGGAGAATTTCTAATCACTTTCATATTTTAATCGGAATCAAAGGGATGGTTTTTCAACTGTAGTCTGTGAATATAAAAGTTCAGATTAATATTTCACTGTGATCATTTTGCTCACACTAAGGATAACTATTGAACGACTATAGGTAGGCTGGTGATTTCTTCATCAAGATTAGCAATGTTCGTTTTCTGAGACAACTTAACAGTGTCAACAGTTTTTTGTGCTCACCTCTCATCAAAAATTCTCCTACAGTACTTCAGTTAGATGAGTTACTCTCGTTAGTTTACCCTCCAACTGCACAGAAAAGACGTCTTTGAATACCACTTTGAGGTCATTTTAAAAGCAGACATACTTCGCAGCCACTTAACGTCTCATTGGAATACAATGTTTCTGCCTGTATACAGGCGACCCAGAATAAGAATTTTTAATCAGAGTAGCAATCGGAATAGCAGAAAAACGGGGCTACTGTAGTGTTGAATATTTTAGAAACCCACAGGAGAGATGGAGCGTAAGAGTGATAGAGGATGAAAGGGAGTGAGAGAGGAGCAGATTTAGAGAGCCAGTGAAAGAGAGGGATGAAAGAGTGAAAATGAGAGACAGAAAGGAAGCAGGGGAAGAGTTAAAACAGGATAGAGAGAGAGAGACACACAGACAGATTGAGAAAGAGAAGAAAAGAGCGATCGATTAGTGGAAGTGCGTAGGCCGGTAGACGTCAGTGGAGAGAGCTGAGCAGCTCAAGGTGCGAGGGCGTGGCGCTGTCTCGAGGGTGTCGTTGCCGCGGCGTTCACACGCTTTGGGCTGTACCGCACCGAGCGTCTGAGGGATCGCTGCTCAGAGGCCAGCGGCCAATGGCAGCCGCTGCGGCTGGTCATTACTCAGGCCATTACCTCAGAGCGGTCTCAGCTGCACACACTCGTCCCCACCATCCGGCTTAAAACCAACACACACACACACACACACACACACACACACACTCATTTAGTTGAATATACTGTAAACATGCACATAAAACACAAAAATATACATTAATTCAGGCTCAAATATTAAACACATAGATGCATATATAATCTATCATACATAATCTCTCCATCTACACCACCAAGGCCCAGCACACACACACACACACACACACACACACACACACACACACCTCACAGATATGCTGCTGACACACTCTCCCTCCCTCTCTCCAAAGTCCCTATAGCTTGCCTAGCCCAGCTCTGGTGCCCGTAATAAGTCCCCCCTGCCTGTTTAATGCATCTACATGCAGCCTTTGGTCGAAGCCGTTCCGCCACACTTGAGAGTGATATGGAAATCCCCAACTTTTTCATTTTCGACACTTCATCTTTTCATCTTTTTCATCGGTCCCCCCTTTTTCGGTGGTTTGATGGACTTCCAACATGAAATCACGATTTTGTATGGCTGCCAGTCTATATTGTGTGTTCATATATGTCTCGGCAACAGGGTTATTAGCTTGGCCTCTTAAGAACAGCTTTCCATTTTATTTGAGACCCCGCTGTGGAAACTATAGCCTGTGATTACAGCGCTGAAGTTTTTGGTCCGCTGAAGTTTGGTCGAATTCATCAAGCTGAGCCATTTGACGCAGGTCATCCGATGCGTCGCTCTTCAAACGGAGAGTTTGACAGAACAAAGGCCTTGTCTCTCTCATTATCATCAGTGTGACGTCCTGCTCTGTCCTGTCCTTACCTGTCCTGTTCAGACCTCTGTTAGCCCTCTCACCTCTCCGACTCGATATCCTCTCCCGCAGGATTTGCACACCTGCACTTAAGATGAAAAGTTCCTATTTTTAGTTCACTTTCATCCTTGCAGGCAGGCTCGCTCTCCCCTCTCTCACTCGTCTGGTAGGATGTCTGTCCTAGTTTAAAAAGTTGGGCCAGCGTGGTCCTTGTGGATCCATGAAAATAACACCCCGTTTTTTTTTTTTTTTTTTTGTCCCTGGCCATACATCTTTATGGACAACATCTATATCGGAATGAGTCAGACTGCCCAGCATTTCAACCACCCAGACCGCAGCCTGCCTTTTGGGAAGTGGGGGCTTTGCTTTTCCACATCCCATCAACTGTGCCGTTTCTTTTTCTCTGACTTTCTTTTTTCTTTTTCCTCTGCCGTGCTCGGCATCGTCCACAGTTTTCCAGCAGTACCCCTGCATATCCTGCCATCCCTTTCCCCTTGTGCTGAACTGCTACTGACACTGGCCTGTAAAATGGAGAGCAAATAATGAGAGCGATTATGACCTTCCAGTGTTGTCCCGCAGCAGGAGTCTGTTCACTGTCCTGACTCAGGCCTCCTGCTGTTCCACACGGGAATGTCGCTGTCTGTCGGACACAGCGTCCACCCCCCCCCCCTTCACCCTCCACCTCCACCCTTCCTGCTGTCCTTCCCACCACCAGTACTCCTTATTCCCTGAAACTTCCTCCCAAAACAGACTCTTCCCCCCACCCCCCCACACACTCAACCTCCCCCCCACATACACTTTCTCCTTGTGAAACGCAGTCCTCCCCACCCCCATCATCTCACCCCCCAGCCCCACGCGGCATCTGTGGAATTGTTTATGTTGGAGCGTTTTGATATAACGGGGGCTGCCATGTTAATTACAGCCCTTGCTGATGGAGAGGTTGAGAGCACATTCCCCGCCTCCGCTGCACCCCCCCCTCCCACCTGTTGACCCCCTGACAGGAGCGCCACGGGGGGCCCGCTGAGCTTGGAGCGGGGCGGGGGTGGGTGGGTGGCTTGGGGGTTGGAGGAGAGAGAGGGGAATGCAGCAGGAGGTGAGAGGGGACAGAAGCAAATGTTTTGCGTTTCTCACTGTACAGCTTTTCCACTGCCCCTGAGCCCTTGCTCATACACACACACACACACACACACACACTCCTACACACACACAAACACATACACACACGTACACTCCTACACACACACAAACACATACACACACGTACACTCCTACACACACACAAACACATACACACACACACACACACACACACACACACACACACACACACACACACACACACACACATACACACGCTAACCTACACACAACACATGTAAGTCCATTGTGGCCAAAAGTCCGTTTTTGTGAGAGCAGAAAAAATGCTCACCTCACTGAAAGTTTTGACCAGGTCAGCATGTGACCGGCTATATAATTTTCCTAATTAAAGCAGGATATTTAATCATAGGGGGGATATGTGGAGGGGATATGTGCGCTGCGCTCTGTCCCATAGCTGTTGCGTGACCTGTCTGAAACACAAGCTGGTGCATGGGATTAAATGCTTATTGGGGTTGCTGGTGGGTACATGTAGGCTACCCAGCCCACCCGCCTGCTCACTCTTGGCATGGCGTTGTCTCTCTTCACCCTCACCCTCACTCTCACCCCTATTCTACTATACCTACCTAAGAGAGATTCACCAGCGCCAGGGTCAACAGGGTGCCCGCGGTGACCCACTCCCACGACCATACCTGCAGCCAAGGCCAGAGGCATTCATGAATCACAGTCATCAGTCATCTTTTGTGGCTACTGACTAGACTGGCCTAGTGTGTGTGTGTGTGTGTGTGTGTGTGTGTGTGTGTGTGTGTGTGTGTGTGTGTTTTTGTGGTTTTATTTTTCTTTTCATTTAGTCATTCCTGCTTTTTTTTTTCATTCTTCCTTTGGAGGGATAGGGTGTGTGGGGACCTTACCACATCCATCCACCCACCCATCCTCCCTCTCAAACCTCCCACCCACCCCTCACCGGTGCCGCCACTGCCACTGCCGCCACCCCAACTGGAGCCACGCGTCTGGTGCCCAGGGGTGACATGGCACAGGCACTGCGGTGTGCGGCCTGGAAAATCAGGCTCCCCAGAAAGACTCTAATGGGGTCCGTTGCCTGGCCGCCTGCTGGGAAGTGGCTTGGATGTGAGTGCGGTTGGAGGGCATTGTGAGGTGGGGTGTGTTGGGTTCTGGGGGTGGGGCTGGTGGATGAGTGTGGAGGGGGTGGTGGTGGTGGTTTGTATTGGCCATTTTTGTGGTTGGGATTGTGTGGCAGCCTCCATGAGTATTTGTTTTTCTCGCATCAAGCTGAGGTGCTATTAAGTCCTTACTTTGGCCTCGCTAGATTGAAAATAGCTCGGGTGATTTAGATGATTAGAAATTTCTGAAAACCCCACTCAGGGCCTATCTTAAGAGGCTGTGTAACGTCCCATTACAAGATCGTAAATCTCAGCTCCACAAGGGCCCATGTACCAGTCTCCCTCTCCAGAGGCCATGCTGCTACCAGCCTCTTAAACTGATTTATATTGTGTTTATGCTGTGAAAGGCTGGGCTGTCTTAATTCAACAACCTTCATATAAAGGCTGCAACTGATTGACTGCCTAATTGTGGTCAAAGCCAGCACTGATCAGGAGTCACACAGTAGGCTCACACTGGAAACATGTGGTTCATTCTTCGGCTTAGGCCTATTAGATCTTCTGAACTTGAGACAGAGTGTCATTTTTATGAACGTTGTGACTCACTTAAATGAAGGTCAGCCAATGTAAAAGCTGATCTTGGTATTTGGATGCAAGAGCTAGGCTAGTCTGAAACACTGGTGTTAGTTGGTTGAAATTGCACATTTCTTTGCCTGAGACACGATTTTAGTAATCACATTAAAATGACCAAGCTCCACCTTCAGGTCAGACTGTCTTTGAATGATAATAATCTCCAAACCCCTAGTCATACGCCTTCACTCCCGCTTGGTCTGCAGCGTCTTGTGTAACCCGACCCCACTACTGCTCTCAGGGGCTTCTGGGAACCCACTGCCCTCACTCGTCCTTGACTGGAGAGCCTGTTCTTACCCCATCATCCACTCTACACATCCCCACATGGACAGGACCTCTACGTTGCCCCCTCTGCCACAGAAGAGAGCTGGCCTTTACAGGATTAAACCTGGCTGCTCCTCCTGAAGTGGAAGCAATGTCAAGCCCATGTTAACTTAGATTGTGCCTAGGTGCTCTTCAGAGGCCAAAAACCTTGGCCTACTTTGAGAAAGAACTCTTGAAGATATCTGGATACATGAACTCTGTTACGTTGGTGTAGACCAGCTTGGGTATTGCAATGTAAGTGGGCATTGGGCAAGTGGTAACAAGTGTATGGAGATGGGTGGCATGACACAAGTCCAGATCATATATTTTGGTTGGATAACCCAAGGGGTTAGTTTCATCAAGAATGCTCTCCACCTCTCTTTCCTTGTCATGATCCGTTCAATAGTCGGTTTCTCGTTGACGTGAGCAATGATTCCTTGCAGACGTGTCCCCTGATTATGACATATTCCAAAAGCATCCAAACAAAACGAAAGAAAAAATAAATGAATGAAACCTGGGCTTTGTCAGAGGCCTTTCTTCAAAAGCACTCAGCCTTGACATAAAGTTCATGGGATGGAAAACTCCGGAACAGAATGGCTCGCCACGGAAAGATGAGCGTTGTGTGGCACGAGGGGGAAATAAAATCTCATTGCTGCCACAGCACTATGTTTGCTTGCTTGCTGGCAGATGCTTGCTGTAACTATAGCAACGAAAACTGTGTACATGCACTGGCTGTCTGATGTGGCCAAACCATTACTCGCACTTAATATCCTCACCAAAGATGGTCGTCCAGCTACACCTAATGATCCCCACCTCAGTCTGCACACGTTTTTTTTTTTTTTTTTTTTAAGTCCCTTCACTCTTCCACTCACATTTTCCTTCAGCTATTTCACCACTTCTCTTTCTTTCCCTCTCTCTCTCCCTCTTTCATTTTTTTGGGTCGTCTGTCTTTCTCTAACCTTCAACCATTTTTCTCTCTCACTCTCTCGCAACTCTTTTCTCTCTTCGCTCTGTCTCGGTCATTCTTTTTTTCCCTGCTTGCTGCCGTGGGGTGTTGCGTGCCTTGGAGCAATGTTGTGTGCGGTGCCCGTCGGTCCTTGGGCTGCTTTTGGCAGTTTTACGGAGGCCCCGTGGCATGAGGCAGCCTCCTAAAAGCTGTAACGTAACCCTGGCACATTCTGTGGTCCAAAGTGCACTGTGGTTTTTCGGCTCTCGCTCCAAGCAGTCTCGCCTTTACATGCTGGCATCGGCGCTCGGGCCCAGAACGCTGGAACGCCATCGCTCAGGAGCTGGCACCCGCTCTGCTTGTCTGTCTCTCTCTCTCTCTCTCTCTCTCTCTCTCTCTCTCTCTCTCTCTCTCTCTCTCTCTCTCTCTCTCTCTCTCTCTCTCTCTTTCTCTCTCACTCTTTCTGTCTCTGTCTTTGCCTTTCACATGGCATGCTCACAGTTCCTCTAAAATGTGCACATATTTTCTGTTGCGACTTGGATAACAATGGGATTACACGTGTTTCACCCTTGTCCTCTTTCACAACGACCATCTCCATGTCTCTTCTATTTTAACTCTTTAACTGTGAGAAAATGGGTTAGATGTACACAAAGATCGTCTCCAGGGGTACAGATAGCGAATGTATACATCTTACATCTCATCTTTTTCCCATGCCCCCCCCCCCCCTTTCCTCTTCTCCCCCTGAGGCGTAGTGGAGGAAGAGCCTGGTCTGAGCACTGTGGTCTCTGGGGTTTCTCCCTCGGTGTGATTTCAGGAGCATAAGTCCGCACTTCTGAGCATTACAAATGAGTGCTCTCTCATAGGCGAGCATCACAGTGCAGCAGTCTCTGTGTGGATACGCTCCCTCTTATGGGGGAATGCAGTGCAGTGTAGTTCTCTCACAGTGTGGATGTGTTCTCTCTTCTGGGGGAGCGCTTTGCAGTGCAGCACAGTGCAGTGTAGTGCTGTCAAACTTTAAAAGTCAATTCACATGAATGGAAATGGCATTTCTCACTACCCTCACGGTGTGATTTCAGGAGCATAAAGCCGGCCGCACACCGGTTCCGACAGCATTGCGGAGCACTTTCGAATCCGACAATTTCACCTAGCACAGTAACCTGTGAAATTAACATTGGATGTCAATGGGCGACTCCGACAAAATTGACTTGAATCATAATTCACAATCGACGGCGGATAATTTCGGCGCTGGTGTGCGGGGTTGCATTGAAAACAATGGAATCGAATGTTGGAAGCAGAGTGCTGAGCACTGTGTTGGAACCGGTGTGCGGTGGCCTTAAATCCGCACTTCTGAGCATTCCAAATGAGTGCTCTCTTATAGGCGAGCATCACAGTGCAGCAGTCTCTGCACTGCTCTGGGTATGCTCCCTCTTATGGGGGAATGCAGTGCAGTGTAGTTCTCTCACAGTGTGGATGTGCTCTCTCTTATGGGGGAGTACAGTGCAGTGCAACACAGTGCAGTGTAGTGCTCAATCAAACTTTAAAAGTCAATTCACATGTGGTGCATGAATGGAAATGACGTTTCTCACTATCCCCACGGTGGAGACAAGACTATAAGACGGGACAAAATCACTGCGTGGTGGTGGGACAGAGAGAGGTCGCTGCAGCTTGTGCCATGCCACCTTTGCTCTCCCCTTTCGTTCACACTGCATCCGTCCGTTGATGGACGACCCGGGAGTGGTCTGACGGAGGGGGAGTCAATTCTCTCACTCCTGATCGCCAGCTAAAAAGTTGAACTTTTTTCTACTTTTTGATGGACGCAACAAAGCTGTTTTGACGGACGGACCCACAATGCATTTCGCGAAAGCTCCATTCAAAGTCAATGAGATCAATCAACGGACGGATGCAGTGTGAAAGCCCTGTCCCTTATGGGGGAGTACAGTGCAATGCAGTGTAGTGCAGTGCTGCTCATTCAGTGTGGGTGTGCTCTCTCTTATGGGGGAGTACAGTGCAGTGTAGTGCAGTGTAGTGTAGTGCAGTGCTGCTCATTCAGTGTGGGTGTGCTCTCTCTTATGGGGGAGTACAGTGCAGTGCAGTGCAGTGCTGCTCATTCAGTGGATGTACTCTCTCTTATGGGGGAGTGCAGTGCAGTGCAGTGCTGCTCATTCAGTGGATGTACTCTCTCTTATGGGGGAGTGCAGTGCAGTGTAGTGCTCATTCAGTGGATGTACTCTCTCTTATGGGGGAGTGCAGTGCAGTGTAGTGCTCATTCAGTGTGGGTGTGTTCTCCCTTATGGGGGAGCACAGTGTAGTGCAGTGCAGTGGAGTGCAGTGGAGTACAGTGTAATAGGCTAGTGACAATGGGCCCAAAATGTTGAGAGACCCCTACCCATGGTAGAACAAAACCCAACCATGTTTTTCATCATCTTTAAGGTCTCCCATATATGAAATGGATTCTTGGACAAAAATATTTTGCTGCAAAGATGGTTAAATTCATAGATATTGTCATACACCCCATAGCTAAAAAAAGAACAAAAATGGACCCTTGCCGAATGGGACTTAAGCCATATAAACTGATACAGAATCTTAATACAAGCTCTGAGACCTTTGAAACTTGGCATGTATGTAGCCAAGACGTTGCTGTACCTTCTAGAAAAACCTGTGTGTGAATATCTTGAAGTATGCCATGTTTAGAGCCCTAAGAACACAAACCTAAAATAGGCGGACATGGAAAAAAATGGACACCTTTGCAGAATGTTTTTGTTTAGTTTGTGTTTGCTTTGGCAGGGAATGTCATAGAAACACATGGTATGGCTTGTTGGAAAGGTGGGGTTGTGCTGAATCCAGCAATACCCAATATGTAAATGTACCATGTACAATCGGGGTGCTGCCTTCCTCAATGTATGAGGCGTCCCAAATTAAGGAAAATGATGCATTGATATAAATAGGTCTCCAGTCCAAAGTCCATGGTCAGTGTTGACAATTTCATTGGTATAGCAAAGTATGTTACATGAGTTAAGTCCTAGGCTATATTTAGGATCAGCTACATTTCATAATAATACATTTCATATGACAAACTATATAG
>JAODXP020000004.1:7848761-7887837 GCA_027497455.2 Sardinella longiceps | reverse complement strand
TGCATGTCGACTTCTACGACTGTTATTGGCATACAATTTAAGGAGCCTGGGACGTTTGCTTTTTTTTTTAGCACACGTGGCAGAGAGGCCTGGTTTGGCGAGCAAACACTGGGGTGTTTCCTGTGGAAGGGAATGGGGGTGGGGATGAAGGACTCCATGGTTTGCAGATACTTGAGAAAAATACCAACTGAAAGTTTTTTTTAAACGGTGCATATTCTTTTCTTTTAGATGCAAGTTTGTTCTATTTTGTGGGGATCATCAGTGAGATAATGCACTGCGTGACTGTAGAAGCAAAAATTCAAGCAGTTCAGCATTTGAGTTTGATTCCCGGCCAGTGCAGAAGTCCCTTTTTCCACTCCGAATGTAAGTCCCTGGTAAATATATACACTTAGTGGACATAAATGCACAGCCCTTGACATTTCAGATGGTTTGGATGAATGGTTCATAGTCAGTATAAGTGTTCATCTGCCCACAGATGTGGCTGACCTCTGACAGACCTCTCATGAATTCCTACATTTTTCAGGAATTCCAATGTGGCTACGGGTTACCATATTTTGGTACATTTAAAAACTGGCAGGTTAGGAAACGCCTTTCTAATGTCAATACCATCTTCATCTGATAAATAAGACTTTACAAGTTTTGCTCATCTGAACAGTCCTCTTAACTAAAGCAATACTAAAATTCACTGTGAAATGATGCACTTTGTGTGGTACAGTATTTCTCTGGGCTGTTTGATAAAACCTTGTTGTTGTCACCACAACATATTGCACAACCCCCGCTCAGTAAGTGTATGGCAGACTCAGAGTTAGTGTCATGGTTACTGAGGTGTAAGGTTCCATAGACAGGACAGATTATTGCCACACCCCCACCCGTTTGTACCCATCATCAAGCTTACTTGCCAACTTTGCTGTCAGCAATTTGTCAACATCAAGTTGAACAATAGCCCTGGTTCCTGTTCTTTGATTTGTATACCAATCCACATACTGGTATGAGTTGAAGATCAAACAAAACAAATAAAATTACAACTAAAGGGGAACTTTAATAGCAGTTTAAAAAAGTCAGCTGCATAAGTTTTTTTGAATTACTCAAGATAATGCAACACTGTGGAAGAAAATTTTAAGAAGAATTACATTTACTGAATTACATTTACTGAATGTAATTCCATTGAGATAGGAACAGACGTTTCATGACAACGGAACAGACTACCTCTGCAAAGGACTTGTTTTCCGTTGGAGTTTGTATTGTCTGTCTGTCTTTTTGTTAGCAACTTCACAGCAAAAGTTTCAGACCGGTTCTTATGATTTTTTTTTTTAATTTTTTTTTAACAGATGTGCGTCATTGTCCAAGGAAGAATGAACTCATTAAATTCTGGGGATTCTGGAGGTGAACTAAACTCACTCACGTCGAATGCAGCTCCTCCTGGAGCACAAGCATCTGATGTCGCACCTATTGAAAGGGATTTCAGAGCCGAGATGGAATGGATTGATGAGTCAGGAGATCGTAGGAACCGTGGGGTGGGATTTTTGACGCATCTCCTCTCAGAAACTTACAAAACACAACAAACAGTAATGAAAGCGATATCTGCTGGCATATTATGCAAGTTAAATCGATTAGTGTGGCAAATATGCCACAGATACTGGCGTTTATGTTTGTCTGGAATAGTTGAGAAACTAGAAATCATGTTGCATTATGGGATGCAACATGTAGGCTTTGATGTGAGTGGTTGAAGTAAGATGACAGACGAGTGGTTTGTCCAATTATATGCAAGAATTTTTGATGACGCCCCATTCTTCTGAGACAACTCTCTTGTGAACTGATATCAGATGGAGTACACTGCTTGCAGTATAACGAATCATGTGACGCGAGTGAGGTTAGAGGTGAACCAGATCATAATCAGGAATTTTAAAGGATTTCTCACCACTGACAGATATGATGTTTGGGACCCCACTGTATGTTGGGAGGTATGCAGTCAAGGAATGTCTTGTTTATGTCATCAAGTGCTTTTAGAACATTTGCATTATTGCACTTTTGTTTTTGTCCAGTAGATGGCAATAGTGGAGGAAGTCTCTAAAGGACATGCAATTGGCCTACTTGAAACATCATGCTACTTAATGTGATTTTGTAAACTATAGTTAATCTTATGGAACAATTTTAAGTTAAAGACTTTTGTATTGCAGTATGGATGCACTATTGGAAGTGGGTTATTTCGTCAGATTTTGAACATTTATATGCTTATTTAACATTCCTGACAATCAGCGGTAGCCAATAAGACAGCACTCACACACGCTCTCACTGAAATGTTTATTTATTTACAAATAGTATGAGCTCACTCTAACATAATTCCTCTTTGGGTAAACTGTAATCAACCCAAGTATGAAAGTTTAAGTGCAACTTTACATTGTCCAGAAAGTTCAGTCCCAGTCTACATATTTCAAAATAAGCTTTGACAGCATTGGGTAGAAGTTGTGATAGAATCAACTTTTTGTAGAAAGGGAAAAGAAATACTTTAATTCCTACAATGCACTCATGTTAAATAAACTAATAAATACATGCAGAGAAAAGTTAAAGTAAATATCCATTCATGCAGACTCCATTCTCTTCACTCAGTAGATTTGAAATCACCCAGTATGTTATTTTTTGAGATCATAGCCTTACTGTAAGCCAAGTTAACATAAATGGGCCACAACTTTTGTAAAATGTGTGTTGTAAAATGCAAGAACTCCTTCATCCACACCCTGATGATGTGTCCAGCAGAGGGCATCCTGAACAAAAGTAAAACAGCTTGTCAGTCATTGGCCCAGCTCTCGTTTTAGTCATTGTGTTGTAGCAGTTTAGAAGTTTATACTTATCACTTATACAAATTGATTTTGTTTTTTTATTTTTATATTTTGTATCGTCGCTTTGAGTAAAAGCGTGTGTCAATTAAACATTACATTTAAAAGTATTCTGCATATACAGTGGATGAATGTTGTTTCTCAAAGCAAGATAGTACTTATTTGTTGGGGCAATGTGGATGTACTGTAATGTAGCCTAAAGCCGAAAAAATCTATTGCAATTGCAGAGAATGACATGGGGATGCCCAAGCTTATTATTTTTATCCAAGCAGCAGTGATAAAATGAGCTGTTTAAAGACAGTTATCTATGAAATGACTCTGCCATATTATCAATAATTCATAGGTATTTATTAAACCATTGCTGATGAACCTCTGTGGTGGACAGTGAAGTTTGATCATTATGATTGGTCAAAAGTATGTGGAATTGGATGCACTTTATGGACATGATTTCGAACACTTACATTTGATGGCTAGGGTATTTAAATTGAAATCGCCCATGCCTTCACCATTTGTTCAAGCACTGTGTGTGTGTGTGTGTGAGAGAGAGAGAGAGAGAGAGAGAGAGAGGGTGCCAGAAGGAGGAGGGGGAGAGAGCGCAAGCAAGCATGTTGCACTACGTCTTCGCACTGAGTACCCGATAACACCACACTATAGTTCATGATAGCTCAGTCCCAATAGGACTGTACCGCTAGATTGAGAATGCCCACTGCAACAACTCAGCGGAGAATGTAGGAGTGTAACGGATTTACTATATCAAGCCGTATGTTTATGTTGTGATTCCCGTCCATTGTTTTTGTGTTGTTACTTTACTTCTTTTTGTGGTATCGACAAAAATTAAAACATCGCACGGATATCGCGCTTGAGATGCTGCAATGTCCCTGGGATTGTTCACTCGTGTTAACTTTTGGTGGATTATTCTGGTAGTGTCTCTGACGATAGAGACTTGCCGAGTGAGATGTCACAGCTGTCATGAAGTTAAAACGGCTTTCCAGGTGCGACAGATCGGACCGCTGAAATGGGTACCAGAAACACCTGGAACAGGTTAGTGACAGTAACTTGGAAACCGGTGCGTTAACATCTATGTCAACTTGTTTTTACTTGTAATAACTCATTAATTGCAAGTCTTCTCTACAGTCACTCCAATCTAGGCTACACTGTCACAGGAAACGACCGGTGTTGTGTGATATTGACTAAGGGCTTTGCGGTGTCTCTCCAGTGCTGGCTTATACAGGCGTTGGAACAGGTGTTGGGCTAGGCTACTTTCATTTTCCGTATAGTCGGCAAAGTGTGGGGTTGGTATTATGCGAAAATCACACGGCATAGGTCGGGCTTAAATGAAAGCCGGTTGATAAATGGCATTGATTCAATAACAAAGTTTCCGGTGCAGTCGCAAGTCACAACCTTCTTTCACAATTATGACAAGATGACGTTACCGGTCTTGCGCGGTCATTTCGAAAGAAACTTAGCCTTGAATAACCCAACATGACATGAATGAAGTCAATAAATGTATTTTCAATGAATGCATTTTCAAGACTATGGGTCTTTGTGTTGAATGAGGATTTGTGCGGTTCACCAGCACACGCGCTGACTTCGACTGAGGAAAGTTTGTCACTGTGCGCGACTGCAGCAGAGACGGCATGCAGACACTGACATGCACCTCTACCTCTTTGACATATGACTCAGCGCCGAGGTGTACGCAACAGTACCATACGAAAAAGATAGCCGGTGACCTCACCGACTAGAAATACCCTATGTCTGTGCCCCTGGCACTTGGTGTTGAGGGAACAGCCGAGGATGTAATGTCCAGAAACCGCGAAGACTGCCGATATAACGGACACCTGTCATGCATGTTGTTACACAAGTGCTTTAGATGTGTAGGAGCCTATATTTTACCTGCTAGATCATTGGCAAGATGCAATACTTGCTGTACAAGTATCATCATCACTTAGATGCTACAGCTTCACTTCATATGTAACATGTTAGAGAAATATGGGGCTATTTTGTTTTCTTAATTATACCACCCCTCAGTAACAATTGATGGAAACAGGACCATGGGAATATCACTGTTTTTCTTGCAGCTCTTCCCAAAAACAAACAAACAAACAAACAGTACAACATCAAAAAACTTGGTCTGTGCAATCAAGTGAACCAACACCAACATATGAACCATTTTACCATAGTAACCATTTTAACCGATACATTTTACCTTGTGATAGTCAGGGAAAGTAGACAGCCCTATAAAACATTCAGAAAGGCATCAAAACCACCCACAGTTTTGTATATGGTTACCCGGAGACAGCATCCCTGTAGTTGTATTAGAGGGGGAAACAGGATGCGCAGGCAGTGATTGTCAGGAACAATGTTATGTGGTGTGGTCCTGGAGAGAAGTCTCCATGTTGTGACATGTTATTTTTTTTACTGTCCAATAAAACTCAGGCTCATGCAGCAGCTGACTGTCTGGGAGCAAAACTGCGTTTTATCAGTATGTGGTCATGGTGGGGAAGAGGGAAAGACTCTGCAGAGGGGAATCTGTGGTATGTGGTAGTGTTCCGGGCAACTATGGGAGGGCAAGCCTGTCCTCAGCTAGCACGGTTGTGGCTGCCTAGGGATGCAGACCCTTTGGCTTCGCTATTAATAATGCTATTAAAATTTTCTCGGCTCTTGTCATGTGATTTTTTTTAATGGGTTATCATTTATCACCTTGGCTAAACTTTACCAGGGACCAATAATAAATAAAGTATTTAGTGGGTGCTCAAAACTTTCTGAACTTTATAATTATGCCATGACAGAGTCTTGGGCTCTGGGCATTGGGCTCTTTCTTTCTTAAAAGTGACTGCCCTTCTCCGCCTTATCCTCGAGACATAATGAGGCATAGGGCAAGTGCTGCTGTCAATTAGCAGAGATTGTCTGGAGAGTGATCAGGGAAATGAAATTGCTTATCCACAGATTTTATTTTCCTTTAAATTAGAAAAGTACTCTTGCCTTGACACCTTGCCAGCTAAAGCCTATTAGGATTGCATGTCAGTGATGTCTCTGAAAGGTAGGCTAGCTGTTTATTGTCTTCAAATTATTGAGTCCCAGTCTGCAAATTGTGTACACAGTATCAGCCAGTTTAGATGTCCAGCTTGAAAGTGGGTGAAAAGGGTATGGGTAGTGAAAAATGACACAACTGAAGTTGAACTTGCTGTTGATGCATATTTTCCTTTTCGTGTTGTTACCACATCAACGGCTGGCTAAGGGGGACATCAAAGAGATTTGGCATAGGCTCAAAGTTGTTAATGTTCTTTGATGAGTTGCACAGTTGCTGCATTCATAAGGCAAATGTAGTCAATCTCTGGCATATGAATAAAGTGCAGCTTTTTTTTTTTTTTTGCTGTTTCTGGCCCTGCCTGTTGCACGTAATTTTGCTACCTTCACATCTACTGACTCTCTGTGCAAATTCAATAAACACAGCCTGGAGACCAATATTGAATTGGCACAGTGGTCAAAACGTTTTGCCGGTGTGTGCCAACAGGGCAGCGAGCAATCTGTCTGTATTCAGTTTTGTCATTCCTTCGCTGTCTTCTCTTTGGCCCTGGCTTTTTGCCAGCCTCCACCGGCATGATCTCAGTATTTGCTCAGTCCTCTTATGTGTCTGATACCACATCACAGGCATCTTTTATTGGATTCGAGGTGGATTTTGCTGGTGTTTGCACACATGTCAAACCCTCTTGCCCTCATGTACTGTAGTAGGAACAACCCAGTCAGCTTTTAATAGGCCGTAAAGATTCCTCTCCTTCTCAGTTCTTAAACTGCCTGCAAACACCCATTGAGCAACTTACGTACAAGTAATACATCACTTGTTATTATGATTTCAGAATTTCTAACCCTAACCCTGTAGTGACCACATATAACTGAGTCACAAGTTTTGCCTTATTGATATGCCCAGGCCAGTGCTACACTGAATTTTTCACCCCAGTAGGCCTATGTTTAGGGTAAGAGACTTAACAAAGGTGTGACAAATTAAGGCGGCATATTACCGGTACCCCGGCCAGTGTGAAACCACGGATGGTGATGGTGATGGTGTTGATGTTGATGCTTTGACAAAGACACGCTTTTCTTGAATGTGTCCGAACTTACCCTATGCAACTAGCAGGTGTTGTTATTTTGTGTGTGTGTGTGTGTGCTGTTGAGTTTAAGGTCAAATTATTCTGAGTCTGCTAGTAAGGACTGGTTTGACGAGACAGGTGAGGTGCTGGGTAAGGTCCACCTGTATCTCAAATACATCAACCCATGCCTAGTATAAATGTGTGACAAGGTGTGGTGGCACCCTGTAAAGTAAAAAAAAAGAAAAAAACTTGTTGGGAGGATACGTCCCAAAAACAGCATTATATCATTATTATTATTTTTTTGATCAATGTAGCCTAAATAAATAAATCAATCTAGACTACAAATCCTGCCAGTTTAGGTACACGAGAGTAGATCAAAAGGAATATTGCTTCCAAGAGTAGTGTGTAATAATCCTTCATTAGATTAATTATGATACCCCCATTCCCAGACAGTTATTTCTGCCTGAAGAAAAAAAAGCAAAGTCAGGAAATTACTGTCCCCTGCCTGCAAAAACACAGACATAAAAAAAAAATATATAGCGCATTATTTGGATTCCTTTTTGACCAACGAGCGTTCCACAACTGTGGGTTTGGTTTGGCTTGGATCTTGTACACAATTTTTTTCCTCTTTTTAAAACATTCAAACATCAAAAAAAGTGGGGATTTGACCTCAGCTCGTAACAGGGGCAGATAGATGGTGCTAGCATGAGGCTTTTACTTAGGCTTAAGAACAGCTACTAAAACACGCTCAATTAATCAAGAGGTATTTGTCACCTGAGAGAGCTTAAAAAGATGGAGGGGTTGCAAGTTTTGGGGGCTGTGTGCTTGTCTGTTGAGGCAGAACCATGGGCACACATCATTAGGCTCAAATTGTCTGAATTATCCGAATAGCTGAATTATCCGAATAGGTATATCTTGGCAATTCAGGTTCTGGGCTTTTAGGCTGGATTTTAGACACATGGGCGCATAGACAAACAGACAGACAGTCACACACATGATGTTGCATAACTTTTGGGGTGATATTTGGAGAATGTTTAAATGCTAAAAACTTGCCCTATTGGGTTAGCTGTCAGGGCTTATTCTCTGTTCAAGGAAACCTATATGGTTGGACCAAAATATCTCGCGTCTTCAGTATTTGCTAATCTCAAGTAGCTTGAGCAATAGAGCTCTTGTTGAAATTTGACCGGAATTCCCCTTTAATTCAAAACTGATAAATAATACCCATACTAATACTTATGTAGTTTGACCCCGACTGCAACAGCACTAAGGCCATTTAGGTGGGATGGGTGATGGTGTTGGGCTGGAGGGGGCGGTGTCTCAATTGTCTGGCTGATGTTCTGGAATATTCTCGCCCCAATCCTCCTGTCAGCCTAAGCAGGATATTGAGCCAAAGTCTTTTGTCTGGATCATTTTCCCCCTGCAGTCGCCGCCGGTCCCTGCCCCCTGCTCCACGCCAAGCGCTGCTGGGCTGGAGAGGCCAGTCAGCGGGCAGGATTGTAGTCCCTGCATATTGCGTATTAGTTTCACGCTGGAGATAAAGTGGAGTGCTGAAGCCAGCCAGGAGAGTGCGGGTGGGGAACAGAGGTCAGCCATGACTTCATACCTCAGGGATGAGACCAACTGGTGCATGGGGAGGGGGTGGTGGAAGCACTTTGGGAGGGGAATTGTGTGTGTGTGTGTGTCTGTCTGTGGGGGGGGGGTCTTTGGGAACTTAATTAAGAAACACCAACGCAAGAGGGTGAGAGAGAAAAGGAGTTTGAGAGAGAATGCAATTGTGTCTGAGGGGGATTTGGAAATGGAGGCACAAGTTTTTTAGGGGGTTGCGGTGGTGGTGGTGGTGGTGGTGGTAATAGTGGTGGGGGCAGAATAAGTGGAAGTGATAGAGACATCAGGCCAGAGATAGAGAGTGACAAACAGAGAGATAGAAACCTACTTGTCAGGGCCTGCGAGACGCCACATCTTTGCAAGGCGAGGAAGAAAAGACAGAAATCGAGAGTTATTGAAAGGACGAGTGATGTAGCAAGAGAGACATTAAGACACCTTGGCAGAAGTAGAATGATGGAAGGGAAAATAGAGCGTCAGAGCTAGATTTGACGAGAAAGAGAACGAGAGAGAGAGAGACAATTTGAGATTTGCTTCTCTCAGGTTTCACAGCTGGGCTCCGCACCCTGTGTGGGGCCCCTGAGGTGGAGCAGAGCAGAGCAGAGCAGATCGGAGTGTGAGCCAGGGGCCTCTCGTCCAGTCCAGGAGCTTTAATAGCAGCCTGCCTAATTATGGACGGCCATGATGTCACCGCCGCCCTTGCTCCGGTGATGTCCCCAAAAGACGAAGGTGTAGATGAGAGCTGTGAACTGTGAGTGAGATCTTTATTTGGGGCCGGCCACTGATGTCAAGCCCAGGGCCGTTAGGTAATGGACACAGTGTGGACGCAAGCGAGACTGTTATGGCTATGATGGTTGAGGTGGTTTAGAGAAGTCTTATGATGTGTGCGCTGTAATATGTTTGGTTAATGTGTGTGCGTGAGCATATTCTAGTATGTGTGTACAGTGTGTGTGCTCTCTCGTTCAACTTTCTCTCTGTAGTCTGTTTGTGTATGTGAGTTTCCTTCCCAACTCGGTCCATGACTGATTTCTGAGCCAAGCCTTTGGGTTTAACTGTCCACATACAAAAACCCTCACCTGATTGACCTCCTGATCTGTCCCATTTCCTTTTGTCTGCTCTCCCTCTTGCACACACACACACACACACACACACACACACACACACACACACACACACACACACACACACACACACACACACACACACACACATACACTCGCTCTCTCTTTCTCACTCTCTCTCTCTTACACACACCCACTTGCGCAGGTGTCAGAGGTCTAATTCAAAGCTGTTTTATTAACATGATAATTGAATGCTACAATGCTCTCTCTCTCTCTCTCTCTCTCTTTCCCCCCTTCAGATGCGGATCTGCTGGTGTGCAAACACCAGGGCCCGTCCTGCTGCACGCGTAAGATGGAGGAGAGCTACCAGGTGGCGGTCCGGAGGGAGACGGTGCAGAACATCCGCTCTTACAGCTTTGAGCTCAACTACCTGCTGCTGGGCCATGCTACAGCTTTCCAAGGTATAGGGTGGGTGAGAGAGGGCTGGAGGGGGTGGGGGTTCGTAACTGTACGTTAGGACCGCAAGCGATAAATTGCCAAGAGTCGCCGAAGACTCTCAAGAAACATCGCTTGAGCACAGCAACCAAAACGGTGAATTTGCCCATGACATTAGCATTCAAACGTTCAATCCTGCTTCTCTAGTGGCATCTCACCAGTATATCGACATTCTGATTGGTAATCGCCCAACCGCATCATAGCTCATTACATAAAGTTAACCGAAGTTTAACTTGATTTTATCGCCCAAGTCGCCTACGTTTCGTCGCCCAAGTCGCCTGCCTTCTTTGTCGCCCAAATCGCCCGTCGCCCGATTTGCTTTCGGTCTGAACGCACAGTAAGACTTTGTTGGAAAGTGTTGGAAATTCCAGGCCCTCATTTAGAAAGATAGAACATAGGACACATGAGACATGGGTCAAGACACATGATGGCCTGAGCTTTTTCAGTGTGGAGGATACACAAGGACTTTGGCCAAACATTATCCACTAAATCTAGTGCATTAATCAAGCAATTCTGTCTTAAATACCTAAGAAATATTAGGAGGGAATTTGTTTTTTTATGGATTGGCAATTGCAGTGCAGGTAAGAGGGTGCTTAAAACTCTTAGACCCCAGTCTGTTTTGAGGTAGTGCCATCGCTGAGTTTGCCTTTTGAGACTTTCCACACACAAGCCTCTGTGGTATCTGCCATCATCAGCAATATTGAACGCGCTGCCCTTTCCCTGGCAGTGCGCTGGTACACAAGCGTGTTGCTCTGGAGACCAATGTATCCGGTACTTAATAGCCCTCGGCTCGATTCTGTAGCTTCTTATTGGTTGGCACGAGGGCTGGTAGATTTGGCTTTCACTCGGAGAGCCAGCCTATCCAACCTCTGTTTGGTTTGGCAGTTAAGGGATTGGTGGAGAGGGGGGTTACACGGCCTGAGGATTATACTGTGGTTTTTATGGAGGAAGTTTGTCTGTTTAGCCACAGTTTGACCTGTTGCTTTGGAGCTCAGCGTGTAGCTTTCTCTCCCTCTCCTGCCTGCCTCTTCTGCCAAAGGGAACTTTTTTTTTTTAACAGGGCCAAGTGAGATGGCCGATCGCCAGCCTTGCCCAGAGGCACTCTGTATGGCAGGCCACTGAAATGCCATTTGACTTCCCAGATCATTTTGAAATTATATAAACAGATCACTACATTTAGTCAAGAGAAATGATGAAAGCCAAAAGCTTTTTTTTTCTGATTAGTGTCAGGGTAGATGCCATGTGGATTGATTCTTGTAATTTCCTCCTTCCAATCAAAAATTTCAGATGAGGTTTGACGAAATGTCTAAGTATAAGTCAAATCCCTACATTCCTAGGTGGTAGCCAGTAAAGATAGGTTTTCCTGTTTCTGCAGAAGTCTGTTTAGGTTCAAAAGCTCTCCCTACTGAAGAAACAGTCCCATTTTCAGGCGCAAAGCAAAATATCATCACTGTTGTTTGGCCATATGCCAATCTGAACGATTGTTGCTTGCAGTGTTATTTTTCTAAAAACGAATGCCATACTGAAATTCTTATTCGTTTACATTGCAAGAGCTTATGCCAAACAAAATGAATATGACTTTTGTGGGGATTCAAGAGCTTCCTTTCCTGGGCTTCTCTGTTAACTTTGGCTTGGTGGAAGAGGCAGAATTCAGTGATTGTTTTCAGCTCCTCTGACAGGGTATTGAGGCCCAGCAGACCTTGGCAGGAGTGAATGCAGATTCATGCTAAAACGAAGGGATTATCTGATTAGCATCAGATGCCTACTGTCCATAGGAGAGAGCAGTGCCATTGTTTGCCGCCATGATCAGAACTAATCCAATTTCGTTTCAAACTAATGCGTCGACACCATGACCAGATTTGTGTACCCTTGAAACGAAAAGAATGTATCAGATGGCAAATGTCCAAGCTGAATAATTTTACTCAACCCAAAGGCAACAAAGGCACTTTTGATACTTAGCTCTCTTCCATCTTTGTGATCTTAAAATGACATGCTGCAATGCAATGGCAGCCTGTGAGACAAAACTCGTAGAGTATCCTTTCTCTTTCACTCTCATGTTCCCCCTTCTCTCTCTCTCTCTCTCTCTCTCTCTCTCTCTCTCTCTCTCTCTCTCTCTCTCTCTCTCTATGTCTTTCTCTCTCTCCCTTTCTCTCCGTATTGCCCCTCTCCCCCCCCCCCCTTCCCTGCATACTCATATTCAAATTTGAAGAAAGCACAAGATAAAAGAGCTGAAAAATGTTTTGGCTAAATAAAAGGAGGCAGAGAAAGACGAGAAGCGAGTGCAAGCGTGATTGCCAGGGGAGGGGCCCTGCCTGCCTGCCTGCCTGCCTGCCTGCCTGCGCTCATGTAGCCGTGGAGATGCCTTTATATCTGAGTCGGCCAACGGAACGGCGGAGAGAATAGGCAGCGGCCCTACCACGTCCCACGCCACTCCTTAACATCACGTGACACAGTTGTGAAAGCCCTGGACATGAATCGGAGGAGAGAGAGGCGGCAACTCACACTTTTGTCTCTCCCATCAGACCCCACACTTCCAATTTACTTTTCTCACGAGACAAGAGATTCAAGGGGATCCCTCATCTATCTCTCGTAAAGACTGCAACTAGCAGACCTGGCAACCCCCTTTCTTTGTTTGTTTTCATCAGTCTTGTCATGGCTGCTGCATTACATGAGGTGTCGTGTGGCCTGACATGCATAGTAGAGAGATTGGGATTAATGGTTGTCTTTCATTACTATGATTAAAGCTGCATCCACAGTCTTGTTGAGGAAATTAAATGCCCTTGTTTGACATATTTGGAGATTAGCAGCAGTCTTGGCTTGGCTTTGCTTGGCTCCCTGTTCAGTTTTAGCAAGCAGCCCGTGGAAGAATTAATGAACTTGGGTTTTGGATTTCACGATTTTCATCCAGAATAGGAATTTATTGGCCTCGGTCATTTTAAAAGAGCTCCTCGACCACACAAAAGTACCTGGTCTCCCCTTCGCTTAGCTCGCTATTTCAGTAAGAATGTGTAAAACTGTTTATATTGCACATTAAAGGTTTTAAAATAAAATGCTTATACTCATAAATAGCTTGGAGGCAACTGAATTTCAGTAGCCATAGACACTGTGGCCCAAACACTGCACACTGGCTGATTGAGCCCAACCGGTGGGGTTGTCTGGCCAGGGCCTAGTAGCCATTCAGAGTATGAAACCCCTAATAAAGAAATATGAGTCTGAATGGAATGTGCCATGCAGGGCTCTCTGTTCAGCCAGCTCATCAGCCACAGAGTTGGGCAAGAACCCCGAGGAAGGGGTTTCAAGGTCACTGGGAGTCTTTGCAGTGATGTGGAGTCATATTAATGTTATAGTCACAGCAGGCTTTGTCAGATAACGCAAACTTGCTTGGCATGATAAAAGGCTCCAGGTTTAACTTGATGACAGGCACAGAGAGACAGACAGACACACACACACACACACACACACACACACACACACACACACACACACACACACACACACACACACACACAAAAATCTGGCGTGAATCAACACATAGTCCTACTGTTTTATAGTGCCAAGCACTATTGATAGCCACCTCAATACTGGATTTCATGCAAAGCAGACTGAGATAGCGAAATGGCAGCTAACGTGGCATTTCAAAACGAAATCAAATTGATTAGGTTTCGTTTTTGACATGCTTCATTCAGTTACTGTTAGCTGCCGTTTCGCAAACTTGGTCTATGATGCACAAAATTCAATCATTGAGGTGGCTTTCAGTAGCGCTTAGCAGTATGAAACAGCAGGGCTACGTGTTGATTCACTCCGGATTATACCTTTAAGTTGACTTTTTATGTCCAATGGGCCAAGTATGTTTTTATGGGTACCAGACAAGTCCTTTCTGTTGAGTATCTTTGCTTCTTCCTATGGTGTTTCCATACAGTATTTCAGCAGGAGTCTGAACACACTGATGGCCTTTCTGGTGATCAGCAATTCCTCATTCATTTTATGCTCAGTATAATCCCAGCTGGAGGAGTCCTGTAGAGTCTACCGAGAAGACAAAGCAAAAGCAGTCGAAAAAGTGTAGTATGTTCCGGCCCACTCAATCCAGGAATATGTTGACACCTCTCTTTGGCCTTAGAGACCAGTGGGATTGTTAATCGTTCCCAGAATTACTTTCTTAAGCCATTTTTTTAACCTGAGATTTGAGCTCTGTTTATTTTTATCACCACACCGTTGCAGCGGTTAGGTTTTGCCCTTGTTTATTGTGTGCCGGGTTTCTCTTGTACGGTTTCTCTGTTATTCTGAAACATTAGAGTTTTGCTGGGGCCGCATGGTGACTGGAGCGGGCCGGAGGCCAGTGGGCCAAGGCACTGTTATCCGTGTCACACTTTGACTTTGACTAGCATTTAAAAGTGTGTCTGTGTGTGTGTGTGTGTGTGTGTGTGTATCGGTGTGTATCTGTGTGTGTCTGTGTGTCTGTGTGTGTGAGCGCACAAAGGTGCAAAAGTGTAGCTGCACGTGTGCGTGTTTTGTTAAGGTAATGTATATTTGTATAGTCCACACACCCTGAGATGTTGTGTCACATTTTGGAGGTGAAGTGTCACAGAAATGGCTCCCTGTGAAAATAAACCCCTAATTTGGCTCATTCAAAGGAGGCGTTGTTTCAACAGTCCCATTTCAGCGATAGCTTACACTTCCAGTCCTGCGCTCATCAAAGTGGTATGCGCACTATTATAAACCGAAACATTTTCATAATTCAAAACACACTCTAATCCATCTGCTGCGCCTTCTATAAACTGTATTGACATATACATGTAGATCTGTTAAAAGGTGATATGCACCATTCATAATGTCCCACCCATGATGTTAGCAATGATGCATTTGGCTGGTATAACCATTTTCCATACTGTTAAGGGCCAATGACCGAAACAGGCCGCTCAATCAGTGTGATGAACAGAAAACTAAGGCCCTGGGGCCATATGTGGCCTGTTGGAATAATTTCTCATTTAGCCAAGGTGACTTAGACTATAGGCCGGATTTATCTGATACAAATCCCCCTTTTAATCCTGCATGTTAACATGTCCTCTACAGAAAGTGGGGCTACTGGTTTGAGACTTGAGACTTTGAGACTGAAACCAGCATCAGCCGGTTGACTGTTAACACACGACCCATTACTCAAAATCTGAAAGCCAATGTGGCTCTTCAGCCAAAATAATTACCCACCCCTGGTCTAGACAGTGAGTGTCCTCCTCGTTGCTCAGACAATTGGTAGGGATAGGTGGTGGCCGTGGATTTTGACCTACTGTGTGAGACAAGAGTAGGAGCCTTGATTCCATGAGGAGACTGGCGGTGGTGGTGGAGGGGGTGCTTGTTGTGTGTGTGTGTTTGTGTGTGTGTGTGGGGGGGGTACCCTCTATTTTGTTTCAAATGGTGGCTAATCATATGTAATAGTCTAAAGTGCTTTAGCAACCTGAATGACTTTAGAGGAGTACTGAGTTGATCTGTAGTTGAGAGGAGGAAAGTTTGCCTTGTTAATTTAGAGATAGAAGTCAAGCCGCTGGTCGGATCCTTACAAAGATTGGATGCTAATCAGTGTCAGGTCCAACTTGTGACCCGGCCAAGTACATAAATGGAACAAATGTTTTGACATTTGAGGTGGGATGGTTGTGATACTACAGTTTTGTCTGCCTGATGTGCTTTATACAGTCACTTAACGGTTGACATATAGCCAAATGACTGAGTGTGACTTGATACTGAGATTTATTGTGCATGTGTGCGTGTGTGTGTGTGTGTGTGTGTGCACTTCTGTGTGTGTTTGTGTGTTATATTTGTGCTCATTGGTGTCGTAAGCTGTCTGTGTGAGGTAAATGAATCCACAGTGATGAAACGAGGCACATGTGAAAGGCATAGTTAGACAGGGTGTGGGCTGACTGACTCCACAACAGCAGCAACAGCAACAGCAGCCAGCCAGCCAGCCGGACAGTCATCCAGCCAGCCAGCCAGCCAGCCAGTCCATGATCTCTGGGCCCAGGTCATTACCAGGGACAGTTAAGACGCCAGTAAGCACGTCTTCCTGTGTTTACCTTAGATCTGGGAAGAGTCTACAGCCTCCAGGGACACAGCGGAGCAGGATATTGGGGTCTGTGAAAGGGAGCCTGAGAAAGGGAGAGGCACAGAGTAAGAGAGGGAGTAAGAGCAAACACAGGATGAATGAATGAATGGGTGGATGGAAGGATGGATGGATGGATGGATGGATGGATATTGCTGGTTGTTGTAGATGAAGGATAGGGGAGATTAAGGGGCTGAAAGTGGGTCGTAGGAATGGTGCATTGCTCTCCTCCGTGCTGTGCAAAATGTTCCTTCCTTCTCCATTTTGTTTGTGGTATGGTCAGAGTCCTGAGATGTTTGTTGAGTAAGACCCCCCCTCCCCCATCCCCCCTCCCCAATAGAGAGAGACAAAAAGAGAAAGTGAGGGACAGAAAGAAAGAGAAATGGCTAGAGAGAGAGAGAGAGAGAGAGAGAGAGGCAGAGGTCAGCAGCACAAGAGTATCGGAGAGAGAGAAAATCGGGGAGAGAGAGAGAGAGAGAATCAGAGAGAGGGAGAAAATGAGAGAGAATCGGAGAGAGCAAAGTTGGGAAGGCAGTGATGAGGAGCACAAGGAGAAGGACATCCAAATTCAACAGAGGAAATATGAAGAGTTTTTTGTGCGACTCTCTAGGTGACCTCAGCTTTGTTTGGAGTTGCACCAGGCATAACTATGGAGTTTTATCCCAGCCTTTGTAAATCAGAGGGAACATTTATATCTGCTTAGATGTTATTTATGGCTATCCAGTTGCTTTCTCTGTGTGTGTGTGTGTGTGTGTGTGTGTGTGTGTGTGTGTGTGTGTGTGTGTGTGTTTGTGTGTGAGTGAGAGAGAGAGAGAGAGAGAGAGAGAGAGAGAGAGAGAGAGAGAGAGAGAGAGAGAGAGAGAGAGAGAGAGAGAGAGAGAGAGAGAGAGAGAGACAAAACAGAGAGGAAAAGAAGAGTGTGTGCGTTCCCAGTTTGGAGGCCCCTAACTTGCATTCATATCCAAGTTATAGATATTTTTTAAATTTTGCAAACTGTGGCGTGCTTCTCCCTCATGCTTTCCTCTTCATAACTGAGGAATCTTTGTGCACTCTCCAGTCTCCTCACATTCAGCTTCATATTGTTTCAGTTCATACTGCTTGAGCTGTTGAGCTGCGATCAGACTAAATAATGACCTATGCAGGATGACCTCAAATGTGACACCAAAGTAACGGTGGTTACGTTACCCATGGGTGTTGCCTATATACTATGCTTTGGCAGCCCATTCCTTTCATTAGGCGTGTGTGTGTGTGTGTGCGCGCAAGTTAGATCTAACCTCAGTGGTCATCTCCAACGTTTACAGTGTGGCAGATCAGGAGACGACACGTCACCTACCAGGCAGTTGACATCAGCCAGAACAAAGGGAGGTGTGGGGTGAGAGGAGAGGCCTCAGGCCCCTCAAGGTAATAAAAACCCCTCCACAAAGGCCCTCACCAATTATTGCACAGGCTTGTGCGCAAGGATCATTTGTTTTCTCTCCTCACACAACGCCGAATGTGTGAAAGTGCAGCTCTCACACATCAGGAGGATGGTATGGAAATGGAGTGTCTGTGTGAGCGTGGATATTTTGACGGGGAGGATTTGAGGGTGTTGGCTAATCCTTTACGCCTATCATTGGTCATTCATTTTGGGTGTGTTTCTGACCGTGTACATGTGGCTGAATGTGTATATACTGTGTGTCCGTGTGTTTGCAGTAATTACTGGTATGGTTTCTTTCACCGAGAGTCCTCGAGGCTCCACAAGTCTTCCCTGTGTTCAGTGATGGGGTTTGTTATTGATATAGGCCTTTATACAGAGGAAGGTGAGGGTGCCCACTCTAACCAGTCACCACCAGGGAAGGTGTAGCCACTCAAAGCAAGTCCTGCTGCCCCAAGTCAATCTTCCAATAAAAACGAGCTGCCGACTGTGATCAGAATGAGTGAAAGCTGGTGGTTAGGGCACCGTGCCAACTGCTTCCTGGCACTACAGGGGAACTCTTGTTTCTGAAAGATATGCCAACTGCCAACATTGTGCACCGCAAAGAAAAACTGTAAAACAAATTCTTTCCCCTCCCAACCTTCTCATTCCTCATATACCCCCCCCCCCCCAGTCAAACCCCCCCGCCCCACACACACACAGGAGACAAACACACCCCTTTTATGATGATTGTCTTTTGTGAGAATCCTCTCTCTCTCTCTCTCTCTCTCTCTCTCTCTCTCTCTCTCTCTCTCTCTCTCTCTCTCTCTCTCTCTCTGTCTCAGCGAATATGTGCGTATATGAGACTTGAGAAAAAAACATATTCCCCTTCTTCCTCTCCACCTCCCCCCTCCTCTACCCATCCCCAGGAACCCTTCACTCCAGGACAGGATGGCCTGGTCTGGAGTGAGCTGGGTCGGGTCGGGTCGGGTGGGGTCTGGCCCCGCCAGACGGACTCCTCTGTTGACTGGAAATTTATCTGCGTCCTAATTGGACGGGCCATGTTTCTTCCTCTGCTCCGACTGAGTCACGGAGCCGGGTCGGTTCCAGCGCCTCCCTCGAGGGGTCTTCTCTCCGATCCCACTCAGGCTCGGAGCCAGAGCGCACGAGTCACGCGGCCGTAGAGAAGGACGTTTGTGGTTTCCAGGATTCAGTGGTGTTTGAGTGTGAGGACCAAGATTTGGTGAGGGAGGGCGGGGGTTGGAGAGGCCTTTGCAGCTGCCCCACCACTTTGGGGTGCCAGTGGAGTTACTGGACATATCATGTCTACTTGGAAAAACAATAGACAGGCCTGTCTCTCTCTCTCTCTCTCTCTCTCTCTCTCTCTCTCTCTCTCTCTCTCTCTCTCTCTCGCTCTCTCTCTCTCTCTCTCTCTCTCTCTCCCTCTCTCCCTCTCTCTCTCTTCTCTCTCTCTCTCTCTCTACTCTCGCTCCCTCAACTGACCAGCTGGATTAAAGGGGAAATCACTGTCAAATTTCAACAAGAGCTCTATTGCTCAAGCTACTAGAGATTAGCAAATACTGAAGACGCAAGACATTTTAGTCCAACCATATAGGTTTCCTTGAACAGAGAGTAAGCCCTGACATGTTCACCCAATGAGGCAAGTTTTCAAAACAGTTTTCAGCATCAAATCATGCACCAAATGTCACCCCAAAAGCTATGTAACATCATCAGACACATTACAACACACCTCTGTAGTGTTTATGACTACAAATGTCTAACAAAGTGCTTAAAATTGTGTTTTTATGCAGTGTTTACAAAACCGTTTTGTAAACAAACAATATTGGGCTGCTTGCATAAGCTCACAGTTTTAACCACTTTCCCAGCCATTTGTTGCCATACACAATACAGTTCTGTGTTGTAATGTGTCTGATGATGTTGCATAACTTTTGGGGTGATATTTGGAGCATGCTTAAATGCTGTAAACACAGTTTTGAAAACTTGCCCCATTGGGTTAACGGTCAGGGCTTATTCTCTGTTCAAGGAAACCTATATGGTTAGTCCAAAATGTCTTGGCGTCTTCAGTATTGGCTAATCTCAAGTAGCTTGAGCAATAGAAGCTCTTGTTGAAAATTGACAGGATTTCCCCTTTAAGTCTGGCACTTATTGACTGTATTCAATGTTTAAAGGGTCTATATGATTAGTCTCCCTTGATTTAAAACACCGCAAAGCGCCTGGACATTTTCTTTGCAGTGTTGCAGTGCTGAGAAAGCCAGACGAACCCACTGCCAGATTCTCACCCCTGACACAGCAGATGCTGCTGCCTTGAACAGCGCTGCTTTCGTGTCCCGTAATCCACGCCAGGCCCCCCACAACCCCCCGCCCCAACCCTCCTTTCCAATTAGCTGCCTGTGCACATATGGACAGAGCAACAGAAAAATACCAAGCGACTTAATGACACAGGGGAAACAATGGATGAAGTGGATGAATTCCATCAAACTGTGATATGTGTGGAGAAGTATGAGATGTTAGGGATGGATGGACGACTAGTGGGGAACATTTCACCACTGATGAGTGATGGGGGAATGTTTCACCATTCTAGAGGGTCCTAGAGGGGAGTGAGGCGTTGAGAGAGGGATTTTTGTCTAAAATGGGGGCAATTTGAAAAAAATAGAGAGCAAAAGAAGAAAGATATAGAGAAAGAGAGAGAAAGATAAAGAAAGACGAGCATTGTGGTCGGTGTAAAATTGACAGATGAAGAGAAAATTATTGCAGTCAGAGTATCCCTGTTTACATGGACACTTTTGAGGGGAATAGAAATGGAATAATATATTCAATCAAAATAGGAATGACCCATGTAAACACCCTGACCAGAGGAGAATTTCTAATCACTTTCATATTTTAATCGGAATCAAAGGGATGGTTTTTCAACTGTAGTCTGTGAATATAAAAGTTCAGATTAATATTTCACTGTGATCATTTTGCTCACACTAAGGATAACTATTGAACGACTATAGGTAGGCTGGTGATTTCTTCATCAAGATTAGCAATGTTCGTTTTCTGAGACAACTTAACAGTGTCAACAGTTTTTTGTGCTCACCTCTCATCAAAAATTCTCCTACAGTACTTCAGTTAGATGAGTTACTCTCGTTAGTTTACCCTCCAACTGCACAGAAAAGACGTCTTTGAATACCACTTTGAGGTCATTTTAAAAGCAGACATACTTCGCAGCCACTTAACGTCTCATTGGAATACAATGTTTCTGCCTGTATACAGGCGACCCAGAATAAGAATTTTTAATCAGAGTAGCAATCGGAATAGCAGAAAAACGGGGCTACTGTAGTGTTGAATATTTTAGAAACCCACAGGAGAGATGGAGCGTAAGAGTGATAGAGGATGAAAGGGAGTGAGAGAGGAGCAGATTTAGAGAGCCAGTGAAAGAGAGGGATGAAAGAGTGAAAATGAGAGACAGAAAGGAAGCAGGGGAAGAGTTAAAACAGGATAGAGAGAGAGAGACACACAGACAGATTGAGAAAGAGAAGAAAAGAGCGATCGATTAGTGGAAGTGCGTAGGCCGGTAGACGTCAGTGGAGAGAGCTGAGCAGCTCAAGGTGCGAGGGCGTGGCGCTGTCTCGAGGGTGTCGTTGCCGCGGCGTTCACACGCTTTGGGCTGTACCGCACCGAGCGTCTGAGGGATCGCTGCTCAGAGGCCAGCGGCCAATGGCAGCCGCTGCGGCTGGTCATTACTCAGGCCATTACCTCAGAGCGGTCTCAGCTGCACACACTCGTCCCCACCATCCGGCTTAAACACACACACACACACACACACACACACACACACACACACACACTCATTTAGTTGAATATACTGTAAACATGCACATAAAACACAAAAATATACATTAATTCAGGCTCAAATATTAAACACATAGATGCATATATAATCTATCATACATAATCTCTCCATCTACACCACCAAGGCCCAGCACACACACACACACACACACACACACACACACACTCACAGATATGCTGCTGACACACTCTCCCTCCCTCTCTCCAAAGTCCCTATAGCTTGCCTAGCCCAGCTCTGGTGCCCGTAATAAGTCCCCCCTGCCTGTTTAATGCATCTACATGCAGCCTTTGGTCGAAGCCGTTCCGCCACACTTGAGAGTGATATGGAAATCCCCAACTTTTTCATTTTCGACACTTCATCTTTTCATCTTTTTCATCGGTCCCCCCTTTTTCGGTGGTTTGATGGACTTCCAACATGAAATCACGATTTTGTATGGCTGCCAGTCTATATTGTGTGTTCATATATGTCTCGGCAACAGGGTTATTAGCTTGGCCTCTTAAGAACAGCTTTCCATTTTATTTGAGACCCCGCTGTGGAAACTATAGCCTGTGATTACAGCGCTGAAGTTTTTGGTCCGCTGAAGTTTGGTCGAATTCATCAAGCTGAGCCATTTGACGCAGGTCATCCGATGCGTCGCTCTTCAAACGGAGAGTTTGACAGAACAAAGGCCTTGTCTCTCTCATTCTCATCAGTGTGACGTCCTGCTCTGTCCTGTCCTTACCTGTCCTGTTCAGACCTCTGTTAGCCCTCTCACCTCTCCGACTCGATATCCTCTCCCGCAGGATTTGCACACCTGCACTTAAGATGAAAAGTTCCTATTTTTAGTTCACTTTCATCCTTGCAGGCAGGCTCGCTCTCCCCTCTCTCACTCGTCTGGTAGGATGTCTGTCCTAGTTTAAAAAGTTGGGCCAGCGTGGTCCTTGTGGATCCATGAAAATAACACCCCGTTTTTTGTTTTTTTTTTGTCCCTGGCCATACATCTTTATGGACAACATCTATATCGGAATGAGTCAGACTGCCCAGCATTTCAACCACCCAGACCGCAGCCTGCCTTTTGGGAAGTGGGGGCTTTGCTTTTCCACATCCCATCAACTGTGCCGTTTCTTTTTCTCTGACTTTCTTTTTTCTTTTTCCTCTGCCGTGCTCGGCATCGTCTACAGTTTTCCAGCAGTACCCCTGCATATCCTGCCATCCCTTTCCCCTTGTGCTGAACTGCTACTGACACTGGCCTGTAAAATGGAGAGCAAATAATGAGAGCGATTATGACCTTCCAATGTTGTCCCGCAGCAGGAGTCTGTTCACTGTCCTGACTCAGGCCTCCTGCTGTTCCACACGGGAATGTCGCTGTCTGTCGGACACAGCGTCCCCCCCCCCCCCCCCCTTTCACCCTCCACCTCCACCCTTCCTGCTGTCCTTCCCACCACCAGTACTCCTTATTCCTTGAAACTTCCTCCCAAAACAGACTCTTCCCCCCACCCACTCAACCTCCCCCCACATACACTTTCTCCTTGTGAAACGCAGTCCTCCCCACCCCCATCATCTCACCCCCCAGCCCCACGCGGCATCTGTGGAATTGTTTATGTTGGAGCGTTTTGATATAACGGGGGCTGCCATGTTAATTACAGCCCTTGCTGATGGAGAGGTTGAGAGCACATTCCCGCCTCCGCTGCACCCCCACCTCCCACCTGTTGACCCCCTGACAGGAGCGCCACGGGGGCCCGCTGAGCTTGGAGCGGGGCGGGGGTGGGTGGGTGGCTTGGGGGTTGGAGGAGAGAGAGGGGAATGCAGCAGGAGGTGAGAGGGGACAGAAGCAAATGTTTTGCGTTTCTCACTGTACAGCTTTTCCACTGCCCCTGAGCCCTTGCTCATACACACACACACACACACACACACTCCTACACACACACACACACACACACACACACTCCTCACACACACACACACACACACACACACACACACACACACACACACACGTACACTCCTACACACACACAAACACATACACACACGTACACTCCTACACACACACAAACACACACACACACACACACACACACACACACACACACACACACACACACACACACACACACATACACACGCTAACCTACACACAACACATTTAAGTCCATTGTGGCCAAAAGTCCGTTTTTGTGAGAGCAGAAAAAATGCTCACCTCACTGAAAGTTTTGACCAGGTCAGCATGTGACCGGCTATATATTTTTCCTAATTAAAGCAGGATATTTAATCATAGGGGGGATATGTGGAGGGGATATGTGCGCTGCGCTCTGTCCCATAGCTGTTGCGTGACCTGTCTGAAACACAAGCTGGTGCATGGGATTAAATGCTTATTGGGGTTGCTGGTGGGTACATGTAGGCTACCCAGCCCACCCGCCTGCTCACTCTTGGCATGGCGTTGTCTCTCTTCACCCTCACCCTCACTCTCACCCCTATTCTACTATACCTACCTAAGAGAGATTCACCAGCGCCAGGGTCAACAGGGTGCCCGCGGTGACCCACTCCCACGACCATACCTGCAGCCAAGGCCAGAGGCATTCATGAATCACAGTCATCAGTCATCTTTTGTGGCTACTGACTAGACTGGCCTAGTGTGTGTGTGTGTGTGTGTGTGTGTGCGCGCGTGTGTGTGTGTGTGTGTGTGTGTGTGTGTGTGTGTGTGTGTGTGTGTGTGTGTGTGTGTGTGTGTGTGTGTGTGTGTGTGTGTGTGTGTGTGTGTTTTATTTTTCTTTTCATTTAGTCATTCCTGCTTTTTTTTTTCATTCTTCCTTTGGAGGGATAGGGTGTGTGGGGACCTTACCACATCCATCCACCCACCCATCCTCCCTCTCAAACCTCCCACCCACCCCTCACCGGTGCCGCCACTGCCACTGCCGCCACCCCAACTGGAGCCACGCGTCTGGTGCCCAGGGGTGACATGGCACAGGCACTGCGGTGTGCGGCCTGGAAAATCAGGCTCCCCAGAAAGACTCTAATGGGGTCCGTTGCCTGGCCGCCTGCTGGGAAGTGGCTTGGATGTGAGTGCGGTTGGAGGGCATTGTGAGGTGGGGTGTGTTGGGTTCTGGGGGTGGGGCTGGTGGATGAGTGTGGAGGGGGGTGGTGGTGGTGGTTTGTATTGGCCATTTTTGTGGTTGGGATTGTGTGGCAGCCTCCATGAGTATTTGTTTTCCTCGCATCAAGCTGAGGTGCTATTAAGTCCTTACTTTGGCCTCGCTAGATTGAAAATAGCTCGGGTGATTTAGATGATTAGAAATTTCTGAAAACCCCACTCAGGGCCTATCTTAAGAGGCTGTGTAACGTCCCATTACAAGATCGTAAATCTCAGCTCCACAAGGGCCCATGTACCAGTCTCCCTCTCCAGAGGCCATGCTGCTACCAGCCTCTTAAACTGATTTATATTGTGTTTATGCTGTGAAAGGCTGGGCTGTCTTAATTCAACAACCTTCATATAAAGGCTGATTGACTGCCTAATTGTGGTCAAAGCCAGCACTGATCAGGAGTCACACAGTAGGCTCACACTGGAAACATGTGGTTCATTCTTCGGCTTAGGCCTATTAGATCTTCTGAACTTGAGACAGAGTGTCATTTTTATGAACGTTGTGACTCACTTAAATGAAGGTCAGCCAATGTAAAAGCTGATCTTGGTATTTGGATGCAAGAGCTAGGCTAGTCTGAAACACTGGTGTTAGTTGGTTGAAATTGCACATTTCTTTGCCTGAGACACGATTTTAGTAATCACATTAAAATGACCAAGCTCCACCTTCAGGTCAGACTGTCTTTGAATGATAATAATCTCCAAACCCCTAGTCATACGCCTTCACTCCCGCTTGGTCTGCAGCGTCTTGTGTAACCCGACCCCACTACTGCTCTCAGGGGCTTCTGGGAACCCACTGCCCTCACTCGTCCTTGACTGGAGAGCCTGTTCTTACCCCATCATCCACTCTACACATCCCCACATGGACAGGACCTCTACGTTGCCCCCTCTGCCACAGAAGAGAGCTGGCCTTTACAGGATTAAACCTGGCTGCTCCTCCTGAAGTGGAAGCAATGTCAAGCCCATGTTAACTTAGATTGTGCCTAGGTGCTCTTCAGAGGCCAAAAACCTTGGCCTACTTTGAGAAAGAACTCTTGAAGATATCTGGATACATGAACTCTGTTACGTTGGTGTAGACCAGCTTGGGTATTGCAATGTAAGTGGGCATTGGGCAAGTGGTAACAAGTGTATGGAGATGGGTGGCATGACACAACTCCAGATCATATATTTTGGTTGGATAACCCAAGGGGTTAGTTTCATCAAGAATGCTCTCCACCTCTCTTTCCTTGTCATGATCCGTTCAATAGTCGGTTTCTCGTTGACGTGAGCAATGATTCCTTGCAGACGTGTCCCCTGATTATGACATATTCCAAAAGCATCCAAACAAAACGAAAGAAAAAATAAATGAATGAAACCTGGGCTTTGTCAGAGGCCTTTCTTCAAAAGCACTCAGCCTTGACATAAAGTTCATGGGATGGAAAACTCCGGAACAGAATGGCTCGCCACGGAAAGATGAGCGTTGTGTGGCACGAGGGGGAAATAAAATCTCATTGCTGCCACAGCACTATGTTTGCTTGCTTGCTGGCAGATGCTTGCTGTAACTATAGCAACGAAAACTGTGTACATGCACTGGCTGTCTGATGTGGCCAAACCATTACTCGCACTTAATATCCTCACCAAAGATGGTCGTCCAGCTACACCTAATGATCCCCACCTCAGTCTGCACACGTTTTTTTTTTTTTTTTTTTAAGTCCCTTCACTCTTCCACTCACATTTTCCTTCAGCTATTTCACCACTTCTCTTTCTTTCCCTCTCTCTCTCCCTCTTTCATTTTTTTGGGTCGTCTGTCTTTCTCTAACCTTCAACCATTTTTCTCTCTCACTCTCTCGCAACTCTTTTCTCTCTTCGCTCTGTCTCGGTCATTCTTTTTTCCCTGCTTGCTGCCGTGGGGTGTTGCGTGCCTTGGAGCAATGTTGTGTGCGGTGCCCGTCGGTCCTTGGGCTGCTTTTGGCAGTTTTACGGAGGCCCCGTGGCATGAGGCAGCCTCCTAAAAGCTGTAACGTAACCCTGGCACATTCTGTGGTCCAAAGTGCACTGTGGTTTTTCGGCTCTCGCTCCAAGCAGTCTCGCCTTTACATGCTGGCATCGGCGCTCGGGCCCAGAACGCTGGAACGCCATCGCTCAGGAGCTGGCACCCGCTCTGCTTGTCTGTCTGCTCTCTCTCTCTCTCTCTCTCTCTCTCTCTCTCTCTCTCTCTCTCTCTCTCTCTCTCTCTCTTTCTCTTTCTCTCTCGCTCTTTCTGTCTCTTTCTTTGCCTTTCACATGGCATGCTCACAGTTCCTCTAAAATGTGCACATATTTTCTGTTGCGACTTGGATAACAATGGGATTACACGTGTTTCACCCTTGTCCTCTTTCACAACGACCATCTCCATGTCTCTTCTATTTTAACTCTTTAACTGTGAGAAAATGGGTTAGATGTACACAAAGATCGTCTCCAGGGGTACAGATAGCGAATGTATACATCTTACATCTCATCTTTTTCCCATGCCCCCCCCCCTTTCCTCTTCTCCCCCTGAGGCGTAGTGGAGGAAGAGCCTGGGTCTCTGGGGTTTCTCCCTCGGTGTGATTTCAGGAGCATAAGTCCGCACTTCTGAGCATTACAAATGAGTGCTCTCTCATAGGCGAGCATCACAGTGCAGCAGTCTCTGTGTGGATACGCTCCCTCTTATGGGGGAATGCAGTGCAGTGTAGTTCTCTCACAGTGTGGATGTGTTCTCTCTTCTGGGGGAGCGCTTTGCAGTGCAGCACAGTGCAGTGTAGTGCTCAGTCAAACTTTAAAAGTCAATTCACATGAATGGAAATGGCGTTTCTCACTACCCTCACGGTGTGATTTCAGGAGCATAAAGCCGGCCGCACACCGGTTCCGACAGCATTGCGGAGCACTTTCGAATCCGACAATTTCACCTAGCACAGTAACCTGTGAAATTAACATTGGATGTCAATGGGCGACTCCGACAAAATTGACTTGAATCATAATTCACAATCGACGGCGGATAATTTCGGCGCTGGTGTGCGGGGTTGCATTGAAAACAATGGAATCGAATGTTGGAAGCAGAGTGCTGAGCACTGTGTCGGAACCGGTGTGCGGTGGCCTTAAATCCGCACTTCTGAGCATTCCAAATGAGTGCTCTCTTATAGGCGAGCATCACAGTGCAGCAGTCTCTGCACTGCTCTGGGTATGCTCCCTCTTATGGGGGAATGCAGTGCAGTGTAGTTCTCTCACAGTGTGGATGTGCTCTCTCTTATGGGGGAGTACAGTGCAGTGCAACACAGTGCAGTGTAGTGCTCAATCAAACTTTAAAAGTCAATTCACGGGTATGAATGAAATGACGTGTCTATATCACGGTGGGACAAGATCGGCAAATGCTGACCGCTCCTTCGTCCACCTATCCTCCTTGTCACCGAGTCTGACGGAGGGGTCTCTCTCACTCCTGATCGCCAGCTAAAAAGTTGAACTTTTTTCTACTTTTTGACGGACGCAACAAAGCTGTTTTGACGGACGGACCCACAATGCATTTCGCGAAAGCTCCATTCAAAGTCAATGAGATCAATCAACGGACGGATGCAGTGTGAAAGCCCTGTCCCTTATGGGGGAGTACAGTGCAATGCAGTGTAGTGCAGTGCTGCTCATTCAGTGTGGGTGTGCTCTCTCTTATGGGGGAGTACAGTGCAGTGTAGTGCAGTGTAGTGTAGTGCAGTGCTGCTCATTCAGTGTGGGAGTGTAATGCAGTGTAGTGCTCATTCAGTGTGGGTGTGCTCTCTCTTATGGGGGAGCACAGTGTAGTGCAGTGCAGTGCAGTGCAGTGGAGTGCAGGTGCTCATTCAGTGGATGTACTCTCTCTTATGGGGGAGTGCAGTGCAGTGTAGTGCTCATTCAGTGTGGGTGTGCTCTCTCTTATGGGGGAGCACAGTGCAGTGCAGTGCAGTGCAGTGGAGTGCAGGGTAATGGAGTGTAATGCAGTGTAGTGCTCATTCAGTGTGGGTGTGTTCTCCCTTATGGGGGAGCACAGTGCAGTGCAACGCTCCCTTATTGTGGGACAGAGGGGTGCGGGGTGGAGCGGCAGTCGTTTGTGCAGCTGTTGTGTGGGAGAGAGTACGGCTGCTGTTGTTTTTGAGCCCTTTGTGGAGGGAGGAGGCGCGTGCATACACAAACACACACACACACACACACACCCACACACACAGTCTAATTAATGACTGATTAAAATGTGTGTGTGCTGTATGTGTGTGTGTAAATTTTGTTTTTGTGCGATCTGTATTGTAAATGTAATGTTTTCCATGAATTTGTGTATTTGTCCATCTGTTGCCTTTGTGTCTGTGGGATATCAGTGATAGTATATATCTCATATTAATTTCCTTGCCATTCCTGTGTCTGGGCATGTACAGTATGTACTGTATATATGCATTTATAAATGTTTAAGAGAATGTTTATTTATTGTACTTCCAGCTTCATTGACATTTTTACAAATTGTGTACTTCAGATTAAGTAGTTGGTTTGGATATTTGAATTTGATGCAACAATACGTTAGCTTTGTGTATAGGATTTGTGTGTGTGTGTGTGTGTGTGTGTGTGTGTGTGTGTGTGTGTGTGTGTGTGTGTGTGTGTGTGTATGTGTCTGTTTGGGGACACATGCAAGAGTTTATCAGGAGTGAGTGTGTGTTCGCTGTGTATTTGTAAGTGTGTGTTTTTGTCTAAGCGTGTGTGTTTCATTGGCACGCTCTCACCCCTGTCTCAGTTTCGCTGCAGTTGCTGCTGCTCCTCCATCTGCTAGCGTGCTTTGGGGCTGACATCAGAGCGCTGGGAGAGTCGCTGCGCTCAGCCTCTCGGCCTGATCCGTCCTGTCCCAATCTATCCCGTCCCATCCTGCCAGTCTGTCCATCCACTCGTCCGTCCGTCTGTCTGTCTGTCTGTCTGTCCGTCTGTCTGTCTGTCTGTCCGTAGAGAGCCAGAGGTCTTGTGTCCAGCCTCACTGTCACTCAGCTGACCACAATACCCCCTGCAAACATGCCCAAGCACGTCTCATGGGCCCTACAGGGACAAGTCGATGTCTGTGTCTTGCTGGGTGTGTGTGTGTGTGTGTGTGTGTGTGTGTGTGTTGCTGTGTGTGTGTGCGTGTGTGTGTGTGTGTTGTGTGTTGTGTTTCTATATTGCATACAGTACGTGTACATTAGGGTGCATCAAATTTGAATGGGAAATTTAAATTTGAAAACATCAAGATGGCTGGCCTTGCATTTTGTTCCAATTGATAGAAAAATGACTTTTGCAAAGTTTTGAGAAATTTCATTGAGGTTTAGGGGTGCCACCGGCCCTCTGTTTTTTGTTAGCTTAAGCGTTAATAATGCTAGTGGCCACCAATGGAGTTCTAAGGTAACCAAAACTGCAGCTCAAGAAAACTGATTTTTGGGTTTGTTGTGTTTTAATGCATATTATAACCATCATATATGTACTTAGAACATATGTATAGGTATTTTCTGTTTATTACATAGCTAAGTCCTAAGCTTTTTGGAGGTCTAGAAAAGCATAGGCCTATCCAAAATAAATCATTATTAGCTCCACAACTATCTAGTCTATTTACACAATCTTGGTATGTATGGATAGGTAAGACCCCAGAGAACATGTAAGCAGCCTGTTATTGTCCAGGTGTTACTTTACCTTAATGCCTTAGATTATATATATATATATATTTATATATATGGGCAATTCCAGCGTTATGGACGTGACATTTTCGTGCATTATTGATGAACAAAAGGCCAGATAACCTCTGCAAACCTAGCAGTATTTCACATTTTTTTTCATATTCTTCTGCAAACTCCATGGCTGAATACAGGCAAACAGAAAATATAGTACAATATCTAGCTACAGTGTGCATACTCTAAACAAGGACACCTCAGTAAAGACAGAGAAAGACTTAATTTCAAATGTAAATGTAAAAAAAGTTGGTTTTCATTGGGAGACATGGCGTTATGGATGTGACGTTATGGACGTGACGTCTGGAAAAACCCTCCAAAACGATACAAAACAATTGTGAATGGTGGATTTTAACCTGTAACAAGAGAAATAGTAATATAACAATGAAAAATAACTGATAGCATTGCAGCTTTGTGTGTGTTATCACCCACTTATGCCCATTATAAGCCCCTCCATAGTCTTACATTATAGCTGAATAGGGTAAAAATTTTAACAGATATCCTTTGAAACTTGCTCAGTTGAATATTTACATCGATACAATACTTTTTTGTATTGGAAGTTTTCTGAAAGAAATTGTATGTCCATGTAGGTGAGACTTAAAGTTTTAAGGTGAGGTTTACTTTTCGTGGAATTGCCCATATATATATATATATATAATTAGTGTCATTACTTCACTTGACTAAAATGTATTAGTTAAATTATAAAATCTAGATAATCCCCTCTCATGCCAATGATTATATCTAACCAAAATGCTGCACGAGGGTATGCAATGGTAATAATATGCTGATTCAACAACATGGCAAACACAGAAAACAGAAAAATCACCTCAGATTTTTTTGAGCTGCAGTTTTCAGTTACCCTCAGAACTCTCATTGGTGGCCACTAGCATTTGATTAGCGCTTCAAGCATAACAAAAATCGTTGAGCACGTGTAGCACCTGCTAAAATGTATTGTAATCGTGAAAAATACTTTGCATGTGTTGTATCTACCATGCCCGTATTGGAACACTTTTATCACTCAAGCCATATCGAAAATTCAAGAATTGGTTACAGTTTGATGACCCTAGTGTACATATACTATGATTTCTCCTATAGTATCACCCAGATGGTTTACCTGTATTGGAACACTTTTATCACTCAGCCATATTAAAATTCAAGAATTGGTTAATTTGATGCACCCTAGTGTACATATATATGATTTCTCCTATAGTATCACCCAGATGGTCAAAAATCATGATAATCTTGATCGGGGTACCTTCTGGGAAGGACTGGTTTACTTTATGTACAACTTGTTTGTTGACACTTATGGGGGTGGGCACATGGTCTGCCTCTCTCTGAGAGAGAGAGAGAGAGAGAGAGAGAGAGAGAGAGAGAGAGAGAGAGAGAGAGAGAGAGAGAGAGAGAGAGAGCCTAGTGTTGTGAGGCTCCATCTCATATTCAAGTTCATAACATATCACATTCTGCTTAGGAGAAGGCTTCCAAAAGTGCCTGTGTGAATGAGGTGTGCCTGAGTGAACCTTGCTCACACACGCACATACACACACACACACACACTCACCCACCAGGGTCTTGAGACGCTGGGTCTGCTTTGGCTCATCACTTGCACTTTATATGTGAGAAATGTAGGCAAGTTATCTCGTGTGTCTGTGAGTGCATACTTTTATTATCGTGGTTAGCATAGCGTTGATGCTAATCCTCCATGGCTCCTGTGGTGCGACCCCCCCCCCCCACACACACACACACCCCAAAATACATGCCCACACACACACACACACACACACACACACACACACACACACACACACACACATAATGATCTATGGCAGGTCGCCTGGTGATATGACGGGGAAGAGTTGAGAGAGAGCGCAGTGTCACTGTGAGTGAAAACGCCTCACTTTTCTGGGGAAAATGGGAAGAGGAACAAGAGAATACAAACAGCACTCAGAGAAGAGTAAGAGAGATTGACAGTGAGTGAGTGAGTGAGAGAGAGAGTGACTGAGTGAGAGAGAGAGGTGTGTGTGTGTGTGTGTGTGTGTGTGTGTGTGTGTGTGTGTGTGTGTGTGTGTGTGTGTGTGTGTGTGTGTGTGTGTGGAGGGGGGTTGCAGGAGAGGGAAAGGGTGAGTGAGTGGTTGGTTGGTCTGTCTGTTGGTTGGTAGAGGTATGTCGTATGCCAGACAGCTCAGATAAAGTTCTCTCTATTTTTGTCGTGGGGCATGGAGAGGGCCCTGAGTGCAGGCATAAAGGCCGCTTTAAAAGAGCTTAGAGGGCATTCCACCAAACGCCTCCCGCCATAGGCAGCACTGCCACTGATTGACTTCCTGCCTCGTGCCTCGCAGGCGTGACCTTTAACCCAGAATGCCCTCCGCCTCTCGTCTCTATAAAGGCAACCGTCCTCCAGCTCGAGGTCATCGGCTTTGTTTGCAAATATGCAGAGGCACAATTAACACACACACACACACACACACGTTATGTGCTGCTAGAAATTGACTTCCTGCCATAATGCACATGATTGTGGAGCTGACCTTTGACTGTGAAAGCTCATCACCGCCTCTCTCTCTATATATTCTTGTCCTCCACTCTTCCCACCTCTCTGTAGAGGTGCTGTGTGCATTCAGCTGAGTGATGGACAGGCCAGACATATGTTCTCATGCCGCTGTTTTTTTGTGCAGTAAATTGTGAAATGATTGAATATGCATGCTTGACGATTGTGTGTGTGTGTGTATGTGGGTGTTGGGTGTGCAGATGTGTCTGTGAGGCCAGAGCAGATCTTACTAAAAGCAGATTACACCTGATCACATTCATCATAATCAAACTTAACCACATAATGCATATTGCCACATATACAACACACCTGACAGAGACAAGCACACACACACACACACACACACACACACACACACACACACACACACACATACACACACACACACACACACACACACACGCGCACACACATATGCACACACATAAACACAGAGAGCTGAGACGTGCAATATTGTCTCTGTACAACAACCCTTTCTGGTTTACTCTTCCCTCTCATGTTTATTAGTTCTTGTCCATAACAATTAAGTTAAGTAAATGTTCTCTCTCTCTCTCTCTCTCTCTCTCTCTCGCTCTCTCTCTCTCTCTCTCTCTTAGTATCTGATTGTGTGTGTGTGTGTGTGTGTGTGTGTGTGTGTGTGTGTGTGTGTGTGTGTGTGTGTGTGGACTGTGTGTGTGTGTGTGTGTGTGTGTGTGTGTGTGTGTGTGTGTGTGTGTGAGATGATTATTATTGTGGACTTGTGTGTGAGTGTGAGCATAAGCTGTGATTGCGCTGCTGGCTTGGTGTGCTGGGCTTGGAGGAGCATACTGAACATTCTGATGTTTCTCTACCTCTGTGACCTCACAGTCTGTCTAAGCAAACATGCCACAGATGCTCGTCTGCATTCTTGTCCTCCACTCTTCCCTCCAATCCATCAGCAGCATTCATCTCTTCCTTTATCGCCTCTCTCTCTCTCTCTCTCTCTCTCTCTCTCTCTCTCTCTGTTCCCCACCCTCATTCTTGTCTAGCCTTCTCATTTTTGCTGAATTAATTTGATATCAAGTTCAATTGTTTCTGCTCTGAGGTTTTAAAAGAGATAGTATGAAGTTGGTGATAAAGGGAAGATGGATTGTGCCATGTGTGCATATTTGTCTGTATGTGGGTGTGTCTGTGTGTGTGTGTGTGTGTGTGTGTGTGTGTGTGTGTGTGTGTGTGTGTGTGTGTGTGGAGAAGGGGGAATTGCACAGGAGGTGGACTTTGTGTCTGGAATTGTAATGTTTGTTTTTACACTAGTGGTATAATCATATGAGCAAATAACAAAGGCTAATGTTTGTCTCATCTCTTCTCCTCTCCTCTCTCTCTCCATCAGACACGTTCCAGTCCCTGATGACGTTCTCCATGACCCACATCAGCTCCCTGTTTGAGAGCACTTACACCAGCCTCTCCCTGGACGCCAGTCCGCTCGTGACGCGGCTCTTCTCCCAGCTCTCGCTCTACGTGCGCGGCGGCAACGTGTCGGTGGAGACCTCCGTGCACCAGTTCTTCGATGACCTCTTCCCGCTTGTGTACGGGCGCCTGGTGAACCCTGGCGAGGCGGCGGGGGGCCTTTCCAGCGATCGCCTGGACTGTCTGCGCATGACGCGCCAGGACGTGAACCCGTTTGGCGGACACCCGCGGGCACTGGCGCGCGAGCTTGGTGCCGCTCTGCGTGCCGGCCGGGCGCTGACGCAGGCGCTGGGTTTGGGCATGGAGCTGATGAACGCCACCGATGCGGCGGTTCTGACACGTGATTGTTCACGCGCTCTCGTCCGCATGCACTACTGTGCCCACTGCCGCGGGCTCACGCTCATCAAGCCGTGCCAGGGCTACTGTCTGAACGTGCTGCGCGGCTGCCTGGCCAGCCTCACCGAACTCAACCTGCCCTGGCGCCGCCACGTGGCCCTGCTGGAGGACCTGACCCACGCCGTGGCTGGACAGCACAGCCTGGAGCTCGCCCTGCTCGGGGTGGAGGGCCAGGTCAACGACGCCATTCTCTACGCACAGCTCAACGGCCCCAGGCTTGCCGCCACGGTGAGAGGAACACACACACACACACACACACACACACACACACATACATAATATACCCACACTAATACAGTATGTCTGCATGATGTCAAATCCAACACTTTTTTTCAGTCATTTGGCCATTCAACAAGTACAGTAGTTTAGGAACAAGCAGTATAGGAACAAGAGCAAAGTTCTTTGATACTCATGACAGTCATTGCCATATACATGCACTTTACATTACTGTTCCATAAATAACAATAAATCACAGTTATATACACAAAAAACCCTCAAAAAGATGGAGTACTAATTGATAGTTTCTAATGTAATCTATAATCTATATTGTATATTGCTGTCTTCTACAAAGGCTGACAAGTAGAGTTTACACTCACATGCAGACTGTCTCTCACAGGAGCTATATGTTACATTAGACTTTGACTTCAGCCCTGTTTGCTCATGTGAAAGGAATGAATCTGTCCTGTTTTAGACTAGGAGTCAGGGCCAGATCCTAGAAGGAGAGCTGCTATTCTCCTGTATCCTATTAGATATCAACACCCGGGCTAGTAAGGCCCCAAAGGAACTGTTAACGTTTTCACTGTAAAGACTCTACTTTCATTGGTGCATCGACACCCCCAGTTGACTCTTGTTGGTCTGGAAGGTTCTCAGCTCTCTCACACAGACCCGAGTGCCAAGGAGCAATCCACTATCATCTCTCTCTCTCTCTATCTATCTCTCTCTCTCTCTTTCTCTCTCTCTCTCTCTTTACATCTCCCTCTCTTTCTCTCTCACTTTCCTCGTTCATGCAAGCTTCTCTTATACTGTGGGTTGTATTCAACCCGGTCCCCCCCCCCCCCCTTACTTAAACTTTACCCCCCGTGGGCCCTGCTCTGCCCGGCATGGTAACCTGAGCCACCCCCATCCCCTCCACCCTGCCCCCCCACCCCCCCACCCCTCCCTCCCTTACTCAACCTTACTCAAGTGCCAGCAGTATCGCCAGCATCCAGCAGTATCAGTGTGCCTCCCGCTGCTCCAAGTGCCAGCTCAGCACTGATATCTTAGATTGGGTACACGGCCACACACACGCGCACACACACACACACACACACACACACACACACACACACACACACACACACACACTACACACTCGTATACTTGCTATACGTGTTCATTGGCAATTCCGTGATATACACACACACACACAAATCATGTATAGGCGCACACACAAACACAAATAACCCTCATTCAATTGCATGCATGCACATGTGCACCCACATTTACACTTATATATTAAAAACATCTTTTTTTACATCACTAAACTTTTAAAATGATTTTTATTGACGTCTGTGATTAAATTCATTCAACTGTGCTTGTAACTGAATTATTTGGGCACTGTAAAAACTTCAAAGGGCAGTGAAGGGGCCGCAACAGCCATCGATCACCTGATGAACTGAAGGCTTAATTCTAATACACATGCCTGGTTACTATGGCATGGCACAGCAAAAGCTTGTGCTTTCTGCTCCCTGACAAAGCCAGCGTTTGCACTGGCCTGGCCTGGCCTGGGACATCGGCCCCGTCGCTTTATTTCTTGCGCGCGCCAACAGTCTCAGTCACAAATGTTCCTAGACGGAGTGTTTTCACAGCGCTGCTTAGTGAGAATGTCTCTCTGGCATGACTGTAGAGTTGGGCCCTTATCCTCCAGAGAAGCACAGATAGCTTGAATGTCAGATTTGTTGTAGAGACAGACGTGGTTGCAGTAACACTGCAACCGAATGCCCAGTGATCTCATGGGAAAGGATGAGGAATTTTTATATTTATTATGTGTAATCACTAACACACCCGGCTGGATATCTACCCCTCCCCCCCACCCACCCCACCCCACCCCACCCCACCCCTCTAAAATCGTCAAGAATTTCAAGGATACAAGGTAATTAGAGGATAAGCCCCCTTGAGTAACATATAGTTTTACAGTGTAATTCTTGATCGTCAGAAGATTCCTCTGATTTTCCCTTGCTGTTACTTTCATGCATGCATGTGACTCTCTCTCTCTCTCTCTCTCTCTCTCTCTCTCTCTCTCTCTCTCTCTCTCTCTCTCTCTCTTTCCCCCTCTTCATGAAGTTTGTCTCCATGGACTTAAGGGTGCAGTGCATTATGGTGGGAGCATTCAAACCATCAACATGGTCTGTTTCTCAGGAAAGGAGACTATTTCTCTCTCTCTCTCTCTCTCTCTCTCTCTCTCTCTCTCTCTCTCTCTCTCTCTCTCTCTCTCTCTCTCTCTCTCCTTGTTTCCTAAATGAGCTCCAGAGATCTCTGTAACCACTAATGGATGGGCACGGATGAGCAATGACTGATCTGGAAGCCCCCCCACCCCCACCTCTTGAGGTTAGCGGGTCCCATCTCTAGGCCAGCAGTATCTGTGATGCAAAACACCCACCCACACTCCCACGCCAGTCAATAAACCACACACATGCATGCACACACACACACACACACACACACACACACACACACACACACACACACACACACACACACACACACACACACACACACACACACACACACACACACACACACACACACAGGGCAGTTGGCCATTGAGGACAGGACTGCTCCTTACCTCAAAAGCCACCGGAGTCATTCTGAATATTTTTGGGACCAAAACAATTTTTGTGCATGACACGCTTTAGCAACAGTTGGTTGTGTGACTGTGCTCGCTGCACAGTCCCACTCCTGTCGTGCAATGAGACTCTGTGTCTCATGCAAATTCCCTTCCTCTGTCTCATTGTTCCATTCTGTTTCTTTTTCTTTTCTCTTCTCTCTCTCTCTCTCTCTCTTACTCTCACTCCATGGCTTTGACAGTCTGTCACTGTTTCTTCTTCTCTTTCGTCCTCTTTTTCGTTCACTCTCTTCCTCCATCCAAGTTTCCCTCTCCTTGCTCTCCTCCCTCTCTGCAATTTCTCCCCTTCCTCTTTGTCTGTCTCTCTCTCCACCTCTCAATCTCTCTCCCTCCATTTCCCTCTCTCCCCCCGTATTCCTGAAGAGCTCTGATGGTTTTGTGTGCATTGGGTACAGGAGCCTCCCTTCCCCGTGGGTCTGTAAGCATTCACAGGCCTCCCTCTGTCTCTCCTTCTCCTTCTCCTTCTCCTTCTCCTTCTCTTTCTCTCTCTCTCTCTCTCTCTCTCTCTCTCTCTCTCTCTCTCTCTCTCTCTGTCTTGTCATGCCGCGCTGCCCTTGGCTTAATTGGCTGCCCAGAGAGAGAGAGTGAGAGAGCGGAGCAGAGGAGGGGGTTGCCAGGCTGGGAGTCTGACCCGGGCCAAATATGCAGGCCTTGGGCCGGGGGCTCGGATCCACTGTTTGGTATTCATGAAGCGAGACCTAGCACACATAGAGAAGGGGGGGGGGGGTGGAGGGAGAAAAAGAGAGACGAATAAGAGGGAGGCAAAGGGAGAAAACATAGTGGGTGGGGGTTGCGGGGGGATAAAGTACACAGGGAGGGAGAAAGGGAGAGATGGAGTGAGTTGGAGGTAGGGAGAGACTGAAAAACAGCGAGGGCCACAGAGAGAGAGAGAGAGAGAGAGAGAGAGAGAGAGAGGAAAAGAGGGAGGGAGAGAAAGGAGGAAGAGGAGGAGGAGGGAGTCAGAAAGACAGAGAAAGAGACATAGAGAGGGAAGAAAGGGACAAATTTGACAAAGCTGAGTGAGCTCCAGCCATCCAGGCAGAGAGCTGGAAACGGGACAAGGGGCCAGAGGACTGTTTCTGGCTGGAGGAGGAGCCGTGCACAGGGCAGCAGGACCAGTCGCTCTCTGTCTGTCTCTGTAGCTAGCTTTCTCTCTCTGTCTCTTTCTTTCACTGTTTCTGTTCCTTAGCTTTTTTTCTCTCCGTCTCTTTCTGGCTCTTTCACTCTCTCTGATCTTTCTTTTCTTGTCTATCTCACTGTCAATCTCTTTTTCTCTGTGTCTCCACTTTCTGTCCAACTTTTTGTGTATCCACCCCACCCCCACCTTATCTTTCCTCCTCTATTTCACTTGGACTCCCACTCTCTCTTTCTCTCTCTCTCTGCCTTTCTCTTTCTCTCTCGCTCTCTTCTGTCCAACTCACTAGCTTTCTATTTGTCTTTTAAGTCCATACCACTGTCTGATAGTCTAAGTCTGTTTCTCTCTGTCAGTGAGTTGAGGCCTAGCCTGGCCTGAGTTCCTCCTCCTCACCCTTGCCCCTGTCAATGCTCCCCCAGCCCCTTGAAACGGCACACACACACACACACACACACACACACACACACACACA
>JAODXP020000004.1:7818761-7843761 GCA_027497455.2 Sardinella longiceps | reverse complement strand
ACATTATTCAAAAATCATTCAAGGAACGCTTAGCGGCAGTGAGTACACAGGACTGGAGCCCTAGAGGAGTGGAGGATTATGGGCCGGCGAAATGCATGTGATCTTGGTAGCAGTGAGGTGGTCTGGAGTCAACTCCTCTGGGTCTGTGTCAGAGGGGACACACACTCTGCTGCATGTGAGTGAGTGGAAGGGAAGGCAAGACATAGAGTGGCAGTCAATCAAAGACGTCCCTCTCAGGAAGCCTAGAGGCTTCCAGGCCACAGGCTTGGCTGTCAGCGGCTCAGGCAAGGCGAGGACACAAAGAGGTCAGAGGCTCCAGGTTTTTATCGTTATGCTGCCGTGATGAGTCCGGAACTTTCCCGCAGTGCTGTGCCTGATGGCTTAAATTAGAGATCTGTCTTTGTGTTCAGCATAAGGACAATGTGATTCGACAGATCACAGTGTGTAGTGCACAGCTTTGCGAACACATCTTTCGTTCAAAGAGTTTTCTTTAATCAGATGGTTTAAGCGAAACCTTTAAGACAAAAAGTAAAAAGCAGATGCTGAACAGATTCAGATACAAGTTTCTGTATTTACTTCAAGACCATGCTGCTATTCATGATGGTGCTTGATGCCGAGGCTGATCTGCTGAAGGCTTTCTTCTGTGGTAGTATGACTAAGTTGTGCACTGTTGGCTAAGGGTTTTCATTTTTGGAATCAATGGTTGGAAGCAAATCCAGCCCCTGTACTCCCCACACACTGAACCAAACATGTTTTCAAACACTCTAAATGCTTGCATCCAAAGACATTAAGATCTGGATGTATCTTTGAGACTGCACATTAGCATGACTCCTCCAATCCCCCACACACACACACACACACACACACACACACACACACACACACACACACACACACACACACACACACACACACACACACACACACACACACACTCTCTCTCTCTCTCACACACACACACACACACACACACACACACACACACACACACACACACACACACACACACACACACACACACACATCCCTCCACACCCCCTCCCTCTTGCTTTTTCACTCTGTTTTGGTATGTGTAGATCAGGAAGCCCTTTGAATTTTGCTTTGGAAAGGAGCAGTCAGACAGTTCATATTATTTAATGAGCAGCAGCTTTGTGGCTGTAGTCCTGGGCTGGCTGGCTGTGGTCTCTGGGCTGCAGTGTGCACTCTGTGTTCTGCCTCTGAAGCCCAAGCCGATAGACTCCGTACTCCTGGAGCCTCCTCCTGCTCACTGCCCTCGTTACTCCCTTCCAGTTGCTAATGAAAGGCAAATGAAATGAAGATCTTGTGTGCTGGGCAGTGGCTGCTGGATCCCATTCTGACTGCAAGAAGAGTCATACTGGTTGCTAAACGGACCAAATATTTTGGGAGAATAATAATACATTCTGTTTTAGCAAAAAAAGGTCATTTTGTACACATCCTCTGTTTCTCTGTAATGGATGTACTTCTCAATCTTAAAATAGCAATTGCTATGAAATTAAAATGCTTTTGCTGTTTTTATGCTATAATTTGTTTAAACTGGTGTTTTATGAAACTTAGCTGTAATTGAAAAATAAATAAATAGATAGATAGATAGATAGATAGATAGATAGATAGATAGATAGATAGATAGATAAAAAGCAGAATCAGATCATGATTGAGGAGAAAAACTGCATTCCTTTGTATTGCCCCCTCCAATGTATTTTCCTTTCCAATGTATCTCATAGCTGCAGATATTTAGCAAAGTTAATGTACGTATTAACCTTGGTTGATATTTGGAATAGCATGGTAAAGTGTGCAATTCTGATCATTCTCTTTCAGTTTCCAACTCCCCCCCCCTTTGTCCATGTCTTGACACCTCGTTTTATGTCTTCGCTAGCCGCTACTGCAAGTGTCTGGATGAGATGGAGAGTCGGTTGCAGGGCCACTTAGATTGATAGTGGGGGGTGAGTGTGGGTGGAGGGCATTTACTCTTGATGCAGTCCATCAGTTCTCCTGATGAGGTCATCTCCATCTCGCTAGGCTACTGAAAGCATATCGCTCTGCACCACACACAGCAGGGATAACAGAGGAGGGAATGGGGGCCGTGAACGAACATGAAGGACATCAAAAGGGGGGAAGGGAGGGAGGGAGGGAGGTGGAGAGAGGAGGGGGAGAGAGAGAGAGACAAAAGAGCAGTGGACAGTGAACAAGAGGAAGAAGAGAAATAGAGGTAGGCGATGAGAGAAAAAAGAGAAAGGGCATGAAAAAGTGAAAGAGAAGAGAGTAGAGAAAAGTAGAGTGAGCAAGAGAGGGAGAGTGGGAGAGAGAGACTAGAGGCATAAATAGAGAAGGCAAAAGGGTTCGTTGTCACACTTAAGCATTAACCTTGGAGTGTATACTTACTATATATCTGTGTGTGTGTGTGTGTGTGTGATCTATCCATCCATGAAATACATTTGCCACCCGTGATGAAGCTAGAGGCTAGCCTGCTGCTGGAACTTAGACCCACGTCCCTGCAGAGATGTGGCAGCACTTTTCTCAATGCTTTACCCAAGGGTCTGGCCCATGTCATCTTTTGAATGCTAACAAGCTTACAAGAACTCTGAGGCCACCAGAATGCTAACAAGCTGAGAACAATGCTGAGACAATGCGGATTTGGAGTGAAATGATGCCTCTCACAGAAACTTTGGAAGAAAACTTGGGAAGGGAGTGTCAGGCAGGGGAGACAGATCTCCTATGAGTTAAATATAGACAGACAGCTTCTCATAAAGAGAGAAGTCATTGAGGCAGGATGGGAATCTATGTAATTCACAGTTGATCCGCATGCATGCCACCTCAAGGCCTTGGCAGACAAAACGGGGAACACAAAACAGTCTCTTCAGTGCTGTACTTTTTTTTTTTTTCCCTTTATGTGGAAAAGCAATTTGGTGTTTTCTCTTGTCTGTAGCGAACATTTTAATTACAGCCGAGGCTAATCCATGACAGTTGTTAATTACTGTAAACACAGTGTTGTGCAGTGGAGTCGGCGAGGAAAGTGTTCCTCAAGTGAGAGAGACGGCGCAGAAGGGTGAGAGAGAGAGAGAGACAGAGAGAGAGAGGGGGAGGCTTGTGTAAGTGAAAGTGTGTTTTTGTGAGCTCGTCGTGAGAAGAGTCTTGACCATCAAAACGAGCTTGAGGTTCTGAGCTCCTGTATTGTGGTCTTTGGCAAAGGCAGGAGGAGAAGCAGTTGTCCTCTTTATGCTGTGTGTGTGTGTGTGTGTGTGTGTGTGTGTGTGTGTGTGTGTGTGTGTGTGTGTGTGTGTGTGTGTGTGTGTGTGTGTGTGTGTGTGTGTGTTTGTGTGTGTGTGGTTAAAGAAGGAGTTGTAGTTGTTTGGTCCCCACCGAATGCAAACCAGAACAGACAAAAGAGTTGGCGTTAGCCGGCCAGGCACTGCACTCCCAGAATGCATTGTGTAGCAAAACTAGGGGGTTGGAGTGTTGGTGGGGATGGGGGTGTAGCTGAGAAAGTTCCTGCGCATTTTGGACTAATCCTTACACAAATAAACCTCTTTAGACGACCACCACTGGTAGCTGTAAGGAAATACTCCCAGAGAGGAAAGACAATTCGGACATAGGCAGGCAGATTCCCTCGCCCTCTGGCTACCTCCGAATGGACCCACACACTTACACACACACATACACACACACACACACACACACACACACACACACACTCACACGTATACAAGTATACTAGCTTGTCTTAGGACCAGACTCCCTTTTGCAGACACAAATAGTGTTGATATATAGTCTTGAAATGCCTAAACACACACACACACACTTAGACACAATAAGTGGAGATGGACAGGCTCCTGTCCCGTAACCACCATGCAAATGCAGAACAGACACAAACACGCAAGCTCAAATGATGAGAACTTGCACACAACTGACAGTGACAACCATGCACGCACTTCCCACAATCTCAGGCGAGCGAGGACTATTTAATGACGTGGCTGTGTGTGTGTGTGAGAGAGTGTGTGTGTGTGTGTGTGTAGGGAAAACACATGCCTTCGTTCTCCCCAAAGACTGAGAGTGCTTCTCCAGCCAGCGGCACCATCCCTTAGTCAACCACCGAAGGAATGTCTGAAATGGAATAGCTGGGATTTTAAAGATATAACAAGGATGGACAGGTGGTCTGTGAAAGCCTGCCACACGGAGACATGCAAACACACACACACACACACACACACACAGACACACACACACACACACACACACAGTGTGTGCACAAATTGACATAGAGAGAGAGCGAGAGTTACAAATATTTCCATGTGCACACACACTCAGTGTTTTGCATATTCACACACACACTTTCTCTCTCTTGTCACTCACACACACGGGCCTATGCTATAGAACAGATCTTCCCTGCTGTGAGCAGGCAGTCCACACATGTCAGCACAGGATCACAGGCTCACGGTCTTCAGGGCCTAGCTGAGAGGGAGGATGATGAGTGCTGTTTTTCACTCCCCTTCTCCGTTCATCTCCCTGTTTGTTTGACAGATCGTCAGGCCAACGCAGCCATCATTCCATTTATCCTCTTTATTTTTTTCCCCTTCCTTGTCTTTTTAGTGCTATTCCTCTCTTCCTGGTTTGTTTTTTCTTTTTTTCCCCCCATCATTCTGAGCCCACGCCTTGGCTTCAAGCGTGTTGCTTCCACATATACTTTCAGCTGTGTGTGTGTGTGTGTGTGTGTGTGTGTGTGTGTGTGTGTGTGTGTGTGTGTTTGGATTCTGACTGCTTTGTGCTCTCCTTTTGTTTAAAGTGCCTTGCTCCCATACCCATTGGTTTGGTATGGTAATGACCAAGCCCTCTCTCTCTGAGGCTTTTCTTGTGAAGTTGTGCTGTAAATATTGCTTTTAAAGGGGGGACATAGAGCAAATAGCACCATGACTGACCTCCACAAATTTTCAGCTTTACAGGGAAAGTTTGCATATTTTCTCCTTTTGTAAACAGTTGTGTTTTTTCTCTCCTTTTCTGTTCATGCTAGACGCCAGCTAGAAATGGTAACAGACTAAAATACACAGAGAAGCTTGACTGCAAACTGCAAATGCCTGGTATATCTGCATGTGTTTTACAGTTGCACAGTTTAAACATGGTCCTCCTGTTTTTTTTTCTTTTCTTTTCTGTGCTGCTTTGGCAGTCAGTGGCACGACTTAACAGCAATGACTTCAAAAGTCTCAGGTTTTACTAGGCTGATGACATTAGACATTATTCCTTTTTTTCTGTAGAAACAGTACAATATGCCATTCTGCACGGATGCATACCAGAATAAAGCTCTTTTTTGTAGACGTGGAAATGTCAGCCATTTAATTTGCCCTTTCATTGGGTATTTGCGGTGCTCCAGTTTTTATCACCGTGGTATTCTTAGCTAGTGTCAGAGTTTTGTTGAAAGACGCACAGCCCCTGACACAGTAGTGAGTATCTCTGCCAAGCACTTGTTGGTGGAAGATTACAGGAGCTTTCTGAACTGTGTGTCTGAACTGATGCTTATTGTCTGTGAGAGCCTAAGCACAGGAGTTTGACAAGGAAGAAGGTGCATTCTAGCAAAAGGAAAACAAGGACCAGCAGTTATGCCATATTTTAAAAAGATAAAACAGTAATGAACTCTAAACACAAAAGCAAACAATTGTTGTACATAAAATATGACATCCCCATTCAGAGAGAGAGAGAGAGAGAAGCAGTGGACAGTGAACAAGTGGAAAATAGTAATAGAGGTAGGTGTTGAGAGAGAGAAAAGAGCAAGGGCATGAAAAACTGAAATACAGTAGTAGAGAAAGGTAGAGCAAGAGAGGCAGAGTGGGAAAGAAAGACCAGCAGTAATGTCATATTTAAAAATAATAATAATAAACAATAAACACAACAGCAAACAACTGTTGAACAGAAATATAACATCCTCATCCTGGCTCCCACAGTAGCCTTTAAATAGATTGTGTTCTTTTGGAGGGAAGGGTTGGGGATGAGTGCTGTTGTTTTGGAGGGAAGGGTTGGGGATGAGTGCTGTTGTTTTGGAGGGAAGGGTTGGGGATGAGTGCTGTTGTTTTGGCACGCTCACCCAACCCAGACTCCCAGAGTCCACTGTGTCAGTCCAATCGAAGTAAAAGTAAAATACTTTCTCAAGGATCATACCAAACTGATCAAACTCTCCATTCGGTCTGTTAAAATGCCCTCACTGACCTTGGTCCACTTTGTGTCCTCAGTGCTACAGGCTACATAAATCTGTTAGTTAGAGAACTCCCTCAGCCAGTTGGAAAATGTCAACAAAGATTGCAGACCAGCACATGCCCTCATTGTTGGAAATGTCTCAGTGTCCACCCATGTTGCACCCATACACACACATTTTCCCTTGAGTTTGTCACATAGAGACTGCTCTACAATGATACTGGGATCAGAATTAAGAGTTGGTAGGTGTACCATCATCCATCAGTTCATCTTATTTAGGGTGTGGTAGCGCACACTAGCTAACCTAACTTTCATTATTAGTTATTACAGTAAAATATAAGACGTTGTTCAGTGCTAGTATTGTTTGAAAATGTACATTGTGCCTTTGGACCAGTACTGGCCAGTGTAACAGGATGACCAAGGAAGTCAGAAGCAAGTAAGATATCATGGTCTTGTGGTGGCAGCCGTTCAGGTCTGTGCCGTGTTGTTTCTGAGCCCCTGCTGAGCGCTGGCTCTGGACAGCACTGGTTTGTGTGTGACTGGTTGAATGGGGCCATGGGGCTAGCCGCATCCCCAGCCTCTCTGATGCCATTGGCAGGAGCTGCGAAGTGTAGTGTGTGTGTGTGTGTGTGTGTGTGTGTGTGTGTGTGTGTGTGTGTGTGTGTTTGGGTGGGGGGTTGCTCTGGCTCCAGGGCCAGTGTCCATTCCTCCTTTTGTGTGTGGGACGCTTCCATCCATTCATGCTCTAGCACCTCCTGCCCAGCCAGACTAAAGTCAGCCTGTGTCAGACAGCCCCAGGCATTCCAAACCCCATAATAGCCCTGATTATTAATACCAAGAGTGTGGGTATTTCCCTGCTCCAGTGTGCTTGGCATTCCACTACCCGGTGCCATCCATATACAGCTGTTTAGCGACGTGCCACACACACTCGCCAGCAAACAAGCCACCTACGGTTCTCCCACACTCAATAATGTAGGCCCTTTAAATCGACTCCTTAGCAGCTTACAGTCTTAATGTCAACATCGAGTTAGTCTGCAAGCGAAATGAAGCAGCCAAGCTTCTGTTGAATGCTACTGTAGCCGTGTGTGATTTCCCACACACACCAGAAGGCCCTGAAATGTAGGCCCCCCAAAATACATAACTATAATCCACTATTAAAGCGTCAGCACTTTTCCATCTAGATCCAGCATTTGAATAAATCAATCCTATCCACCCTTCCCACTTGAGCTCCATTCATCCAGATTCAAAGTGCCTAATACTTCTTGGCTTCAGGTACTCCAGAATAAACATAGGATTGGATTAATAAAACATGTCGGTTTTTAACACTGAAAACCACTCAACTCAAATAGTAAAAAGTCATTCAATAAAGAAAAGGAGACTATATGATTTTAGCCTTGCATTGTGCGTGAAAATTGTCTCAAACGTGGGAGTAAGAAATAGGATGATTACATGTAAGACTACTGTTTACGCTGAAGGATTAGTTCACAAAGTGACTTAAGGTACAGCTAGCCTTGCGCTTATGACTTCTTTGGACTCTCTTGAAGGGCAGAGCGTTTTTGAGTTATGAGTGAGTGAGTGAGCGAGCGGGCCTCTGTGAGCCGTGCTGCTCCTCAGGCGTTTCCATGCGGTTGTGTCTCCAGACAGAGGGTCTACTACGTTTAATCCACAGGCCCACCATGCCCACCGAGGTTGATGCTGCCCCGTCAGCTAGAGCCAGAGCCAGACCAGCTCCCTTCCTCTGTCTGTCTCTGTCTCTGTCTCTGCCTCCTGGGCCCCACTCCCTTCTTGCTCTGCTCGGCTCTGCTTGACTTCCACACAAGGGTGGGGATGGCTGGGCTGAGTGAGAAGGGAGGAGACTGAGCTGAGGTGTTGGAGACATAGACTGGTAAGTGTTTATAAGTGTTTATAAGCATTAGATTGCAGGCAGGGAGGGAGGGAGATCCTGGAAAAGTGGTTTGAGCCAGCAAACGTTTGAAATGTTTGAAGAAAAGATAGTTTTTGGTTTGGTTTTGGCTTTTTATCTCTTCGTTTATCCCCATTGTGAATTAGTCAAACACACATACAGCACACTACCAGGTGAAACAGACAGTAACTTGAAGCGGTGGGCTGTGAGTGGACAGTAGTGGGGTTAGTTGCATTGCTCAAGGGCACCTCAGCCATCAGACCCCTTTGGGTTCAAGCCTGAGGCACTGACCACTAGGCAGCGGCAGCCCTCAAGTAGCAATAGGCAATGGACAGGAGAGAGGAGAGAAGTTGTTAAATAATAGGGCTGATTCAAGAATATTCCTTTATCCTGGGAAAGTAAAAAGATATCTTTATTTTTTTCAGTCTGGTTCAGAATCATCTGTACATTAACTTCTAAATTCTCCAGGTGTGATTTCCTTTGATTAGTCATCTGTTTTGCAAGACATATAATACATGTGTGTGCTGTGTGAGCAACTCACACACATTTACTGTAACACACTCTCACATAGAGGATGGCTGTTATTTTGACTCCTCCGGTTAAACAGCGTCTACTGACCGCCAGCGATGACTGACTGCACCCCCCCACCCCCCCTTGAGGCTGCCACTGGTATTTTTAGCCCTTTGGCATATGGGCCATGACGACCTGCGGTTTCACAATTGTCACACATATTTCTGCCCCTCTGAGGCACTGCTTCCGCACAGCTCCTGCCCATGGTGTGTTTGTGCTGCACTGTGGGTATCATGTGTCTACATATGTGTGTTTGTGTTTGTGTGTAGTTTATGTTTTACGTACTTCCTCGGACTCCTGCAAAACACGTTCGCCCACCCTCAGGGCCTGTGCATGTCGGCACCAACCTGTGAGTTGTGCGTGTGTGTATGACTGAGTGTGTGTGTGTGTGTGTGTGTGTGTGTGTGTGTGTGTGTGTGTGTGTGTGTGTGTGTGTGTGTGTGTGTGTGTGTGTGTATGTGTGTGTGTGTGTGTGTATTTTCCTAGCACTTTTGAAGTCTCTACACGGATCTTTCACTGCGTCAGAAAGCCAGAACTTTCACTGAATAAACAAGGACGGGCTGCCGGTGGCAAGAGCACGGCCCAGCCCAAGTCCGATCGGTGAAACCACTTCACTCAGCGCCCTCTCGTCCGTCCAGCTCCCCAACCTCCACCCCACATCCCCACCCCTCCTGGCTTGGCCAGGGGCTTCTGAAGTCAGGGCCAGGGCCGCGCAGGAATGCTTCAGAGCAGCGGCCCTAGAGAGGTAGAAACAGAGAGAAACAGAGAGAGAGAGAGAGAGAGAGAGAGAGAGAGAGAGAGAGAGAGAGAGGGAGAGAGAGGAGGGAGAGAAGGAGGGGAGAAAAGTCTACACCCAGTGAGCCTCAGGGGTCTGGCGAATCAAAGCGATCCACCTGTTGATCTAGGCCCTTGAGCAAACAGTAGTTTGCCTGGGCCTCCTCTGCCTGGAGAAAGCAAAGCCTTTTTTCCTTTAGTAGTCCCGCCGCTCGCGCCCCACAGTAACCTTGTTTGTTTTCCTGCCCACTCGTCACCACGCTCGCTTTACCTTTACTGGGCCTTCATTCACTCATGTGCGGGCGAACAGTTCATCACCGAAATTTACCGTCAGGAGAGTCCTCGCGCGTCTCAAAAGAATGAAACCGTAAACCACAGAGATTGAATACCGTTCACGATTACTAATCGCACAGCCCGAGGATGACGCAATCGGTACTATTTACTCCCAGCTCTGACTAGACAGTAGATGCAACACTATCTGCCCCCCCAATCCCTTTCTCGCCCACCACTGCTGCTCTTTCAGCTAGCGCCACTACCACAGAGAATGCACTGTCTATTGAAAAGCTTGTCTGATTGAAAGCCAGCTTGTGTGTGTGTGTGTGTGTGTGTGTGTGTGTGTGTGTGTGTGTGTGTGTGCGTATGTGTGTGTAACAAGGAAAGCTTTTAAGTGGATGAGATGGCATTGATTGTGCAGTGGTGGGATCGTTGGGCTTTTTTCATTACCGGCCTGACTCTTAATTATGGCAGGGGGGAGTGAGGCAGGGATGAGAGTGGGGGTGGGAGCAGCGCAACGCAGCGCAGCGCAGGCCTGTCGATAGCTTGCAGTGTAACACTGATCATCATTAAGGGCTTCTGATTGTGTTTAATCCCATTAGAGAAGCTTTATGGCAGACAGGGAGCGGATCCATCTTTGGACTCCCCCATGCCATTACTCCTCTCTCTCTCTCTCTCTCTCTCTCTCTCTCTCTCTCTCTCTCTCTCTCTCTCTCTCTCTCTCTCTCTCTCTCTCTCTCTCTCTCTCTCTCTCTCTCTCTCTCTCTCTCTCTCTCTCTCTCTCTCTCTCTCTCTCTCTCACTCACTCACTCACTCACTCACTCACTCTCTTCTCCTCCTCACTCTCTCCCTCTCCTTTTATCTTTTTTTTTCTTTTTTCCAACTCACTCACTTCAACTGTCTCTCACTTTTTGCTCCAGCCCCTCTGTCTCAGTTTTGTCGGTATTAAGAGTCCTTTTCCAGTTTAACAGTGAAAACGATACCCCATCACTATTCTGAGATTTGCCCAGCTCAACACTCAACACAGCACTAAGAAGTGAATTGATTTTTTATGGTCGTCTGAAATACACACCACCTCTCCTAACTTATTAGCAGCGTCTCATCTTAGCTCATCTCTCTGGTGTCCTGTCAAAAAAAAAAAAAAAAACCTCTTCACAGGTGGATAAAGTGTGTGGCCCGTCCACTGCTGAGGCGCCCAGCTCGCATACGCCAACAGAAGGACGCCTGTCTGTCTCCACGGCAACGGCCACAGCCACAGCGACGCCCCCCCCAGCTTCGACGCCTTTCTCCGAGGGCCCAGATGTGGAGCTCCGGGGACGACTTGCTCACTTGAGAAGGTGAGACCACAACCCCTTTGGCCTGACGGTCACAGTGAAAGAGTATCATCCCTCCCCACCCCACCCCACCCGGCCCTCATTCAACCACACCTGCAGTACCTCAGATTGAGATTTTTATCTTGTGTGGTGGTGGTGGTGTTAATATCAACAGAGTTCAAGTGCTCCGGATAGACTCTCCAGTTACGGGAGTTACACAAGTTTGCCCTCAGCTTAAGCCTGTCCATGATTATCATGTCTGACCATTAACTATATACAGCACCAGTGACATATTGCTTGTTGTCCTTCACAGAGGTGTGCACATTATGGTCCCATTTAAGTGATCGTGTCACACACAGACATAGACACACACACACACACACACACAGTCATGGGAATGGAAGCCCGAGTCAAGTGGAGATCTGGTTTCTTACGTGTGCACACACAGACCAGGTCCATCTCTGCCTATAAGCGTCTGCTGTGCCAAGTGTGGGACACTGGTGTGGTGTTGATGACATTTCCTCTCGGGCTGAGCCGGGGGGCTTTGCAGTGGCACGGGAAGTCTCTGCCTGTGCTGATTTGGACCACTCACACCACAAATGTCAGGGGCTGATGATTCCCACTCCCCAACATAACCACCCCACCACACCACTCTATCACCCCTCCTCTAGTATTCTACTCCCCACCCCCACCCCCACCCCTGGGCACCTCTTCTGCCCCGCAGACATGCTGGCTCCTTCTGTAAGTGGGGCTAATCCCGCCGGGAAATTGACCTATCCTAAAGGACATATCTCTCTGCTGGGGGGGCTATAGTTGGGGTGATAGGGGCAAGGGAGGGAGGGAGGGGGGGGGGGCAGCTGGAAAGGGGGAGCAGGGGATGATTTGACCGAGGCCTCTCACCGACGTCATTTGTTCACATGTCTCAGGGGCTAGGATAGCACGACAGGGCAAACAGATTTCATTCTGCCCCCCCACCACCAGCACCACCACCCCCACCCCCACCCCCATGCCATGCATCCTCCCGATGGGGCGTGTTAGTTAGCAGGCCACTGTGCTGCCGCTGCTGTTGCCTGTGGCTTGCTTGGATGTTGTGCTTGGCCCCAGCGGGCCGCGGGGCTTGTGTGTGGTGGTCTGCTTGGCAGGGCGCAAGGCTAGGACGAGACATGCCCACATTAATCAGGAGGGTTCATCAGTTTCCTGTTGGGCCTGCCAGACTGCCCACTAAACACACACACACACACACACACACACACACACACACACTGGTGCTGACTTACAGCTGGCATCTACCACAAGGGCATCCACTCGTGCCAGTCCAAGTGGCGTAGTGGTGCACTGCTCGACCATGATTCATCGCCTAATTCTTTCCCTTATGAAAGGAAACGAAACTTTTGATCATCACAGCAGGTGCTGGGTCAGCATCCTCTCCCAAAGCCAAAAACCTCTCCCACGCTCAGTCAGGTAGCCAAATGAAGACATAGAAGTAAAACAAGAAGTGTATTGTAGCGAGCTCCTTAAAGGAACACCATCACTTGCTTGGAGAGGTTCTGTCAGAGTCATTGGTGGGTTGGTGGTGGTAGAGATGTCTCCAACATACAGGGCTATATTGAGATAAGATAGATACAGGATCATGGAGAAGTGTGTCTGGTGATGTAGTGTGTTTTCCAATCATGTGCTATTGAGAATACACCTGTAGTGCAGTGATGATTAGACTACACACATGGTGATGTTTTTGCTATCTTCCTCTCGGTGGTTGGGTGGTTGCATGTGCATGACTGACTTATTTTCCTCCAGGATCGATCATAACTCTTTCTCTCCCCTCTCCCCCGCCCCTTTGTTATATTGTCCTTTTGTTTCCCACCTGTCTGATACCCCTCCCCCTTCCCTTCCCCTCCCCTCCACCCCCACCCCAAATCCTGCTTGCATCCATCTCCCCTGGACTCCTCCACTGTCTTATCCTGGGGGTGTCGACTCTCCCCAGCTCCCTCCCTCTGAAACCCTCCAAGAACGATAAACCTAAAAGTCTGAAAAAGATATCTAGGTAAGCATGCATCTGTTGACCTGTGAGTTCCTCCATTTCTCTTACTTTGTCTCTCTCTCTTTCTGTCGGTCTGTCTGTCTTCCTCTCATTCATTTTTTTGGTTCCATACATGAATGTGGATGACATCATATTAAAGTAATGAGTTCTTTATCCATTGTTTGGTTGTGCACTGTAGTACGGCATCTGTGTAAGTTCTATGTGTGTTTGTGTGTGTGTGTGTGTGTGTGTGTGTGTGTGTGTGTGTGTGTGTGTGTGTGTGTGTGTGTGTGTGTGTGTGTGTTGCTACTTTATCCATGTGTGGTTCTGTCTTTTTGCATGTTGTAAAAAGTAAAAAAGGGTGGGAAAATCAACCAGCATATTAGGATTTTTAGACTGGAACCATTATTATTTTACACAATAGAATTTGATTTCCCTTAGGATATAATTTGGCATTGTAATGAATCATAGCTAATCAGCACTATCTTATCTAAGTTTGAATCATAGCACAAATAACAGGGTGTAATTGGAAAACCAGTGATGTCAGTTTTGGGTACTTAACTGTGGGAAGTTTGTTGTTTTAAGACTTGTAGCGCACGTTTTGGTGGTGCACTGTGGTTAACTTTGCTCTCCTCTTAAACATGTTTATTAACTGTTGAATTTAAATAGTTCTGAAGCATTTGAAGCCATGAGAGTTGGAACTGTTGCAACTTTGAAAAAGTTTCAGTTTTAGTTTTTCAGGCTAAATTTTAAAGTTTATCAAAGGGAAATCCAATATACAGCAATCATAGTCCAGTTGTTCAAGGTCACTACGAACTGATGGTAGGAAAAAGAATGAGTACATTTGTTACCGCATGGACTGAGTAGTGAACTGGTAGCTAACACTAACTAAATGGGGCCGAGAAATTCACTTTCAGTTTTATTTCCCCATGCCCCATTCAGTTAACATCCCCCAGGGTCTGCTTTGTGTCAGATTTCCTCATTCTTTTTTCTTAAGACAGCTCTCAAACAGTGATCTCAAACACAGGCCTATGGATTGAATCAAGCCAGATTTCTCACTCAATTCTGCAATGGATTTAAGTCTTTATGTTGACGTCTCCACATGTGCAACTAACAATACATGTTTCAAAGACTGTTTCCAACTGATTACTGGGAAGATAGTGATAGACCTCACATCATTGGTTTTCTCCTTAGAAACTGTCAGACACCGGATGTTTTCCATTTATGACAACTAATTTTTGCCTTGAAATGTAGCATCGCTAGATTTCCCCTTGCACCCTTCAGTAGAAGATACAATAGCATGCTATGGGCTTTGTGTGCTAATAGAGATGCATCCACAGGCCCCTTGAGTTTCACACCCTGAGTGTGTCTGTGTGTTGGTGCTTGTGTTTGTCTGATGTCAATGTTTATGACTGTGTTTGTTTGTTTGTTTGTGTGTGAGTGTATGCGTTTCTTGGGTGGAGATGCGTGGTTTCTTGATGGCCTTTTTGTATATGTATGTGTGTGAGTGTGTGTGTGTGTGCGTGTGTGTGTGTGTGTGTGTGATTGTCAGGCGGATGTTGCCTTGGTTGATTTATGGTGTGTCTAACCTCTTCCAAAGGCCATCCTTGTCCCCTGGGGCCATGGTTAGTTTCTCCCTCCCTGTACCCCAGGCACAGGAATCGCCTCTGATGACAAGCCTGATTGATGGGCCTCTTACTCAGCATATGACCTTGCCTGAACTCCTCACATTGTAACCCACACACACACACACACACACACACACACACACACACACACACACACACACACACACACACACACCCCTGGGTGGCCTTAACAAGTGCCTGATCAGAATCCACTGGATTCCATACCCAAAGGTCCTGATTCCGCTAATCGCTTTGACCCTGGCTGTATAACAAAGACACTGGATGCTCACGGAGCTGGTTGACCTGCACTGAATGGGAGATTTGTAACCGCGCCCTCCTTTACAAGATTATGTGGTGAATCACTGCTCCCACAAATTCCAGTTTGATTCCCCTGGCAACATGCCCTGAAACAGAGAATGAGATTAGTGAAATAGCAGTATTATTTAGCCACTCTGTTTAGTTAGCTCAGTTTGTCTGAAACGCACACACACACACACACACACACACACACAATCGCACACAATCACACACAATCACACACACACACAATCAATGTGTAGTTTGTCCATGCAGTGAAACTGATTCATCAGCTTTATTTTACGTGTATTCCCTCCCCCCAGGGAGTTTGTGGGCTACATCCCGCGCTACAAGACCTTCTTCGGGGCCCTGCCAGAGATGCTGTGTGAGGGGGAGATGGGTTTGGAGTCCACCTGCTGGAGCGGAGACGACGTGGTGGAGAGGTGAGAGCCTAAGCAATGCCTTTCTGTCATTTACTTCCTGTAGGTCAGAGGGCAATGTTCCCTCAGTGATGAGACTCTTACTCAAGCTAATGCCAACACTGACTTAAGCTTAGTCTGCATATACTTTAGGCTATTTTATGCCTTTGTTTACTGGTCAAACACACACACACACACACACACACACACACACACACACACACACACACACACACACACACACACACACACTCTGTCTCTCTCTAATATACTGGCATATCCCCATCTTGACACAATTGAAACAAAATGACTCATATTGAAGCTTCATCTGTTGTTGCATTGCCCTGGTGCTGACACATGTCCTATATGCAGTTAGCCCAAGCCTTGATGTTTGACCTTAAACAGCTAAATAATGAAGTGTTTGTAAACTTTACATCTGGGGTTAAGGCTATGCAGGGAGGGAAAGGGGTCGCCATCGGGGTCAGGAGGTCAGCATGGTTGGCACAGACCTCAGTTAGGTCAAAGGTCAGGTGAAAGTTGAGGTTGGGGTGAGGATGTCAAACCACAGGCAAAGAGGCATGCTGAGGTCGCTGGTCATGTGACATGGGAAGCCCACCTGATTGGTTGTGTATGCCTTTAGGTCATGAAACACAGAACAGAACAGAGGTTTAAGTTAAGCAGTCAATTTTTCCTGAGCTGCCCACACTTTCATAGCATTGATCACTTGCGATGAATAGAGGTGGTACTCTGCAACTTTCTCCAGGTCTTTGTGATACCTCCAGAGAGTATCACACAAACCTGGAGGACGTTTTGCACTGCAAGTCAAAACAAAAAACGATAACAATAAGAAACACTGAATTTGATTTAAGCAGCAATTGATCCAGTCATAGCCTAGTTTTCCCCCCAAAAAACTCCCTTTGTCTCCCAGTCCCCGGTGGATGCAGCTTGAGCTTGAACGGGAACGGAAAAGGGAGGGGCGGGGATTAGATCAGCCGGGTGTTGGGCTGTTTCTCTGGGTGTGGATGTGGGTGGAGAGGCAAGAACCCTGGACGACACCTCAGCTCTGATGTGGAAACTCTGACTGCACTTGACTGACATGCACCTACGTGCGCAATACAAGCTCCGCACATCACCAAGGCTCTGAAGGTGGGTCGTTTGTTTCAAAGGAGGTCGATCGGTCCTACAGTGGACCAGAGTTGTTTTGTGCTTTTCTGGACGTGGAAAGTGACGTTCAGTGGAAGAGACGTTGGTGATGCATCTGTGATGTGTGTGGATGGAGATGTGAGGCCTTCAGCTCCGGGTCGCTGGGTTTGTGGAGGCTGTGAGCCGGTCCAGGCTTCCCAGAGCAGAGGCGGAGGCAGCAAGGCAGAGGGAACTGGATTGGTTCCTTCTGGAGCCTTGCATGAAAACATTGAGGCCGAGTCTTCTTGAGTTTCCTCTCATCCATTGATGATGTCCTCTCTCTCTCTCTCTCTCTCTCTCTCTCTCTCTCTCTCTCTCTCTCTCTCTCTCTCTCTCTCTCTCTCTCTCTTTCCATTATCTCTCTATCATAGTCTTATTCTGACTCCCTCTCGCATCTTGATGATGTCCTTTCTCTTACACTCTCAGTCTCTCTCTCGCTCATTATCTCTCTCCTCCTGTCCTCACTTTCTGACTCTCTCTCTCTCTCTATCTATCATGTTCTCTCCATCACATTCTTCCTCTACGTTTTCTCTCTCTGGCTCCCTCTGTCATCTGGTGTGTACTTCCCTCTCAGATCATGTGGAGCGTGAAGGAAGAGGTTTCCCGTGTCCAGATGATAAATGGGAGGCTTTTTCTCCCCCAACCACCCTTAACCCCCCTCCTTTTTTTTACGACTTGAATTGCAAATTCAAGACAAAAGCTTCAAGGGAGAAAAAAAAAAACAGCGGCCAGGAAAAACATTGGCTCATTGTGCTTATTGTAGACAACTCTTTTTATTTATGATGTTTTTATCCCTTTGCCAGGGGACGGGGATTGTGGTGTGGGGTCACGGATTGGGATGGGGGTGGGGGGACGTGTGTAGGGGGGATGGAGTGGCCAGAGGAAAGGTCGGATGATGGTTGTGATGAGCGGATTTGTGGAGCCCCTTTTCAAACATCCAGTCTGTGAGTGGAGCGGATTCAATCCGAACCCAGCTCAGCCCAGCCCAACCCAGCCTAGCCCAGTCGGGCTCAGCGGTGCCAGCTGTCCCTCGTCATGCATGGCTCCACCGGCCTGCGTCTGTATTCCCCCTCTGGAGATGTTTCCCAATACTCCAGCACACACAGGTCACTCCACAGACAAAAAATACACTCTTATTCACACACACACACACACACACACACACAGAGACTCACACTTGCACATACAATACACACACTTGAACAATAATGTGCACACACACACACACACACACACACGAACATACAGACACAAATTCTCTTGGGTTTCCATGGTGATCTCAACACTCGAAAATCGTCGGGTGACGCCGGCCCAGCACATGGCAGGCGGAGTTTTGAAAGAGCAGCGAGGTTTCCCACATGACAGGGCTGCTGCGCTGCTGCATGACAGCCTCTCTGTCTCTCGTTAGCTTATCCAGCCTGTGATATCCATTACGTATACACTGCTAACATTTGTACTACATGGGAAAGCCCAGAGAGAGAGAGAGAGAGGGAGAGAGAGAGAGAAGAGGAGCAAAGAGGAGAGGAGAGAGACAGTTAAAGAGAGGACTGAGAGTGTGGAAAGGGAACAAATAAGTCTGAAAGTGAGAGGAGAGGAGAAAGAGAGAGAGGGCGAGAGAAAGAGGGAGAGTCAGAGAGAGAGAGAGAGAGAGAGAGAGAATGAATATAGATGGGGAGTGAAAAAGAGACAGAATCTTTCTTTGCCCGTAGTCTTGGTTATTCCCCTGCCATGGCTCCTGTCAGTCTCTGATTAATAGCCCAGGCCCCAGACTCCACACACTCAGCACTACTCCTCAAACACAGAGGGATTTATTCCCCCTCTACTTCTCTTCTCCTCTCGCTGACTTTCTGTCCATCTCTCTCTCTCTCCAACTTTCTGTCCATCTCTCTCTCTCTCTCTCTCTCTCTCTCTGTCTTGCTGACTTTCTGTCCAGCTCACTCTCAACCTTTCTGTCCATCTCTCTCTCTTGCCTATCTATCCCTCACTCTTTTCATTCTTTCTCTCTCATTCTGTTGGTCTGTCCATCTCTCTTGCACTCTGCCTCCCTGTCCATCTCTTGTCCTTTGCCTCTTGCATTGCATCTTTGTTCTAGTTTCCCCCAAACTGTCCAAGTGTCTCAGTGAGGCTCCCTGGGCCTTTCTGACGGGGGGAGAGATGAAAGAAGTGCTGGATGAGAGAGAGTCAGGATATGAGGGAAGGATGGATGAAAGAGTGTCTGGCACTGATGATGGGTATGCGATGACAGGATAGGACACCACCCAGCTGACTCATCATCGTCATCGTCGGCATCCTCGTCATCCTCATCGGTGTCAAGCTCACCGTGCATGCAGTCATTCTGGCTGTCTCTCTCACACACACACACACACACACATGCGTGCACATCTCAATAACTGTTCTCACGCCTCTGTTTATCATTTGTCTCCTCGTCCTTGGTGCTGTCATGACTTACCACCCACATTGGGATTACCACCGCCGCCACTGGTAATGACCATGTCCATGGCAGACTGATCGTCTCTGCCATCTGCACTACCTCCATCCATGTCCCGTCGATGTCCCGTCCTATCGCCCGTGGTCGTCATAACTCTTCATCGTGAATTATTATTCACGCTTGTCATGCAAGAGGAGTGAGGGAGAGTATATATATGAGAGAGAGAGAGAGAGAAAAAACACACTGATAGAGAAGCCAAAAGGAAGAGAGGATGTACTGACCTGTCAGTGATGAAGACGCGTTGTTTGGAGGAACTGAGGCCTTGCTGGCTGGCCTGCTCATCGAGGATTCTTTTTAATGGCGGAGTTATGTCTGCTGTGGAAGAGACGGCACCCATTCATCATGTCGACCCGTTTCTGACACATCCTGTCTTTCTAAAGAGGAAGAGGAGAGAGAGTGAGTTGGAGGGAGAGAAAGTGAAAGAGAGAGAGGGGGGTGGGGGAGTGTGTGGAGGGGGGGGGGGGGGGGGTCTTGAGTCATCTTTTATCAACAACACATGAGGTGGCCCAGAGTTTTCGGGAACACTCAAGCAAAACAAATGAATTCCGCACTGAAACGGGAAGAGATTTGGCTAGCGCAAGAGTTTTGTTTGTGTGTATGTGTGCGTGTGAGTGTGTTTGTGTGTGTGTGCGTGTGGGGTGCATTTGTCTGTCTGTGGGTGTTTTTGAGCACATTGACACATTGTCCACAAACTGGTGTAGATTTTATGTGATACTTACAGAGTAGTCGCTGTGTGTGTACAGTATGTGTGGTGGTGGTGGTGGGGAGTGTGTGTCTGTGTCTGTGTCTGTGTGGTTGTGTGTGTGTCTTAATATGAAAGATGCCTTATTGTGTCTGCATTGGAGCTTCAACATCAGAGCCCTATTCCAGGCCTACTAAGCACTTTGAGGACAATATGTCACACATCACAGCTCTTTCTCACACTGGCTGCGGTATTTCTGTGTGTGTGTGTGTGTGTGTGTGTGTGTGTGTGTGTGTGTGTGTGTGTGTGTGTGTGTGTGTGTGTGTGTGTGTGTGTGTGTGTGTGTGTGTGTGTGTGTGTGTGTGTGTGTGTGTGTGCCTATGTGTGTGCCTGTGTGTTTATGTTTGTGTTTGCAGAACACGTCCACTTTCATTAGAGCCTATGATTTTGTTCTGTTTACATGAACACCAGAAAAAGCCACACAATGGTGGGCTACAAAAAGACCGAAAGAATGAACAAGTTGCCCTTGCTGTTTCGGGGAGTACAGGGCGGTGCGATGCCTTGCTCACCCCTCGGGGGTCTGGGGGTCCGTTTTGGGTGTGTGGGTGAGGCACGTCTACAGGGTCCGGACTGGGCCGGGTCGGTTGAAGAAAGGCCCTTTGTGGGGGGTGGAGTGGGGGTGGGGGGGCAGCGAACGGTTCGCTGTCCTGCCGCGGAGACCCCCAGATCCCAAAGAGAGGGAGTTGGGAGGTGAAGGGGGAGTGAACAATGGCTCTCCTATGTGGGCTCTGTGGGAAAGCAGTAGCCCCCTGCACCCCACACCCAGCCCGGGAATGCCGGACTCAGAACGGAGCACACATGAGAGAGAGAGAGAGAGAGAGAGAGAGAGAGAGAGAGAGAGAGAGAGAGAGAGAGAGAGAGAGGAGTGGAATAGAGGGATGGAGAGGAGGGAAGAGGAAGGGAGAAATATGAAGGGAACATAAGACTGGGGGAGGAATTGAGAGACGAGAGGAACGGAGGAAAGGGGAGAGATGGAGAGGAACAAGGAGGGGGGGCGAGGAAAAAAGGGGGAATGAGAGAACAGGAGATGGAGGAAAAGAGGAGAGGTAAGAGGAAAGGAGAGAAATGAGAGAGGATATCAAGAGAGGTTAGAGTGAGGATGAGGAGTGAGGAGGAGGATGAGTGGAGAGGGATGGGAAGAGGTGGTACAGTACAGAAAGCCAAGCACTGAGGGCAGAGAGGGCAGAGGATATGTAGAGGGATGTACTGTACAGTAAGAGTGAAGAAAGAGGAGAAGAGTCAACAGGCCTCAAAAGAAGAGTGGGAAGACAGCAGAGGATATAATATATCCTCCATATTATATGAGAGGACGAAGGAAAGAAGAGAGATAAAGGATAGTAAGTATAAGGTGCTGGAGGCCAAAACAAACACACCCTCTACTAGGCCTAATATACACACACACACACACACACACACTCACACTCACTCACTCACTCACTCACACAAACTAACACAGACAGAAACACACACACACTGATATTTACATACACAAACATGCACACATGCAAACACACGCAGAGACTCAGATTTGGAGAGACTCCAAATGCATACCGTACTTTTTTATTTGATGAATCTTACACATATACCGACAAACAAACCTGAGCACGCACAGTCCACTTATTAGCTCCATAAGCAGGGGGATTGGATTAAGGTGCAAGCATGCGTAACAGTGAATCAGATACATTAAACCAGCTCCAGCTTGTGAAGTCCAAAAAAAAAAGCCAATATTTTCCTGCATTTGAAGATAAAGTCAGCTGTAAAATGTAAACCAGACGCGTTGAAAGAAGTCCTATTACCTCCAAAATCCAAGATTAACCTTGTGACGTTCCCATGCGAAGCCCTGGCTGTGTAAATTTGCGCCATGAAGCCCAATGTCAGGTGCTGTTCTTGGTGGGAGTGCTCTAAAAGGCTGTAATCAGGAATGTCCCCTTCATGTCTGAATGTAGCAAACAGGAGTTCACCAGCATCACACACACCAGCTCGTATCACACACATGGCACACGGACGGCAGATGCAATCAAACTGGCTCGCTAACTGTCGCATGTGTTGTTCAACAGCTGGAAGTCTCATTCACACATGTGTGCAGCATACACACACCCTTACACACAATATGACACACACACACACACACACACACACACACACACACACACACACACACACACAATATCACACACACACACTTCAAAGGACTTCAAAGGGACTAAGAACTCTTGTATTCTTATGCTACATTAGATGGCAGTGGGAGATCTGGCTGTACTGGAAACATGACGCTAGCATATGTAGCAAAGTTAATATGTTCATAACTTGTGTAGTGTGTGTGTGTGTGTGTGTTGTATGTGTGCGTGTGTACTGGGCACATGTTTCCTAATAATCCAGTAAATCCAGCGAGGGCCTGCCGTGTACAGAGTGTGGAGTTGTAATTCTAAAGAGTCACAGAAATGGAATTGGAGAGATGACCAGTTGGGGCTGCATTTCCTGACAGATCATACTCCTAAATCCTCCCAGTCCGAGTCTTCACACCCATGACCATCCTGCTGAGAATATGCTCAATATTCAATCATTAGCTTTCTATTCCGGTTTAGCCATAAATCTGCATAATACCACATGGATTAAAAAAGACAAGGGACTGAATGAGGAGTGATATGTGATCATATTTAATCTAGAAGTAATAGTTATAAAATTAATAAAAATGAAATCAGCCTTGTGAAATCAGAAATCGTAACAGCTGGAGCTAAAAACAAGGCAAGTATGAGGAGGCACTGAAAAATGTCAAATGAATCATCAGTGAAACAATTGGGAATATTAAAGCATTCATGAAATCAGCATAATAAGAGAAACTGCAATAAAAAGAAACTACACTGCAATGTGCATGCACATAAAACAAAAATAACCCATAACTGAAAACACAAGTGTGATTTAGGATAATATGTCTGTCCTTGCACTGCAGAAATAAGCTTTTTTCTCATGAGAGAGAGAGAGAGAGAGAGAGAGAGAGAGAGAGAGAAAAATTATATTGGGAAATGAACTGGAGGAGTGAGAGATGTCTAGCAGGAGAGAGAGGAGAGAGCAAATTGTCTCTAGTGGACATTTCCAAACAGTTTTTGATTTGCTTTGAGTTTATGATGTACTTTTGTGAACACAAACAAACAAATCTGGGGATCTGGAGAGGTAGTTCTCAGAGAACCGACACGAACGCTGGATTAACGACCGAAGGACTTTAAAATTGAACAATTATAAATGTTTACTCAAAAGCACTCAAAAGAAAATGTTCAAAGGCAGCATGTCCGCCTCCATAGATGTGGATTGTGTGTGTGTGTGTGTGTGTATCTTTGCTCAGCACGGAAAAAAACAGCCGTGCTCTTTTAGAGAGAGCCAAGATGAAGGTCGCAGTGAAGTTGGGCGCTGATGCGGTGTCATTTTATTCTCATTGTGTGTGTGTGTGTGTGTGTGTGTGTGTGTGTGTGTGTGTGTGTGTGTGTGTGTGTGTGTGTGAACGATTGGGTAAGTGTGAGGAGGCATCCAGAGAAAATAAACACGTCGAAAGTATCGGTCTGTTGCCTCTTCCAAAACACACTCACACACACTCACATGCACATAAGCATCTCCACTCACCCACAGCCTCACAGCCGTCGTTCGCTACTCTCTGGCTGAGTCGATAGGTATCCCTCCCCAGCACACACACACACACTCACACACTGACTCATTCACTTGCTCTGACTCTCATATACACACCCTCCTACACACTTACTCATACACTTGCTCTCACTCTCACACACACACCCTCCTGCTCGTAGCTCCTGTGCAGGTTAGACAGACAGAGCCAGTAGCAGCTGTCGGTGAGCGATGGGAGGCTTCGTGTGCGATGGCTGGTGTCGGCCTGGCTCGTAACTCATGCATTCATATCGCCGCCGGACAAAGGCGCTTCAGTCAGGGGAGGCTTCTGGATGCCGTGCATTTTTATAAGGTTATGACAATCCATTTGTTTATCAGACCGACATCTGGAATCTATTTTGGCGTCTCGGGGAACGCAGAGGGTTGGAGGGGAGAGTGTGGGGGGAGCTGGCGGCAGTGGAGGTGGAGGGTTAGGGAAGAGGCAAGAGGAAGATGATCGTGTGTGTGTGTGTGTGTGTGTATGCGCGTGTGTGATCACTCACTAAGGTCTTTATCCCAACGTATCATTCGCGCATTGATTTTATACATAGTGTTAGGTTTTAGTAATCAACAGTCAAGTTGATTATATATGCGCTGAGTTTCAGGGACGTGCCTGTACACTCATTGGAATTTACTGGGCTGCCAAGAATCCCCTAAGATATTAATGAAGGCACTCAAGGTTAATGGCTCAGCGAAGTGCTGCAATCAAGCACATAAATACCTCTCACTGACACGTGCTATACACATGTACACAAACACAGACACACGTGGGCGTACGTCCACACACGCACACACTAACACACATATTTTCATGGATACACACACACTCAGACAAGGTCACACATTTTCATAAGCACACTCATACTCTTTCACACACACACACACACACACACACACACACTAGAGATGCTGTCGCTGCAGTGCTGTTGATGCTCCCCACATGGATCCCAGGCCTGTAGAGGGGCAAACCCTTTCCCCCTGGGGCTCAGCCAAGCGCTATTATGGGAATGAAAAAGAGGGGAGCCAAGAAGGGATGCGAGACGACAGGAAAAAAAAAAGAGAGAGAGAGAGAGAGAGAATAAGGGAGAGATATATGTGGGGATTTGAAATTAAGAGGGACGCTTGCCAGCTATTGCTGTGTGGCCTGTGAGTTTTATTGCAGCAGCAGAAGCCAGAGCATAGCTGTCCTGACCACGCGACAGTGTGGGGATGTGCTGGTTGCCGTCTGAAGCTCTGACTCTGTAGAGGAGAGGAGCCTCAGCAAAACACACACACACACACACACACACACACACACACACACAGAGAGAGACTGAGAGACACACACATGCACCCACGTAGGTGCTGTATATAATTACATTCTGATACAGGCAAAGACATGCACAATGTTAGGGGAGGTCCCCTCTCTCCCATACTGTTCTCCAGGCTCATCCTAACTGAGGGGAAATGAGTGTGACAGGACAGGAAGGGGAAAGACGGGACAGTGCAGACAGTGTGGGAATGCCCTGCAGGCTCTGGGCTTGGTGTGTGTGTGTGTGAGAGAGA
>JAODXP020000004.1:7811261-7816261 GCA_027497455.2 Sardinella longiceps | reverse complement strand
ATTATGTGCAGTAATATGCATGCTAATATGCCTCAGATTATACCGGTAATTAGTCCATTCCAGATCTACTAATCCCAGCCCCCCCCCTCCCAAAATCCACAAAACCCTGGTTGATGGGTCTGCATATGGACTTGGGAACAGTTGGGGCTGGTTTGGCTTGGGGTAAAGGCTGGGGTGTGTGTGTGTGTGTGTGTGTGTGGGGGGGGGGGGGATGGAGGAAGTGGGGCAGCGGTGAGGTTTTGTGTTGCCTCCTTTAGCTGTGCGGGCTTGTTGTGTTCCGCTTGCCACTGCCTGTTTGTGTTGCCTTTGCAACTCCGTACCTCCCCAAGGGAACAAACACAAACAACCATGTCTCATAAATGTTTGCAGTTTTATTGCACTGCCTTGTGGATGCGGACTGCATACATGCCGAGGAGGGTTTTGCCTTCAGCATACAGATCTCCCACAGTTGGACTGAGAACTCGGATTCAGATAACAGTAATGGCGGGGGGGATGCACTGTACTGTCCGCCATGAAGAAATCTCATTTCGTTGTCAAGAGGATTTTGGTGTTTTCCTATGTTGATGTGGTAGTGTCACATCTAAAATACATAAAAATAATCAGCCCAATATGTACTGGAATAATATTATTATATATAATAATATAATCAAAAAGTGTCTGGCTTCACTAATGAACATCATGATATTACCATGACGTTCATTAGTGAAGCCAGACACTTTTTGATGAATTAAGCCTATTTCTCAGTTTTGTAGCACAGCTTGAGAAACATTTTAATGATGAAAATAAATCCTTGTTTGTTAATATGTTATATTTTATTATTACATTATAATAGAGAGAAGTGAGACATGTTTTTTGTGTGTTCTTGTTGCGGGGTTGTGCAACAGAGCAGCCTTGAATGTGTCATGTGTTAATGATGAACAGGAAAATCTGTGTGGGAACGTGGGACTCGTAATGAAAATCTCCTACCCTGATCATTTGATCCCAGATGAGGAAACCTAAACATTCAGTCGCTGCTCTTTCGGCCCTGTTAGTTCCCTTTAGTTTCCAGAGTGTTTACAACATGTTTTAAAGTACAGAACTCATGAAGCTTAATTGAAACCTGTTGTACTCTCATTCCAAGTGGCTCGCTCCTCTTCTCTTCTCTTCTCTTCTCTTCTCTTCTCTTCTCTTCTCTTCTCTTCTCTTCTCTTCTCTTCTCTTCTCTTCTCTTTCTCATCTCTTCTCTTCTCTTCTCTTCTTGTCATTTCTTTTTTCTTTTCTCTTCTCTTTCTCATCTCTTCTCTTCTCTTCTCTTCTTTCACTTCTCTTCTCTCCTTTTTTTATTTGGTCTTGAGACAGAGTTATTTTCCATTGTGTGGCACCAAATGTTTTGTCCATGAGTGTGGAGGATGACTTAGTGGTCAGATACAGTTCCCGTCTCTGGGGAGAAGCGGAGGGAAAGATTTCATTGAGGCACACAGGTGGCCCAGAGCCCCAGAGCTCTCATACACCCCGACCACCCCCCCCCCCTTTTTTTTCTCTCTCTCTTTAAACCATCTCACTCCTTTTCTGTGTCGCCCTCTCTTGTCTTCAATTCTTTCCTCAATTTCATGTCGTCTTTCTGTGTTTCTTTCTGCTCTTTTGCTTTCTCTCCCTTTTCCTCACATTCTCTGCCCCTTTCTCTTTCTCTTCTTCTTCCTAGTCTCTAATCTGTCTATTCCTCCTCTTCTTCTCCCTCTGCTGTTTTTCTCCCTCCCTCCTTCCCTGGCTCTTACTTAAACACTGTCATCCACATCCAATTTCTGTGCCCTTTCCCTTCGAATGTGTGACTCACACTGGCTGGCTGGCTGGCTGACTGCAGTAATAACCCACACTTTGTTCCCAGGTTTGCCCAGCTCACCCAGTTATTCAGGATCCCCCTCCTGCCCCACAGTCTCTCATCAGGGTCTACTGAAAGCTGAGGGGAAGGGTGGAACTGTGGGCAACGACTCTCTCTTCGCTTAGGGGTGTCATGGCCAAGCCAACCAGCCTCGCCCCATAACCCTCTTGCCATCATCGCTGGGCACAAGGGGTCTCTCTCTCTCTCTCTCTCTCTCTCTCTCTCTCTCTCTCTCTCTCTCTCTCTCTCTCTCTCTCTCTCTCTCTCTCTCTCTCGTCTCTCTCGGCCCCCTTAGCTCATCTTTTCCATCGAAACTGACTATAAATTCCCACGGATGATATCATTTTACACAGCGCTCTGCCATGTCATTGCCTATATCTATGACTATGGCTTGCTAGAGAATGGTCTACAGTGTGTGGGACAGAGACACTAGGGGAAACGCATTCAGCACTTTGCTGCTCAGACAAATAAAAAAGGGCTGAGCAACAGTGAAAACAAACATGAGTTTAGATAACAGAGACACACAGAGATGCTAGAAAGAAAACAAGTGTGTTCCCTTTCTCTCTCTCTCTCTCTCTCTCTCTCTCTCTCTCTCTCTCTCTCTCTCTCTCTCTCTCTCTCACAACACACACACACACACACACACACACACACACACACACACACACACACACACAAAACACATCAAACAAATAGTCCGGGGAGACCCAGAAAACACGATGTGATATCAGCTTTCCAAATAAGCTCCGGGTTTCGTTGGATGGACTTAAAAGCCCTCGCCTCTCTCCCTGAGCTGCTGCCGATGGTTGGGGTGGTGTGTGGTGCGCTCCGGACAGGTCTTGGGCGGTCTGTCTCGGTTCCACTTGCTTCGGTGCAAAGGGGCAGAAACTGGGTCCGTGTTCCCAACATCGGGGCCAGAGAGAGAGAGAGAGAGAGAGAGAGAGAGAGAGAGAGAGAGAGAGAGAGAGAGAGGGACTTTATCCATACATCATATATATCCTACCAATCCGCCATGACGGAAGTCACAACTGGCCGGTGTGCAGGAATGAAAGCAGGGCTCAATATGAAGTATGAGGCAATGCTGAGAACTGGAGTGGAAGAGTCGCTCTCTCTCTCTCTCTCTCTCTCTCTCACACACACACACACACACACACACTGGGCTGTCACTCAGCCATCTCCCGAGACACCTCTCAATCTTCCGTGTTCACAATTTTTTTCTTTGTCAATTCTTTTGGTTTTGTTATTTATTCTGACACTCACACCACCGTTTGGCTTAACTTTCGCTTATACTCAATTAATCACTCACACACATTTTCACTTACTTGGACTGACACAACACCCTCACACACGACACTGGTGCATATCACTTGTGCATATCACTTGCACAAGCATTCCCTCATACTAACATCAATATACTCTAACTAACTCACTCACACACACACACACACACACAGTCACACGCATATACATATTTGAATCTCTTACTTATTCTCACAATTCTCTCATCCAGTCACTTTGTTTTTTTCTTACACTCTCTCTCTCTATCTCTCTTTCACACACACACACACACACACACACACACACACACACACACACACACACACACACACACACACACTACAGACCACTGCAGTATGTGTGTGTGTGTGTGTGGGCACCTCTGTCTGGTGCGCTGTGCTGGTCTCCCATGAGCATCATCCTCATCAGCAGCAGCAGTGGTATCAATAGAGGTGGGGGACGTGACTGCTCTGCCATTCCACACATGGGTTCCAGCGAGCTCACATTCCTGCACACTCTCCTGGGCCCGCCGTCGCCACCATGGGGCTCCCTCCACCTCACACTGCCCACTCACAGCTATCCCAAAAATGTGCTTCCTCCTGGTCCGTCTGTCTGTCTGTCTGGCTGGCTGGCTATCTGTCTGTCTGACTCACTTACACTGTCCCTGTCTCTGTCCTTCTCACTTTCTCTGGCTCTCTATCAATCTTTCTGAGTCACTTACTCTGTCTCTGTCTCTCTCACTCTTTCTGTCTCTCCCTCTCTTCCCACCCTCTCTCACTACATGTACCTCTCTCTCCATCTTTTTCTTCTTTTTCTCTTTCTCTTCCACCCTTTTTCTATCTACTCTGTCTGTTCCCGTGTTGAATTTTCTGTCCTTTCCCTGTCACCTCATCATCTTCTCGACTCTTTCCCTGCCTGAGTTTCTGCCCCTTGTTATGAAGTGTTCCGTGGACAGATCCTGGGGCCAGTGTGATTGTTAGAGAGGTGAAGGCAGTTTCCAGGCCAGTACTGCTGCCACATTACACAGTTGAAGTGTGGGGCATTCCCCAGACTGTTATTCCTTAGCCTCTTTAGGGGCAAGCACAAGGCCTTTTACACAACTCCCACTGTCCCACTGTGTGTGTGTGTCTGTGTGTGTGTGTGTGTGTGTCTGTGTGTGTGTCTCTGTGTGTGTGTGCGTGTGTGTGGGTCTGCATGTGAGGTGAGGGAAGGAGGGAGGGAGAGAGAGAGAGAGAAAGAGAGAGAGAGAGAGAGAAAGAGAGAGAGAGAGAATGTGCATACAGTACTTGTGCTTATGTCTCTATATGAGGTGAATGTGTGTGGGAGTGTGCCAGATCTCTATCAGGATCCTCAATGCTGTGTACTACATGTGTGGGAGAAGAGTTTTGCATACCATTATGTGTCTTTGTCTTTGATTGTAAGGGATGCAGGCATTTCTCTTTGTGTGTGTGTGTGTGTGTGTGTGTGTGTGTGTGTGTGTGTGTGTGTGTGTGTGTGTGTGTGTGTGTCTGTGTGTGTGCGCACAGACAGGCATGCATGTCAGTTAATGTGTGTTCCTGTGTGTTTGTGTGTGTGTGTGTGTGTGTGTGTGTGTGTGAGAGAGAGAGAGAGAGAGCATCGACACAGACTTCTATTAATATTCTTTCATGAACCACTAAACCTATGAATGGAAAATGTCTGGTGTACACTGCACAGTAATATCCATGTACGTATGTATTTATGTGCTAGAACATGCAAGCACATACTGTAGCATTTACTGTAGTGCCCAACTTCCCAGTGCAGTGCTTGCTTTGACGCCTCCTATAATAGTTGTGTCACAGGGCAGTTCTGCAGCCTGGGGCTATTTGTGACAGTGCAGTCATTA
>JAODXP020000004.1:7803761-7808761 GCA_027497455.2 Sardinella longiceps | reverse complement strand
GGGTAGCCATGCTAACAGCTCAAGGGCCCCTCATTTTCACTCTCCTCCTGACTTGCTTTGATGTCTCTCCCGCACACTCTCCCTTACGTTTGCACACACACACACACACACACACACACACACACACACACAGAGCCTTGTGAAGTGGCTATGCTGTCTCTTACTCAGCACATTCAGGTTTAATTAAGCAGACTGGAGAGAGAGAGAGAGAGAGAAAGAGAGAGAGAGCTGTGTGCTCTTAGTGATTTTTAGTTCTTCACTCTTTTTCTCCCTCCTGCTGCAGTTTGAGGGGGAAACCTCACTGCGGAGACAACTAGCTCACCTTCACAAGATGAAGGGTGTGAGACTGCATTTGAAACTACTTCATCTTTAGGACCTGCAGATACTAGAGGAGGCAGAATGTACAGTGTGTGTTGAACTGCATGTGAATAAATACATTCATTTACACATAAGAGGGCAGGTAGGAGAGAGAGCGGCTCTGTAAATGAAATGGGGTTCTTTGACTTTGCATTAGGCTCGTTGTGTGTGTGTGTGTGTGTGTGTGTGTGTGTGTGTGTGTGTGTGTGTGTGTGTGTGTGTGTGTGTGTGTGTGTGTGATTTATTTATCCGTTTGAATAAAGCTGTTGTTGATGTTACTGTTGATGAATAGGTTTGCGGTGGACATGATGACGCACTGAGAGAGACAGACAGAGCCACCCAGGCCACTCAGATCGTCGGTCCTCTGTACCCATGACTCGATCTTAGTGTCCCACACTTAACAACGGATTACTCTTAACATGGACAACTATAAACTGAGACATCATGTTTTAATAACACATCACTGCAGTGATAGATTGTTATGACTGACCCTCTGGCCAACTGTATTGTTGAATATAAACATGATGAAGTAAAGAAGACCCTGAGAACTCTGGAGACACTATAATGGTAATCTGACAAATGCATTATAATATACTCTCACAGACATGCATGCTATTACACATGCTCTTACATGCGGGCACACACACACACAGAGAGACACACACAGAGAGACACACACACACACACACACACACACACACACACACACATTCTCAAGCAGACAGGATCTCATAAAAAAGCACATATGCCTAAAGTACACACAATTTGCAGTGCAGACACACTCACATAAACACTTGAACACATCCCTAAAATAAACACCCGTCCTACACACATGCCACTTGAAATAACGCGCACAAACACACACACACACACACACACACACACACACACACACACATTGTGAAAACATCCAAGGCATTCTTCCTCGTCTGTGGCTAGGACACACATCCGCCAGTGTGTTCTCTTCCTCTCTTCTCATCTGGGTTGTCTAACATTCTCCTCCCACACTCACACACACATGCAGGCGCACACACACATGCTTTTCCCAGTGAAGACGCATTGGCTGCTCCCATGTGCTTCTGCACGTGTTCTAACTCTGAGTTGACCCAAGCACAGCACAAGGGACAAACATGTGCAACCACACACTCTCTCTCTTTCTCTTTGCCAGACACTACTCACACAAACACACACGCATAGCCACACATGCCCACATGCATTCACATACACATACACACTGACATTCAAACACACCAAGGGGGTATTCCAAGAAGGCAGTTAAGTGACAAACCTGGGTAACTTAAGCTGGAAGTAGTGGTAAACCTCATAATAGAGGAGCCTCGACTCCTGATTCTGTTAACTAAACCCCCCTCCGCCCCCCCAAGCCATCATAGATATCAACATCCACCTGTAACAACAGGTTATGGAAGGCCAGCCGACTTCTCATCATATTCCCCAGCATTGAGTTCATTGTTCTCTGGTTAGCCCCAGTACAGTAAGTTTGACACGTTTGCTTTATAGATGATAGATGATTAGGAAGCTTTCTCCCAAAGATTTAATTCAATTCAATTTTATTTGTGGAGCGCTCAAATACAGTGCATTGTCTCGCGGCGCTTTACAGACAGTACGGGAAGCATCCATGAGTTCATGTACATCCAAAGATCCTCCTTCTTTCCTCTCTCCAACCTTGCTTCTGTCTGCCAGGGACAGAAAGCTAGTTACCGTCACACAGGCCCTCAGATGGAAGCATACGCAGCAACACCAGCAGAAATAACAGGGTACATATACAGTATCTCAGCCATTTGTGCCACTCGGATATACACTGTCATTCCAATTTACTTTGATTTAGAACTTTGTCGTGTGACGTTTCATAGTTCCAGAACATCACATTGTCGCTCAGCTGTTCTTTAGAACTGCCATGGCTCCCACCCTGGAGTACCCCAAGAGATATGAGGGGTTCTGTTGACTCCCACTGAGGGTGGAAGGGCTGCTTCCCAGTGGCAAGAGGAGGCCATTGGTCCCTGCGCCTGCCTGGCGCTGGGGGGGGGGGGCACTGTTCATCCTGCGAGACTAAATGACTAAGGAGGGGTGGCTGATAGCAGGACTTTCCCCCTTTCCGTAAGCCTGCAGCTCTGGATGGAAAGATGAGGGAGGGGAGAAGTGCACTTTATGACCTTGAATGAAAGAATGTTGACACACACACACACACACACACACACACACACACACACACACACACACACACACACACACACACACATCACACACAAACACACACACACACAACTATAAGCATCAAAATGACTCTCTCTCTTTCTCTCTCTCTCTCTCTCTCTCTCTCTCTCTCTCTCTCTCTCTCTCTCTCTCTCTCACACACACACACACACACACACACACACACACACACACACACACGGTTTCCCATAAATGCATGTTGGCGCTCATGGACACACACATGCTCTCTCTCTCTCTCTCTCTCTGTCTCTCTATCTCTCTCTCTCTCTCTCACACACACACACACACACACACACACACGCTTCTCCATAAATGCATGCATGCACGGGACACACACACACACACACACATGCACACACATGTGCAGAGCCATAAGGAGACTATGGGATTATGGAAAATGGAGGCCTGTGTGTTTTGCTGTCTGAGTGTGGTGGCAGATGAGTCTGTGCATGTGGGAGACTCTGGCATGTAGAGCACTGTGCCAGGCAATCACCACTGTCTCCGTATACTCCTACTTTTCCAGCCTGTGGCCTGCCCTGTGTGTGTGTGTGTCTGTGTGTGTCAGAGGGCGTGCATGTGTGTGTCCAAAACTGTGTGTGTGTTTGTCTGTGTGTCTTCAAATGTCTGTATATGGGTGTTGAGCTGCCAAAGAATGTGAAACTGCAGACATTGCCTGTCCACCAAATCCCAACTCTCCGCCTCGGAGGTTCAAGGAAAAAGAAAAAGAAGCGACTGGACTGTGTGAGGTCCTACTTCTCCTTATCTCCCTCTCTCCTCTTTCTTTTTCTACTTCTTCTTCTCTCTCCTCTCTCTCTCTCGCTCTCTCTCTCTCTCTCTCTCTCTCTCTCTCTCTCTCTCTCTCTCTTTCTTCTCTTCTCTATGCCTCTCTTTATCTAGCCTTTCTCCCACCCCCACCACCATGCATCCCTCCCTCCCTCCATGCACACCACCATCACCATTAAACCGTGCCCCCCATCAACACAGTGCTTTGTGATTGAGATCAGGGCGAAGGCAGCATATTCATTGGTGCGGCTGGGTAGTCAGTCACAGCCAGAGTGGACTACAGTAGCGCGGGTCATGGTGTCAGGAGTAGGTGTTTTGAAGTCTGCATGGGAGGAATGTTTTTGAAGGACCGTTCTTAGCTTTGAGTCGTCGGCTCACTGTGCACTGAAGGCTTGTCAGAATGGGTGTATTCAGTTTGGGGAGAGAGTGTGTCTGCGCTCAACTTTTTGGGCAGTTAGCGTAGTGTGCCGCACAGGGTGTTCCATGGTGAGTCATTCGGCCGTGTGTGTGTGTGTGTGTGCGTGTGTGTGTGTGTGTGTTTTTGTGGGAGTGTGGACATGAGGATCTGTCCTGGCAGATTTAAGACAACGTGAGCCTCTGTTGTCTTCTCTCTTGCGAGACTGCAAACCGTCCAGCACTGCAAGACTTTCACACTCAATGCACTCAGTACACGCAAGCACAAACACAAACACACACACACACACACACACACACACACACACACACACACACACACACACACACCCATCCCCATAACGAACAGCCATCAGTAGCACATTGGTCCCATATTGCCGGCCCCTTCTGATCTCTATCTTGGCTGATATTTATGTGTTGTCAAACCGCCACCAGGTGGCATCTGGCTCCCAGAAGTAGTTCAGGGGGATTCCATCGTGCAGTGGGCGACAACAGGGATCACATTTGTCCCTTTACCCCCCACCCCCATCCCCTCCCCCCTTCTGGGATGAAAGCTCTCTCTCAGTTATTTTATTACATGCGTGTGTTTTCTGTCCGTCTGTGTAGCGTTGAGCAGATTGAGTCTGTGCTCCTTTGCTGTGGTCAAACTGAAGGCATGCATGCTGGACACACATCAGAGCAAGAGATCAACATAAGAGGGTGGAGGAGAGGAGAAGAGAGGAGAAGCAAAAAAAAAAAAAAAAAAACGAAAAGAAGAGGTCTACTGATGAGGCACAAATGTATCCGTCCAAATCAAATAATGCCATTGCTCCAGATTTCATCACACATACCATCACACATGCACACATGCATGCAAGCATACTTACACACACATGCACACACACACACACACACACACACACACACACACACACACATGGACATACTGTACATCTCAGTTTTAGATAGCCTATGTGTTTTCACACACACGCAAACACACACTCCCATAAATATATTGTACATGAATAAACACACTCAGATCCTCTCAAATTCACACATGCAAAAGTTTTGATGAACAAGAATGTAGTGTTAAGCTCCAAACAATACTGAGTGTTTGGAAAAACAGAAACTTGCCAGCAAGTAGCAAGCATTCTCTCCTGCCTAGCAAGCACCCAAAGTATGCATGGTGTTTTGGCTGAGTCTCGCCTCCCAGCAGGGTCTCCAAACTTGCTCTT
>JAODXP020000004.1:7801855-7803661 GCA_027497455.2 Sardinella longiceps | reverse complement strand
TATGAGAGGACGAAGGAAAGAAGAGAGATAAAGGATAGTAAGTATAAGGTGCTGGAGGCCAAAACAAACACACCCTCTACTAGGCCTAATATACACACACACACACACACACACACACACACACACACACACACACACACTCACACTCACTCACTCACTCACTCACACAAACTAACACAGACAGAAACACACACACACTGATATTTACATACACAAACATGCACACATGCAAACACACGCAGAGACTCAGATTTGGAGAGACTCCAAATGCATACCGTACTTTTTTATTTGATGAATCTTACACATATACCGACAAACAAACCTGAGCACGCACAGTCCACTTATTAGCTCCATAAGCAGGGGGATTGGATTAAGGTGCAAGCATGCGTAACAGTGAATCAGATACATTAAACCAGCTCCAGCTTGTGAAGTCCAAAAAAAAAAGCCAATATTTTCCTGCATTTGAAGATAAAGTCAGCTGTAAAATGTAAACCAGACGCGTTGAAAGAAGTCCTATTACCTCCAAAATCCAAGATTAACCTTGTGACGTTCCCATGCGAAGCCCTGGCTGTGTAAATTTGCGCCATGAAGCCCAATGTCAGGTGCTGTTCTTGGTGAGAGTGCTCTAAAAGGCTGTAATCAGGAATGTCCCCTTCATGTCTGAATGTAGCAAACAGGAGTTCACCAGCATCACACACACCAGCTCGTATCACACACATGGCACACGGACGGCAGATGCAATCAAACTGGCTCGCTAACTGTCGCATGTGTTGTTCAACAGCTGGAAGTCTCATTCACACATGTGTGCAGCATACACACACCCTTACACACAATATGACACACACACACACACACACACACACACACACACACACACACACACACACACACACACACACACACACTTCAAAGGACTTCAAAGGGACTAAGAACTCTTGTATTCTTATGCTACATTAGATGGCAGTGGGAGATCTGGCTGTACTGGAAACATGACGCTAGCATATGTAGCAAAGTTAATATGTTCATAACTTGTGTAGTGTGTGTGTGTGTGTGTGTGTGTGTGTGTGTGTGTGTGTTTGTATGTGTGCGTGTGTACTGGGCACATGTTTCCTAATAATCCAGTAAATCCAGCGAGGGCCTGCCGTGTACAGAGTGTGGAGTTGTAATTCTAAAGAGTCACAGAAATGGAATTGGAGAGATGACCAGTTGGGGCTGCATTTCCTGACAGATCATACTCCTAAATCCTCCCAGTCCGAGTCATCACACCCATGACCATCCTGCTGAGAATATGCTCAATATTCAATCATTAGCTTTCTATTCCGGTTTAGCCATAAATCTGCATAATACCACATGGATTAAAAAAGACAAGGGACTGAATGAGGAGTGATATGTGATCATATTTAATCTAGAAGTAATAGCTATAAAATTAATAAAAATGAAATCAGCCTTGTGAAATCAGAAAGCGTAACAGCTGGAGCTAAAAACAAGGCAAGTATGAGGAGGCACTGAAAAATGTCAAATGAATCATCAGTGAAACAATTGGGAATATTAAAGCATTCATGAAATCAGCATAATAAGAGAAACTGCAATAAAAAGAAACTACACTGCAATGTGCATGCACATAAAACAAAAATAACCCATAACTGAAAACACAAGTGTGATTTAGGATAATATGTCTGTCCTTGCACTGCAGAAATAAGCTTTTTTTCTCATGGAGAGAGAGAGAGAGAGAGAGAGAGAGAGAGAGAGAGAGAGAGAGAGAGAGAGAGAGAGAAATTATATTGGGAAATGAACTGGAGGAGTGAG
>JAODXP020000004.1:7756855-7789355 GCA_027497455.2 Sardinella longiceps | reverse complement strand
ACTAGCTCACCTTCACAAGATGAAGGGTGTGAGACTGCATTTGAAACTACTTCATCTTTAGGACCTGCAGATACTAGAGGAGGCAGAATGTACAGTGTGTGTTGAACTGCATGTGAATAAATACATTCATTTACACATAAGAGGGCAGGTAGGAGAGAGAGCGGCTCTGTAAATGAAATGGGGTTCTTTGACTTTGCATTAGGCTCGTTGTGTGTATGTGTGTGTGTGTGTGTGTGTGTGTGTGTATGTGTGTGTGATTTATTTATCCGTTTGAATAAAGCTGTTGTTGATGTTACTGTTGATGAATAGGTTTGCGGTGGACATGATGACGCACTGAGAGAGACAGACAGAGCCACCCAGGCCACTCAGATCGTCGGTCCTCTGTACCCATGACTCGATCTTAGTGTCCCACACTTAACAACGGATTACTCTTAACATGGACAACTATAAACTGAGACATCATGTTTTAATAACACATCACTGCAGTGATAGATTGTTATGACTGACCCTCTGGCCAACTGTATTGTTGAATATAAACATGATGAAGTAAAGAAGACCCTGAGAACTCTGGAGACACTATAATGGTAATCTGACAAATGCATTATAATATACTCTCACAGACATGCATGCTATTACACATGCTCTTACATGCGGGCACACACACACACAGAGAGACACACACAGAGAGACACACACACACACACACACACACACACACACACACACACACATTCTCAAGCAGACAGGATCTCATAAAAAAGCACATATGCCTAAAGTACACACAATTTGCAGTGCAGACACACTCACATAAACACTTGAACACATCCCTAAAATAAACACCCGTCCTACACACATGCCACTTGAAATAACGCGCACAAACACACACACACACACACACACACACACACACACACACACACACATTGTGAAAACATCCAAGGCATTCTTCCTCGTCTGTGGCTAGGACACACATCCGCCAGTGTGTTCTCTTCCTCTCTTCTCATCTGGGTTGTCTAACATTCTCCTCCCACACTCACACACACATGCAGGCGCACACACACATGCTTTTCCCAGTGAAGACGCATTGGCTGCTCCCATGTGCTTCTGCACGTGTTCTAACTCTGAGTTGACCCAAGCACAGCACAAGGGACAAACATGTGCAACCACACACTCTCTCTCTTTCTCTTTGCCAGACACTACTCACACAAACACACACGCATAGCCACACATGCCCACATGCATTCACATACACATACACACTGACATTCAAACACACCAAGGGGGTATTCCAAGAAGGCAGTTAAGTGACAAACCTGGGTAACTTAAGCTGGAAGTAGTGGTAAACCTCATAATAGAGGAGCCTCGACTGCTGATTCTGTTAACTATCCCCCCCCCCCAAGCCATCATAGATATCAACATCCACATGTCAACATCCACCTGTAACAACAGGTTATGGAAGGCCAGCCGACTTCTCATCTTATTCCCCAGCATTGAGTTCATTGTTCTCTGGTTAGCCCCAGTACAGTAAGTTTGACACATTTGCTTTATAGATGATAGATGATTAGGAAGCTTTCTCCCAAAGATTCAATTCAATTCAATTTTATTTGTGGAGCGCTCAAATACAGTGCATTGTCTCGCGGCGCTTTACAGACAGTACGGGAAGCATCCATGAGTTCATGTACATCCAAAGATCCTCCTTCTTTCCTCTCTCCAACCTTGCTTCTGTCTGCCAGGGACAGAAAGCTAGTTACCGTCACACAGGCCCTCAGATGGAAGCATACGCAGCAACACCAGCAGAAATAACAGGGTACATATACAGTATCTCAGCCATTTGTGCCACTCGGATATACACTGTCATTCCAATTTACTTTGATTTAGAACTTTGTCGTGTGACGTTTCATAGTTCCAGAACATCACATTGTCGCTCAGCTGTTCTTTAGAACTGCCATGGCTCCCACCCTGGAGTACCCCAAGAGATATGAGGGGTTCTGTTGACTCCCACTGAGGGTGGAAGGGCTGCTTCCCAGTGGCAAGAGGAGGCCATTGGTCCCTGCGCCTGCCTGGCGCTGGGAGGGGGGGCAGCACTGTTCATCCTGCGAGACTAAATGACTAAGGAGTGGTGGCTGATAGCAGGACTTTCCCCCTTTCTGTAAGCCTGCAGCTCTGGATGGAAAGATGAGGGAGGGGAGAAGTGCACTTTATAACCTTGAATGAAAGAATGTTGACACACACACACACACGCAGCATGGGTCATTTAGAAAAACACACACACACACACACACACAGCACAGGTCACACACACACACACACACACACAACTATAAGCATCAAAATGACTCTCTCTCTCTCTCTCTCTCTCTCTCTCTCTCTCTCTCTCTCTCTCTCTCTCTCTCTCTCTCTCACACACACACACACACACACACACACACACACACACACACACACACGGTTTCCCATAAATGCATGTTGGCGCTCATGGACACACACATGCTCTCTCTCTCTCTCTCTCTCTGTCTCTCTATCTCTCTCTCTCTCTCTCTCACACACACACACACACACACACACACACGCTTCTCCATAAATGCATGCATGCACGGGACACACACACACACACACACACATGCACACACATGTGCAGAGCCATAAGGAGACTATGGGATTATGGAAAATGGAGGCCTGTGTGTTTTGCTGTCTGAGTGTGGTGGCAGATGAGTCTGTGCATGTGGGAGACTCTGGCATGTAGAGCACTGTGCCAGGCAATCACCACTGTCTCCGTATACTCCTACTTTTCCAGCCTGTGGCCTGCCCTGTGTGTGTGTGTGTGTCTGTGTGTGTCAGAGGGCGTGCATGTGTGTGTCCAAAACTGTGTGTGTGTTTGTCTGTGTGTCTTCAAATGTCTGTATATGGGTGTTGAGCTGCCAAAGAATGTGAAACTGCAGACATTGCCTGTCCACCAAATCCCAACTCTCCGCCTCGGAGGTTCAAGGAAAAGAAAAAGAAGCGACTGGACTGTGTGAGGTCCTACTTCTCCTTATCTCCCTCTCTCCTCTTTCTTTTTCTACTTCTTCTTCTCTCTGCCTCTCTCTCTCTCTCTCTCTCTCTCTCTCTCTCTCTCTCTCTCTCTCTCTCTCTCTCTCTTTCTTCTCTTCTCTATGCCTCTCTTTATCTAGCCTTTCTCCCACCCCCACCACCATGCATCCCTCCCTCCCTCCATGCACACCACCATCACCATTAAACCGTGCCCCCCATCAACACAGTGCTTTGTGATTGAGATCAGGGCGAAGGCAGCATATTCATTGGTGCGGCTGGGTAGTCAGTCACAGCCAGAGTGGACTACAGTAGCGCGGGTCATGGTGTCAGGAGTAGGTGTTTTGAAGTCTGCATGGGAGGAATGTTTTTGAAGGACCGTTCTTAGCTTTGAGTCGTCGGCTCACTGTGCACTGAAGGCTTGTCAGAATGGGTGTATTCAGTTTGGGGAGAGAGTGTGTCTGCGCTCAACTTTTTGGGCAGTTAGCGTAGTGTGCCGCACAGGGTGTTCCATGGTGAGTCATTCGGCCGTGTGTGTGTGTGTGTGTGCGTGTGTGTGTGTGTGTGTTTTTGTGGGAGTGTGGACATGAGGATCTGTCCTGGCAGATTTAAGACAACGTGAGCCTCTGTTGTCTTCTCTCTTGCGAGACTGCAAACCGTCCAGCACTGCAAGACTTTCACACTCAATGCACTCAGTACACGCAAGCACAAACACACACACACACACACACACACACACACACACACTCACACACACACACACACACACACCTCCCCATAACGAACAGCCATCAGTAGCACATTGGTCCCATATTGCCGGCCCCTTCTGATCTCTATCTTGGCTGATATTTATGTGTTGTCAAACCGCCACCAGGTGGCATCTGGCTCCCAGAAGTAGTTCAGGGGGATTCCATCGTGCAGTGGGCGACAACAGGGATCACATTTGTCCCTTTACCCCCCACCCCCCATCCCCTTCCCCCCCTTCTGGGATGAAAGCTCTCTCTCAGTTATTTTATTACATGCGTGTGTTTTCTGTCCGTCTGTGTAGCGTTGAGCAGATTGAGTCTGTGCTCCTTTGCTGTGGTCAAACTGAAGGCATGCATGCTGGACACACATCAGAGCAAGAGATCAACATAAGAGGGTGGAGGAGAGGAGAAGAGAGGAGAAGCAAAAAAAAAAAAAAAAACGAAAAGAAGAGGTCTACTGATGAGGCACAAATGTATCCGTCCAAATCAAATAATGCCATTGCTCCAGATTTCATCACACATACTATCACACATGCACACATGCACACACACACACACACACACACACACACACATGGACATACTGTACATCTCAGTTTTAGATAGCCTATGTGTTTTCACACACACACAAACACACACTCCCATAAATATATTGTACATGAATAAACACACTCAGATCCTCTCAAATTCACACATGCAAAAGTTTTGATGAACAAGAATGTAGTGTTAAGCTCCAAACAATACTGAGTGTTTGGAAAAACAGAAACTTGCCAGCAAGTAGCAAGCATTCTCTCCTGCCTAGCAAGCACCCAAAGTATGCATGGTGTTTTGGCTGAGTCTCGCCTCCCAGCAGGGTCTCCAAACTTGCTCTTCAAACTCCCTACCCCCCCCCCCCCACACACACACCCACACACACACACACACACATTTTGTTGCTTCAAGAATATGCAGAGTTATGTTTTATAACAGTCTTTCAGTCCTCACCAAATGCCTGTATGCAATGCTGGTGTATGCAGCCATGTGTGTGTGTGTATGTGTGTGTGTGTTTGCGCTAGCTGTGAGAAACGCATGTCCCTGTCCCAGGCCTGACACACTCCCATCATCCCTGCGGGCACAGACGTGGGGACACACTGTGCCAGGCCGCAGGGGCTCCCCTGAGGTTTGCGGGGTCCAGCCTGTCACACTGGTGTCCTGGATGGGGATGTGTTGGAGCCGGGACGCCGAGCTGGGCCAGAAACAGACTTGCAGGGCCAGCAGGGGGGAGGGAGGGCCTGGGGAGAAGCAGGGAGAACACATGGAGATACTTCCAGCTGTTTGGCTCATGTACACACCTTCATTTGGTGTAAACACACACACACTCTCACACACACACACACACACTCTTACACATCTACACTCATACATGTGTACTTAATGTCCAGATTCACACTCATGTCAGGAGGTCACACATGCAGGAAGTTGCACATTCACACACAGACACACACACACACACACACACACACACACACACACACACACACACACACACACACACACACACACAAACTTTCACACATGTATAAATCCAACACAAAAACAGCAACATGTACGCAGTGAGAGCCACAGTGAGCGAACAGTCGGTCCATTCCTGTGCATTTAGTGGCGTGAGTGTGACATCCAAAGAGTGGATTTCAAAAGACAAGGGCAGAATTGAAAGCATATGCTGGTGTGGTTAATCCACAGCTGTGCGGAAGATACTGGCAGTGCTGTGTGGACAGGAACGTCTAGGACTGTGTGTCAAGTAGAGATGAGAAATGGGATATTATTCAGCAGAATCAAACAGTGTTTAGATGGCGGACAGCTGAGAGCCCCAGCCCGCCTGAAATGCTGTTTACACAGTTACCAAACGCCCAGTCTGAGTCACTTACGGTCAGCCAGTTATATTCAGATGTTTATATGAGAGAGTGTGTGTGTGTGTGTGTGTGTGTGTTTGTGTGGTACAGAGATAGGGAGGCAAAACGGTCTGCCTGTTTGTGTGTTTCCTCTGGGTGGTGTGTGAGTTAGTGCATGTCTGTGCCTTTGTGTTTGTCCATCACTGACCTGTGACATCATCCCAGCTGTGCGCTCAATCACACACTCACCATAATGTCCCAGAACTAATGTCCCACGCTTAGCGCTGGTCAGCAGCACAGAGCCCCGGGGGCAGAGAGAGGGGGGCGGTAAGAGTAGACTGGGAGAGAGAGCGCAAGAGAAACAGAAGTAGAAGAGAAGAATTCTATCTGTGTCTTAGCGGTCTTGCACAGCCTGAGAATAGGCATAGGACGTGTCTGCTAAAATCACACTCCTCCATCAGTCTAGGCCTCTGTGGTGGCCACTCTGCCTTTTCTGTCTGCTTTTCTTTCTGTCCCTTTCTCTCTGTCTGTGTGTCTCCCTCTCTCTCACTCCCTCTTTCTCATTCTCCATATCTCACTTTGTCTGTCTGTCTCTCTCTCCTGCTCTCTACCAGTTTCTCTCATTTGTTCTCTCTCCTCAGGTCGGAGCCTACGCCATGTGCAAAATATTTCTGCATAGGGCGGCTGGGTCTCTATTATAGTTGTCACGTTTCAACTTAGCAACTGCTTATGTAAAATAGATAGATAAATAAATATTAGCGGACGAATGAGTGGGTAGGACGAGATATGAGTGTATTAATGTGTTTGTTTAGATGCCTGTGGGTTTGTTTGCGTGTGTACCTGTGACTAAGTGGAACAGAAGGGATATGAGAGACAGTGTGTGTGTGTGTGTGTGCGTGTGCGTGTGCGTGTGCGTGTGTGTGTGTGTGTATTTGAGAAGTGTAATTTCCTTGCCATGTCCAGAGTACTCAGCCCCATGATGGATAGTGGGACTTCCATCCAAACTCCCCTGAGGGGGCAAGGCTGAGGCGTTAGTGCGGGATGGATGTCATCTCAGCATGCCCTGGCAGTGCAGAGTCTGACACTCAGCCACGTCTGGGCCCAACACACACAGGGCTCCGAGGGAGGCCACTGGGGGAAAGCCAGAGTTCTGGGGCTCGGTGGGTGCAGGCTGAAGTGAGGTTTTACAGTAACTGCTGTGTTGCTAGTTAGGCATGTGGGTGTGTCTTTGTGTGTCTGTGTCTATGTGTCTTTTTGAGTGTGTCTGTGTGTCCCTGTGTGTTTGTGTGTGTGTGTGTGTGTGTGTGTGTGTGTGTCTGTGTGCACGCGCGCATGTGTGTGTGTGTGTGTGTGTGTGTGTGTGTGTGTGTGTGTGTGTGTGTGTGCGCACTCAACAGAGGGCAGTGTGGGAGCGGCAAGAACTCCTCCACACCCCCTGAGGAGGTAAAAATAGTTTTGGAGAGGGAAGTAGAGAATGCCCACAATATGCATACACAAGAACACACACACAACACACATCCACAGACACTCACACGTACCCACACACACACTCAAACACAAACACGTGCATAGACACACACACACACACACACTCAAACTGTACATTTGAACTCAGAAACTTTTTTTTTTTTTTAATTATTATTACTATTTTTCTCTGCTCCTCCTTGTCCCTTCCACTGCTACTTAACTCTGTTCCAGCATGAACTGCCTGTCACCTCCAGCGGCATTGTGTCAGGGGTATGGAGTTTAGTGTGGTAGAGAAGCTAAAAGACAGAAGCTAAATGAGATAGAGTCAGAAGGAGTCTGGCTGAGAGACAGGCCGGTTGCCAGAGTGGTGCTGTGAAGTGAAGACCTTGGCAGAATCACAGCTGCAGCAACATGTCAATAATTGATGCACTTGAGCATACAAAACCTCGCTCACCACTATAATTGAGTCCATGTCTCTCAGGTCTTTTACCGGGGAGTCTGACTTTGTGTGTGTGTGTGTGTGTGTGTGTGTGTGTGTGTGTGCGTGCGTGTGTGTGTGTTTTCTCATTACTGTGGCTGCCAGAAATGACGCGCCGCTGGGTACCTGTGCTCAGCTCCCGTTTAGAGCGGTGGCGTTTTTATGCGCTCTGACCTCTGCCGACACCTTTGGGGGGGGGGGTTGATGTTGGGAGCTTGGAGTGGGGGGTTGAAACTAAACACAGTTGGCAAGGCGTGTTTAAAGCAATGGCACCATAAAGGCCTCCGATACTGAAGCAGTTCAAAGAGCAGGAAGTTTGCAGCGCCGCCACCGCCATCCCCACTGCCACCGCCACCCCCAGCACGACTACCACCACCACCTCCACCGCCGCCACATGCGCAATTAATGTCACATTGCGATCGGCGACATGGCCATTCTTGTGTGCTGCTCGCGCTTTTATGTGCGCATAAAGCTGTTTGCGCGCAGCAGCCGGCCCCTTTGAACGGCCGGTGGTTTTAATTTGGGCTGGGAAGAGCCATAGAGTATATATCCATCGTTGCCTTTGACAGTAGCTGCACAGGGGTTGACTGGGGCTGCTTCCTGTCTGATCCCCCCTCCCCTACCACCCCCCTCAACCTTCACACCAGTCTTCATGAAAAGGGACAGGGACATAAAAATGCAGACTTCTTCAGCTTGCCTTTGGGAGAAGAAAAAAGAAAAAAAATTCACATGTTAAAAGGCTATGTTTGAGAGAGTGTAAGTGAGAGTCTAACAGCCCTCTAAAACGATTTAAAGTAATTTAACTACCGGTATCTGAAAGAGACCACCCCCCCCAAAAAAAGACACCTCCCATGTCCTTGCCAATCGATATGGCCTCATTTGTAGCAAGTGGGGAGTAAATGAAAAAAGTTGTTTGTGTGGAGAAGTGGCTGCTGTCTGTTTTCCTGCAGTCTGAATGGCGGAGTAGTGCAGCCCAATGGTGACTCAAGTGCACCAGGCATGACCTTCTCACAGATGGAGCATGGGAACGTAATGGAACATCATATAGCTACTGTAATGACTGGCTATTGGACCAATATTGCCCTGAGGTATCAGTAGTACAGGAAAGTCTGTGTGTGTGTGTGTGTGTGTGTGTGTGTTTGTGTGTGTGTGTGTGTGTGTGTGTGTGTGTGTGTGTGTGTGTGTGTGTGGCGTGCATGCATTCATGTGTCTCTGCGTGGTTATGCTATTGTCTCATGCGTATATTGTGCAGATCGAAATTTTGCAACCATGACATCAGGCTGCTTCACTTTGTCCAGGTCAGAATATTTGGCAAGATGTATTCATTCTGCAGTATATTATGTTTTTGCAGTGCTGTACGTGCACATGTCTTACAGTAGGTATGTTGTTGTTCCACTGTGTTTCTGTGTCAGTTCCTACAAAGAGCAGTTATGTATATTTGGAAATAAATATATGTAATAATGTAGTATATTATATAAGTATGGTTATAGTATGTGATTCTTTGATGGAGGTTAAGAAATGAAATTGTAATGTGTGTGTGAGGATAAGTGTGCATTGCGTAGTACAGTACATCAAAAGCACAGTTGTGTGTGTGATAAGAGTTTTCTGTGTGTGTGTGTGTGTGTGTGTGTGTGTGTGTGTGTGTGGTTTGTGAGTGAGTGTGGCTTGTGATGTGTATGCTGTGAAAGCATGTTGTGTGTGTGTTTGTGTGTGTGGTTAGATGAGTGTGACTTGTGCTGTGTATCCTGTGAAAGCATGTTGTATGTGTGTGTGTGTGTGTGTGTGTGTGTGTGTGTGTGTGTGTGTGGATAATGGGGCTGCAATGGGCAAGGGCACGTCCCCTTTGTGACGCTCTCCAGAGGAATGTTGCTGCGCCGTGCTCTCTCTCTCCCACACCGCCACCACACAGCTGCCGGCCACATGGGCATCCGCCACAGGCCGCCACACACGTCCTTCCCAGCAGCCTCTAGGGAAGGACTCGGCCTGACCAGGCATTGTGCGAGGGCACGTCCCATGCCATACCCGTCTCCCAGTCTTCTCTTTTACTATGCCCTGTGATGGTCCCCTCCTCACACATACACACACACACACACACACACACACACACCAACGCATGCATCCTCCCTTACTGCAGACCTGAGTGTCCACTTTGCCCATGCATTTCTGTGTGTTGTGTCATCAAATCCCACCCTGTTTTCCGCTGACCTCGAGCTACCCTTCCATTTTGGTTTTTAACTTCAGAGTTCCGGAACTTTCTCTGTGTGCCGTGTGTGTCATTTGGGATTTAGTGCTGGGATGAAGGGTAGCATGGTTTTCGCGTTCCTTGTCAGCTGACTTACAGTAAGTGGTCCACAGTTTTTTTGTTTTTTTTTATGCTATTTATTTATTTATTTATTTACTTATTTCTCCCTGGCTTACTTGCTTAGTCTTCCCGAATGTGTCAGCTACTGCAGTCAGTCGGGCCTTGTGTCACTCCAACAGCGCCTCAGGGAAGAGAAGTCATTAACGCTTCTCCTCCACTAGACGTCTGTGGCCTGCCTGCTAGACCTCTTCACCCAGGCCATCTGGCATGGCAGCAGCAGCAGCAGCAACAGTAACACCAAGAGAAGAGCCAAAAGAATAACAGCTGTTCTATTTGTTTGTTTGTTTGTTTTTCCCCGCATACTGTACTGTATATGTGTATGGTGTACATAATTTTGTATATGACCGCAGTGCAACACTAGCCAGGCAAATGCCACCTACTGGCTCTGCTCATTTCATTTGATTCCTCCAGATAGTCAGGGACAGTTTAATGCAGTTTCGTTTTCACGACACGGATCTGTGCGCGCCAAATTCAGCTAACAGAGTGAGAAACTGAAGCCACGATATTGTGCCCGGACATCACTAACCTCGAATTAAGATAACAAAACATTGCTAATATGCGTTTAAAACGAACTGTAGCAAAATGTCTCAAAACATTGCATAGCATCCTCTAGAGAGGAAACAATTACCAATGGAGATGTTTAAGACACTCTGCAAGAAGTGAAACGATGTGAAAGCGGATGATCAAATCAGGCTAGTGCAACACACAATGCAATGACACAGTAAAGGGTGGGGGGCGGGGGGAAGAGAGAAACCAGTGAAGACAACTAGGCACGCGGCCCACAATGCCATAGGGCACGAGTCAAGCCGCTGCCTGCCTCCCAGAGTCACTAATAGCAATGCACTGGGTCAGCGCAGCCACGCCTATTATGCCAAACAATCTGGCAATTAAACTCAGGCTAAATTAAATACCTGCCAAATAATGGGTCCCAGACAGGCATGTGATTATGGGTCATTATCAAGGGCACTTTGATGTCATCGCACAGGTAATTCTGCTTAGTCTGAAGTTAGCTGGGGCTGCCTGCCTGCCTGCCTGCCTGTTTGCCTGTGCTGCTTGGCAGGGCAGGGAGAGAGAAGGGAAACCTTCAGCCCCCCCATTAGTGCCTATGTGGAATAATGACATACTGCTGATGCTCATGTTTATCGCACAACTAAATTGAGGTAATGACTGCTATTCACGTAGAGTGTGATTGTGTGTGTGTGTGTGTGTGTGTGTGTTTGGAGAGAGGAGGACGAGGAGGAGGGGGACAAAGTTGCATTGTAGCAGGAAGCTCAGAGGCAGTGGAAAAAGCCTGCCTGGACTCATTGGGAAGGAGCCCACAGCACGCTCTCCCTCATACCAGGTTTATTTTCCCATGCAAGCCACCCACAGTTGAGAGACAACCTGTTTTGTTTTCCTCCCTCCTCCCCTCCCCTCCCCTCCTCGGCCTTTCAGGCTTGAGTTGATACCTGACGTTGTTTGACCTGAGGCAAAGCACCTGTGCTGGCTGTGAATGTGTCGGGGTTTTGAGAACTATGCAAACATAACAGCTCAGAAGCACGCCTCTGCGGCTGCCAGACGCAGTCAGATACGGCCCACTTGCCAGCTCTCTTAAGTGCACAACGCGTGACATGCATCCTCTTTTTGTTTTAGCGCTGCCAGTTCACCTCGTTCTGTGACACTCGGTGGTGTCAGTGGTGGCATCCCTTGTCTGACATCTCCACTGAATGTGCAGGCTGTGATAATGGAGGCCAATGGTAATCACTCTCACCTCCCAGAGGAAGGTCAAACCATGGTGGGTGGGTGTTCCCTCGTACCCTTGTTCCTCTCCGCCCTTCCCCACTCCTGCCCACTGTGGTGTTTATGTGTGTACTGGTGTGTGTGTGTGTGTATTTGTGTGCCACCACTCCAACTCCACCCGTTCTAGCCCTGTCCACAGCCTCCGCAGCCTTATAACTCCCAAGGCTAGGTTTCCACAACAGTGGCGAGGATTCTTAGGTAGCAATTTCCATTTCCCTAACACTGTGCCCATTGCCAGCAACTATCACGGCAAGCCTATTATTTTCTACCAGATTGGATTTGTGCATTCTATGTTTTTTTTTTTTTGTGTGTGTGTGTGTTGTTGTTGTTTCTTTCTCATCTGCCTTCTCTCTCCTCCCCATTAATTACTGTTCAGCATCTCTGCTGTCTGTTCTGTTCTAACTCCTGTTCTCCTAACTCTGTCTTCCCTTCCCTTCCCTTCCCTTTCCTCGTCTCTCTCTCTCTCTCTCTCTCTCTCTCTCTCTCTCTCTCTCTCTCTCTCTCTCTCTCTCTCTCTCTCTCACTCTCTCTCTCTCTCTCAGCCGTGTTTCCTCTCCTCTTTCTCTCGCTCATTGTTTTCCCTGAGCAGACAGCAACCACACAGAGCTGTGACAGTTTTACTCTGCACTCTCTGTTTTGGGGCTTTGCTGTGGTGAATGCACTCACATTGTGTTCACAGCCAAGTTGTCAGTCGCTGGGAGACTTGCAGTAGCCCTTGGGATTGGATGCGGTGCTTTACTTGTAATATCAGCACCCTGGGGTTAGCTAGACTCTGATGTGTTATGCTGGGCTTAGTGACTTTTTTTTTTACTTTTTTACTTTTTTTTTTTTTTTAAATCATTCAAAGGTCTTTCCATGGTCCTTTTTGCAACCCCAAGCATTTCTTTCTCCCAAGGGAAGTTGGTTCCCTGCTCTCATGTAGGCTTGAGATTGGTTTGTTTGTTTTGATGCAAAAAAAAAAAAAAAAAATGCAGCCAGGCTGTTGTTCCTTGGGAGTTCCTGGCATATCTGATTTGGAAATGTGTGTGGGGGAAAAACGAACCAGAAACCAAAAAAAAAAAAAAAAAAAAAAAACTTTCAAGCCAAACTCTGCCCACTCATAACCAACAGGGCATGTCCTTCAGAAGATTGGCGCCATGGCTAACAGTTTCAGGAAGACCACGATCTGCCTTTCTAGGTTGCAGCCATACTTTTCTGCCATTCCAATCTGAATGGAATCTGTGTTTTGAACCAAAACCGGCAATTTCAGGGTTTTTTTGGTGAGAGAGTGTTGTTGATGGCGCTGTGTGTTTTGTAGGGAAGCATGTGATTATGGGATGGTAGCCCAGCAAACTGCTTTTCGTGGCTATACAAGGGAGGTGGATGGATGTATTCTAGACCTGTCTCTCACATGGGGATAGGTTTAAGAATATTCAAAACACATGGCTCAGACTGCATAGGAAAGAACGTGTTAATGGAATGGCCGGAGTACAAAAAGAGACTCCCAAATGAGAAACATATCTCGCCCGCACATATCAGCACTTGCTAAGACATCGGATATCCGACTTGTAAAACCACTTGCCAGTCCCCCCCCCCCCCCCCCCCCCTTGTTAAGTTGGGTCACCTCCATTTGGCTCATTGCACTCTCTCAATCTTACTCTATCTCTCTCTTTCCCTCACTCCCTCTCTCTCTCTCTCTCTCTCTCTGCCTCCCTCTTTTCTTCTGCCGCTCCCTACCCAGTCCTTTTAGCGCTCTCTCTTTATATCCCTCACTCTTTGCACACTCCTTCTCTCTCCCTCTCCCTCTCACATCTTCTCTCTCCCCTTCTTTCTTTCTCTCCTCAGCTCTTCATTTCTTTTCTCTCTCATCCCCCCCTCTTGCTCTCCCTCCCTCCCTCTCTCCTCCCCCCTCCCTCCCTCCCTCTCTCTGGCTGTGAATTGGAGAGGCCTGTGTATTCTCTGCAGCCTAATCCTCCACTGCTGTGGGAACCTGGTGCTGGTGACTGAGGCCCTGTGAAGAGCTCATGTGCGGCCTCAGCCAAGCACTTCCTGGAGCAGAGCGGGCTGGATTCAGCCAAAACATGACCAAGGAAGTGTGATACATGTGTGTGTGTGTGTGTGTGTGTGTGTGTGTGTGTGTTGTGTGTGTGTGTGTGTGTGTGTGTGTGTGTGTGTGTGTGTGTGTGTTGTGTGTGTGTTGTGTTGTGTGTGTGTTGTGTTGTGTTGTGTTGTGTTGTACTTGTGCAGTGTAGTGATGCCTGGATGTGCAGTGATGCCTAGATTTTGATTTTGTTGTTCTGCATTGTACACTTGTTTATCTAATGTTTGTATGAGGGAAGTCTGCTAGTTTCAGTTCTGAGCAGCCATGTGATGTGTGTTTGTGCTGTTACCTCATTGTCAGTGTTGGGGATCAGCCTGCTGTGGACGCCGCCACTGAAAGCCCCTGTGAGAAAAAACAGACCTTTGCGCAAATGGCACCATTTTCCCCCTCCGTCTTCACTGTTAAGTATTTCAGCATGTTCAGCAAATGTCTATAAAACCAGAGGCCAGGGCTGCTCTCTCTCTCTCTCTCTCTCTCTCTCTCTCTCTCTCTCTCTCCTGTCCTCCTCCTATTTGTCTGTCTGTCTCTGCCTCCTCCCCCTCCTACTGTTCTCACACTCTCTCATCATCATCATCATGATCATCATCATCATCTTCTCTCTTTGTCCCACAATCATTTCACCCACAATACTTTCAATCCCCCTTCCTTCATATTGTCATCTCTCTCTCTCTCTCTCTCTCTCTCTCTCTCTCTCTCTCTCTCTCTCTCTCTCTCTCTGTCTCTCTCTCTCTCTCTCTCTCTCACTTTCTCTCTTTCTCTCCATCTCTATCTTTCCCATAACTCCTCTCACTCCCAGGCACCAGTAAAAGTAACCCCAAATGGCACATGAGTCCTGATCATAACCAAGAATTCAGTGTTAGTCACTGACTCACTTTCAGAGACTCCCTAGTGAGCGGTCCAACACACACACACACACATACGCGCGCACACACACACGCACGCACACACACACACACACACACACACAGCTCTCCTGTCATACCTCTCACTCTCATTCTCTAAGTGGCTATCAGTGTCAGTGCTCCCCAGTTTTGGTGGTGGTGAGCGGTGTCCCATGTAATCTGGTTGTCTGTGCATGTCTCTTATTCCTCTCTCTCTCTCTCTCTCTCTCTCTCTCTCTCTCTCTCTCTCTCTCTCTCTCTCTCTCTCTCTCTCGCTCTTTCTCTTCATTCTCTCTTGCACATCAATATGATCTCAAACCAAAACTCTTTGTTGTCAGTAGACTTACATCCTCCCACCATTAAGCAAGAATAAATTCCAACGTTTATAGAGGAAAGTTTTAAATCCCTCTTTGCCACACTATTACACAATATCAATATGATCTCCAGACCAATAGCCTTTGTCACAAGACACCCCCCGTTAAACAAGAATAACTGATAATGGTTAAAGAAAGGTGCCAGCGCCTCTTTGTCTCCTACTGTCCTCCATCTCTCACTGTCCTACTGCATCCCAGCCTCCTAAAGCCAAATGGCTTGAGTCCACATCCTCGCCCTTTTCTAGTCAGCATTTGCCACCAACCCTATGCCCTCCCCCTGTCTGTCTCCTCTTTCCTCTCTCTCTCTCTCCGCGTTTCTCTCTCCATCCCTTGCTCTCTCTCTCTCTCTCTCTCTCTCTCTCTCTCTCTCTCTCTCTCTCTCTCTCTCTCTCTCTCCCTCTCTCTCTCCATCCCTCCCTCTTCTGGAGTGGCACTCTAAGTCTATGAGAAAGTGCCAGTGGTCCTCGACTCAGCTGGCATCCCCAGGCCGATGCCCTGCTGCCGGCTCCCCGTTGGCATTGCCCTTTTAATGGAATCAATACCAGCCGTTGATTGGAGCTGTCAGCACAGTGCTGCCGCTCGCTGCCAAGGGGACCCTGAGATCAAAGACAGCCGGGAGATATTGTCACCCAGACTATAAAAGAAACGCTTTAAAATGCAGAAAGTTGTGAGGGTCAAAGAGACAGGACGGGAGAAAGAGTGAAAATGAGAGAGAGAGAGAGAGAGAGAGAGAGAGAGAGAGAGAATAGGAGAGGAAGAGGGAGAATATCTGGCATAGATTGTTCTAAGAGGCTTGTGTTGGGTACTGGATGTCACAATAAAAGGTACATGTAGATGCTGTCAGAAGTATTTCCCATATTGTAGGCTGCAGCATGTCCTGGTTGATTAGACTCCACAATTTTGTTTTACAGACTGCACTTTCATATCTCTCTTGTCTTCTCGGCGTGACAGTCAGGCTGTCGTCTTTCGACCACCACAGATTTCCACAGATTCCACTTTCACAACCGTTTCTTGTAGCTTCAGTTCCCGACTTTGTCGTGTGCTATCTTTTATGTCTCCACTTCACAAGAAATACTCAAGACTACTCAAGTCACTTGTTTCCTCATTAGATGGGGAAGTTGGTGTTTTTATTTGTGGTGATTGGCCAGTTTCTGGGTTGAGGCACGAAAGGTCAGTTATTGTTTCCTTATACATCCTATGTACGATACAGTTTGTCCAGTACACATATTGGTTTGGGATTTTTTTCTCTGAAAAGTGTTTCAGTTTGTTTTTGTTAGGATTTTCACATCTCTAAAAAGTTCACCCATAGGTTTCTTCGTGTTTGTTTTGGTGGTGTTTCTTTGAGTGAGAGAGTTCATCTTGCCCTGCAAGTTTTGCAGTGGTGAGAGGCAGAGAAATAGGAAGAGCTGTCTCTAGCTGTGGGTGACTCTGAAGGCTTAGCTGGCTTTCTTATAGAAACCATCATTAGTGTGTGTGTGTGTGTGTGTGTGTGTGTGTGTGTGTGTGTGTGTGTGTGTGTGTGTGGGTGGATGTGTGTGTGTGTGTGTGTGTGTGTGTGTGTTTTGGTTGATGGATGTGTGTGTGTGTGTGTGTGTGTGTGTGTGTGTGTGTGTGTGTGTGAGAGAGAGAGAGAGAGAGAGAGAGAGAGAGAGAGAGAGAGAGAGAGAGAGAGAGAGAGACTAAGAGTGAGCAGATGAAAGAAAAAGTCCAAAACTCACTTCATACATGAATATAAAAAAACAACCCTTGACCCCTATCTGTCTGACTGATGCCTTTCAATAGACACCATACACATAAAAACTATAAACACATCACTGACAACCATATCTTGGAGCAGGGCACTTAAACTTGGCCATAGACCTGCATATACTGACAAGATGTTGAAGACGAGCCTGTTCATCTGTCTTTAGCATGTCTGGTCGCCAGTGCAGCCCCCCAAGCCAGGCACCTGGGGGCCGGTGTGGCTTTGAAGCTGTCAATCTTGCCCCTTGCACCTCTCCCCACCTCATCACTGGCCCAGCTCCAGAGAGAATAATGCATGGAGCTCCCTCACAAGGCTAGCTCTGCACTGCACTGCACTGCACTCGGACAGCAGGGATTTAGTCTGCCGTTAATAATTTAAGGTCAGCTAAAGAAAAAGAAAAAAAAAAGAGCTGTTGTTGGACAGAAGCACTGGGACCATATGGGCATGGAGTGCTTGTGTGCTTGGGGGTTGTGTGGGTAGTGTTAAGTTTCGTGTTAAACTTTCACATTTCCTCAGAACATATCCCTTAGTGAGATGATCCTGCACTCAAAGTCTATTGCTTATACTTTGTACTAGGGATGCAACGGTACAGTGTGCCCACGGTTCGGTATGTATCACGGTTTTGGGGCCACGGTGACGGTACGGTTTCGGTATTTTCCAACAAAAAAGGGGTTATAAAATTGTTCTTTTAATGGCTATATTCCTTATCAGTCTATCTGCCATTTTCATTTGATTTTTCGGTATTTTCCAACAAAAAAGGGGTTATAAAATTGTTCTTTTAATGGCTATATTCCTTATCAGTCTATCTGCCATTTTCATTTGATTTATTTCATAAATTGCCTAGTAGATAGGCTACTAGAGGGGTAGACAGAATAAAATAAAACCAACAATTACGGTAGGCCACCATTGTTAATATTCTTGAAATGTTATGAAATGTCCTAAACTAGTAAATATCCTCCAGTAGCCTAGGCCTAGATTTTATTGTTTGCTCATTTCCAAATTAGGACATAGTTTCACTATAGAAAATGTATTGTCAGGATGATGGATTTCAAGTGCTGCTGGTAGCCAACAACAGAATGAGAGGCCTTTTATTCCCAGTAGCCTTCTTAAGGGAAACAGTCTGCATGACAATGCATTGCATGACATCCCAAATTTCAGAAATTCATTTCTGAGTCTACTATGTCTTTACAACACCGTGCTGCAAAGAAGCTTGCCTATATGTTAATGTTACAATAGTTGAGCCTGGGATGAGAGGAACAGAGGACGTTTTTTCTGTAAAACGTTTAGCTTGTCACTTGTTGCATCCAAGCCCAGTCTCACCGTCTTACTCGACATTTGATCTAACTCATCGCAAGATAAACTAAGCATTACAGCCCCTAGACATCCTTGCGTAATATTTTGCATTAGGCAGGGTTGGCTATATTTGCGGTAGCCTAGGCGAATTTGGGCGAGTGGGAAGTGCTATTTTCTGACAACCGGTTTAGTAGCATGTGTCGTAGGCTATTAGACGCATTTTAAGTTATTAAGTGCTTTGTTTGTGTAAACGGTCATCAGTTTGCACAAAATCTACCACAGCAGCAATTCTTCTGGCTTAATGTTACCTACTTTCCGAGTGGAGCTTTTAGCTCATCTCTCTCCGTCTAACGTGCAGTGAGTGAAAAGTTTCACACATGACAGGCGGAGCTAATTAGCATAAAATCACGCTAGCTCAGCATGTAGAGCTCGTGAATGCTGGCTGTTTTCTATACCGCTCTGCTGGCTGCATATAAGCAAATTTCAGGGAGCTTCAATAGATTCACAATGTATTAATAAACCGAAATATTGCGGTTTACGAAAGTTTATTGAACCGTAGAGGGCGTATCGTTCGGTAACCGTAAAATTCAATAACCGTTGCATCCCTACTTTGTACATGTACTGTATGTATGAACAAATGGCAGGAGCAGGCTTTGGTTTAGATCAGAATGACCTGATTAATGAAACATCTTACTGACTCTCCTATGTTTAACTTGATTTACCATCTTGTTGACTGTCTCCTCGCAAGATGTACACAGCTATTAGAGTCAGTTAGAGACAAATGCACATAACTTGTAATAGCGATAATGACTCCTATACTTATTACATTCTGGCATTCAATGTAAGCAATAAATCCCGAGAGGCCGGTGTAAATGCTGGTTTTAGCACGGGTGTTGTTAGGCACGAGGCGCAGCCGAGTGCCGTTAGACATCCGTGCTAAAACCAGCATTTACACCGGACTCGAGGGGTTTATTGCGCTTCTAAAACTGTTACCACGTTAACCGGCAATTGTTTCATTAACGGAAAACATAACCACGAGAAATACAGCAAGTTATTCCTTGATACCAATTCCTCCGCCAAAAAACATACTTCCTCTTACTGAATGGTTGGCAAGTAACGCATAAGCGCTGCTCCATTCACTTTCTTATGGCGCAGCAGTTTAGAACGAAATGCGGTTGGAGCCGTGCTAAATGCCTAATTTACAATGGCATCGAACGCGTTTTCAACCAATCACAATCGAGGACCGGAACTATCAGTTTTAGAAATTCATATAACTTTGCTGTACTAAGCAGCAGGTGGCTACAGTGAATACATATTCAGTTTTAACCACTCAAAATTCACACACACACACACACACACACACACACACACACACACACACACACACACACACACATGTGCACACACACACACACACACACACACACACACACACACACACACACACACACACACACACAAAATAAAGTTAAGAGTAAGACTGGTTATAATCCATGCATGTAAATGGGGCACAAATGAAAGTTAAATCTAAAGTCTTAGAATTTGACGAGATGCATAATAGATTATAAAGCTCCTTAGCCACATTCAAAGAGGCATGAAAGTATAATCATCCATACCTCCACCTCCTCTCCAGCACTGTACCCCCTCCCCATCCCATTGCCTTATTCTTCATCACAAAAATGGAGAAACTTTCTGCTGAGTGACCCAGAGCTTCTGCAGAGCTGTGGTCTGCTATGCTCCAGCAATCCATACTCCTAACTGCAAAGCACACATTGAGACTCGGGCAATGGGACCCTCAAACCCGCATGCATAAGTGTTGACTTCAACACTGGGCTCAGTGCCTAGATGAACACACAGTGGATCCCAGAAATACCAATGAATGAAAGGCCCATCAATAACACATTGTGTGTGTGTGTGTGTGTGCGTGTGTGTGTGTGTGTGTGTGTGTCTGTCTGTGTCTGTGCAAATGGGCGCGTTGACCTCTGACTTTACCAGCAAGTAATTAGCATGCACACTCAACCAGTGCTCGGGGCAGTATATGCTAACGTTTACCGAGAAAATCGAGAAGTCTCAGATGTTTTGATTCATGCGTGGCTACAAAGAAAGAAGTAGAGAGTAGAAGCCAGAAGACAAAGCCAGAATGAGAGAGAGCGAGAATGAGAGAGAGGGAGAAGAGGAGAGGAGAGGGAGAGAGCTGGAGAGAGGCGTGGGTGTAATTAGGAGATAGAAGGGCTTGGATGGAGGCCTCAGAGCAATCACCTACAGGGGAGATCCTGACCACTCAGCTGGCAGGTGAGACTCTCTCTCCACACACACACACACACACACACACACACACACACACCACACTCACACTCAGGAGAGGCTCAGGCTGCCATTCTGCTCTCGGCCTTCCAGACGCTGTAATTGATTCCCTGGTGAGCACTGAGCCCTCGTTAGCGCTTTAGCATGAGTGCCCTGACTCCTGTGCAAACCAGTCGGGGCAGCCTGCTGCAAAACCCCCTCTAACCCCCTCTCCCTATGCCTCTCTGGCTTACTCTCTTTTCATCTCTCTCTCTCTCTCTCTCTCTCTCTCTCTCTCTCTCTCTCTATCTATCTATCTATCTATCTATTTATCTATCCATCCATACCCCCCCTCTCTCTCTCACACACACTCTCTCTTTCTCTCTCTCTATCTATCTATCCAGCCGTACTCCCCCCCCCCCCCCTCTCTCTCTCTTGCACACGCCCACACACATGCACATGCTAGGCTGCATATTACTGCATCTTTCACTTATTTATTCTGTGTACACCGTATGTAAAAAGTAAAAATCCTTGGATCCTTGACCACTCAATCAGTCATTCCCATTGATTGCCAGAGAAAGAGTAAAATTTTTTTACTCTTTCTCTCTTCTTGTTGGTCATCATACTTCAGTCTTCCATCTGACCACTCAGACTAGCTCTCACTGCTCTCTCTCTCTCTCTCTCTCTCTCTCTCTCTCTCTCTCGTTCTCCCTCTCTTTTTCCATATCCCTCTGTCCAGTCATCTCTTCACTTCTCTCTATTCCCCTCATCTCTGCTCTGCGCCTGTGGCAACCTCCTCACAAGCTCCAAGAACCATGGTTCTTGCTTGGGCCCTCCCTGGCTCCTCTGTCTTTATCTTTTCTAAGGTGTGTGCTGGATGTGCTGCTGACCCACTAATGCTACTTTAAACCCACCACAGCCTTGTGTTGTTGGACAAATGGAGAGCCATGGGAGGGGAAAGGTACAAAGAGATAGAAAGAAATGGAAAAATAGTGAGAAGTAAAAAGTAAGAAATGTGCCCATAGAAACTCCTTGGCCACACTTTATTATCGTTATTATCTGAATGAGTTCCCACAAAGTAATTGATTATAAAAGTTATATCCCATTACCTCAGTGCAGTAGTCAAACAGGATTGTTTGTTTTTTCATTTTTTTTTTTTTTTTGTTTGTTTGTTTTTTTTTTCTTTAAAATATACCTATAATGTGTTCTTCGATTCTTAGCAGTTTGGCATTACACTAACAACCTCTTAAATCCACATCATGCAAGCACACAGGGTCAATAATACACATTGTTTTAGCCAACAAAGCAACTTTGGTTTCAGGGCAATTGAGTGCTTTTAATTAATCATTTATGTCAGACAGGTGGGTAGTCCAAACCATCGATTATTTTATCTGCCAGGACAGCCATCAGACTTCCAAGTGCAGTTAAGTACTTCATTTGTTGGTGAAACAGAGCACCAACACATTAACAATGCAAAGAGAGCACTGATGGAGATGTCCTTGCTTGGAATTACTTATTGCTTGGTAGGGCACTTGCTTCGGCAAAATGGAGATGATTGTTTTTATATTGTGCTCATGAAGACCAGATACATGGATTTTTAATTGGTTGCTTTGGTTTGGTCAGATGTATCTTTCCATGAAAAAGAAACGGGCAAGGGGTGTTATCAGTGTTCACTTTCTCTTGAACAGATGGAGCTTGATAATGGATGTTGGATGGAGCGCGCACGCACACACACACACATGCACACTGAGGCATATTTTCCATTGGTGTTTTCTTGGTATCATTTGGCCAAATGGCAGCATTCTGGGCACTCGTGGCTGTGCCAGGACTGTTAGCGTGAATTCACCAAAGTCCAATTAAAAAAAAAAAAAAAAAAAAAAGCAAGAAGCCATTTCACCTGCAGCCAGCTCTAAGCAGTAAAGAATCACAGCCATGAAGCCGGACGAGGGGAAACTATGCCCTGCTCCCTCTTTTTATCCCTCCCTTTTTATACGCCTCCATCTCCTGTGGAGTTTAGCTTGCATACCAGTCTGGCTTTACAAAGCACGGAGCCCTTTTTCACCAAGCCTCGTCTCTCTCACAGTGGTATGAAGCCGTTGCAGATGGTATCAGAAGAGAACAGCACATTGTCTGCATCGTTCAGCCGGGGGTAGGGAGGTCAGCCTGCCTTCGGAGGAACCTGCGTAAGAACAGGCCGTCCAAAGAGCGAGGCTAGCGTGCCCCCTCTCGGCTCCCAGCGTTCTCCAGACGAAAGGCTGAATGTTGACTCAGATGCCGTGATATTTGAGAGTCTCATGCACTCCCACAAAAGCTCTGGGAATGTCTGAGTTATTGTTGACCCTCAGTGACCTTTCTCTCCCTTCTTTCTCCCCCTTTGCGCTCTTTCTCTCTCTCTCTCTCTTTCTTTCTATCTCTCTGAATCACTCTTTCCACTGGTCTCTCTCTCTCTCTCTCTCTCTCTCTCTCTCTCTCTCTCTCTCTCTCTCTCTCTCTCTCTCTCTCTCTCTATCTCAGTTATTCTAAAAGAGTGGTGGGGAACGGAGTGCACGCTCAGAGGCAAAATCCCGAGCTGAAGGTGCGAGGATCTGACCCGGGCCTGATGGAGGTCAAAGACAAACTGGAGCAGTTCAGCCAGGTACTGTAACACCGCCGACTTCAGCACCACACTACAGGCCTCATATCCTGCCCTTGAGCCCTCTCACGTCTCCACACTACACACCACACACACTCTACCCTTATAGTCTACACTCACTTAAATCCAGCTACCACCACCCTGAGAGTCACTGGGAAAGAGTAAGTAAAAGTAAAACCTTGTGTGCACACATCTAGTTTTTTTTTTTTTTTTTTTTTTCGGAGCCTTCCATGAGGCAGTCGGTCGGCATACCAAACTCAACTGGTACGCAACACATGAGACGGGAGAAGAAAAGAACAAACTCTCTCTCTGAGAAATTGTTAGATGTTTCCATATCAAAGAGGCTCTTATATTTAACCAGATGTAATCGAATATTAGCAGCCTCTGCATGAGGCTTGACCAACAAAGTATTCTGTTAATAATCCAGGCAGGACCAGAGAGAGAGAGAGAGAGAGAGAGAGAGAGAGAGAGAGAGAGAGAGAGATAGAGAAAGAGAGAGGAACAGAGAGCAAGAGAGAGAGAGAGAGACAGAGAGAGAGAGAATGAAAAGCAGGATGAGATCAAAGTTGAGAGCGTGTTTACTGCTGGAGAGGGTGACTCAGCGGCTGGGCTCTGGTCATATGCTTTCCTCGTGAGAGAATGAGAAGAGTCAGTGGCTTCAGCAGGACCTTTTAGAAGACAGAAGTGGCTCACACACACCAACGGGATTGACCCAAACAGACTGCAGATGGACATACTGGACATACATGTACACAAATAAACAGTGTGCACACACACAAACACACACACACACACACACACACACACACACACACACACACTTACCGACACAAAGAGGCTGCACAAACTGGATGAATAAATATTGCTATTTCGTAACTTTCCAACACACATCTTTTATTCATAGTCATCTCAAGAGGCATGGAACGATAGGCCACTCTCTTAGGGCTAGCAGCCTATTCATTAACTTCATTTCTTTAATGTGTTCAGATAAAGAGTCCTTCATTTCATTCCACCGGGAATGTTGAGAACTGCATTTGAACCAGATGGCGCACAATTTAGACACTTGTTGTACGTGGCAAGCAATGACCAGCCAATCAGTTTCTGAGGAATTATTGACTGCCAGCCAATCAGTTTTCTGAGGAATTATTGACTGCCGAAAGACTCAATTAGAGTGTTCAGTAGTGCAGTGTAATAAAAATGTGAGAGACATGAGTCCATAGCATAGTGTTCCAAATATACCCTTATGCTGTCCCCCTTTTTTCAGCTGTCTGTCAGCATTTCAGTGCCGTCATCTCGCAGATTTTATAGCCCTTTTGTGGTTTATTTAACAAGGGTCTGGCTTCTTTCTGTCCCCGCTGGCTGTATTAGTCAGATACTACATGTCGCCTCAGAGCTGACCAAGCTAGAGAAACTGTGCAGTTTACAAGGGAAAAGTACAGACGTACAGCACATGTATTCTAATTCTTATGTAGTGTAAAATGTAGGTGCCTGTCAGGAATAGTGAAAATACACTGTCCTCTAAACATGTTCAAGTAGTCTTTAATGTAAAAGACAATCATGCATCATAATCATACTTGAACTGTAAATAAGAGTAGATTCCTTAATATGAGCTTTTTTTTTTGAAAGCCTTGCTCAATTAAGTTCCAGCTTCATTTGCAACTGGAGAGTGTTCAGAAGTGTTGACCTTCGGAGTTTGTCTCGATCACAGCCGGTGAAACTTAAGCACTCTGGGTGGGGAGGGGAGCTCATCAAAGATCAGAGACGGACCAAGGGAGAGAGAGTGGAGAGTTAAGTGCTTTTTAGAGAAAGGGATGACACACGCCTTCTTCTAAGTGACATTTTTTGTCATGCAAAAGAGGGAAGCGAGCTCTGAATGGGCAGAGGCGAGAGACAGACTTCGCCAGACTCCCTCGGGGCTTCGCGTGGAGACTAACGAGGGCGTACGGGGCGCTGCTAGCCCCATCCCCTTTTGTTTAGCTGAAACGCTAGCCTTCCACCCATCATTTTCCTCCTCCTCCTTTTCTCTTTCGCTTTCTCCTCTATCTCACCCTCTTCGCTTAGTTATATATTTCTCCTTCTGGCTGTCTGTCAAAGCTGCTGGTGGCAGTGACGGATAGCCACTGTCAACTTTTGAGTGGCAGAGGGCCACTTTTCCTCACGGCATGGCATGCTGGGAAAATGGAAGGCGGTTGCCATGGAGACGCTGATGTCAGCAGCAATCTTGTTGACATTTAAGAAATGAATTCTACCTTTTTTTTTTTCTTCTTCTTCTTCTCGGAGCGCCAAAGCCTTTCTGCAGCTTTTTGTGCTTGTCCCTGATAAGACGGTAGTTGCTAGTTGATCATTGTGTCAGTTGGCACTCGTGCCTCCTAGGCAACATAAGCACACATTTATATATAACACACACACAGAGACACACACACACACACACACGCACACACACACAGACACACACACACACACACACACACACACACACACACACACACACACACACGCACACACACACACATGCACAATCAAATTTGAGAAATGCTAGAGGAATTAGAATAAAGCCTCTGGCTTTTTATCCTGCCAGCGCTGTGCTCAACAGCAGAAGAGGATCGGAGCAGCTCAAGCTGTGAAGTGACACTGTTTTTAACCCCAGGATCTCCAAAGTGACATTTTCATATTAGGAATGAAAACACTGGCAGAATGACAGCCACCCCTCCCCACACCCCCCAGCATATCCATCCATCCACCCACACACCCACTCACCCACCCACCACACCATATCCCTACGCAGGTTCCGCTTAAAGCTGGGAAGCTCTCACTGTGACATTTTCCTGTAAGCGCTGAGAAAATCTGACCATGCAGTGACCCAGAGGCTCAGCTCTCATGCACACACACACACACACACACACAAACACATACATGCACACACTCAAACACACACACACACTACTGCACATACACACACACACACAAACAGACACCAGTGTTTCTCTTCCCGGCCTCAGGACCGCCCAGAGACCGAGCCACAGCTGAGGAACTCAACACAGCTCAGCCCGTCGCTCCCATGCTTGGGCCGCATGTGAAACGGGAACATGAAATAAATAGGCCATGTTACAGCCTCTCCACAGCGAATCGCCTTCCACTGTCCTCCCCATTAAAGTGTAATAAATACATCTAATGTGAGCTGTAAATATTTCAGAGTGGAATTTGGATGGTGCGCCACTAGCCCCAGCTGTTTCTGGGTGGGGACGCACAATGGCCTGTGTGTTTCACTCATTCATCTCTTACTTGGTTACTTACTTTTCATGTATGTTTGTTGTGTGTGTGTGTGTGTGTGTGTGTGTGTGTGTGTGTGTGTGTAGAGAGAGAGAGAGAGAGAGAGAGAGAGAAAGAGATGGCGTCATTATGGACGATCTGGTCCTCATCAGGATGCCTGCTGAAAGGCGTGCGCCCAGCGGATGAAAGAGGGGGAAAGTCAATGTCATCTGACGGCCCTCGCTCTGGAATGGCAAGAAAGGCCTTCAGGCAGCGTGATTGATGATGTGACTACTGTACTGCATCCTCTGGTTTTCCCCTCGTCCAGCCCTCTCACTTAGCATGTCCGACTGCTAAAGCACAAACCCTACTGGGCTCTCCGTGCATTCTCAATTAGCCTCAAAGTAGCCCATCAATTTAGCAATAATTCAGTCAATAGCATTTTGTGTCAATAAAGCAACATTAAGCAGTGCCTGCATGGTTTAGCGTGTGATGTCTAAAATGGAACAACTGCCATTTTAAGTGCAAACCTTACTTGTGGTCTTCTCCACTCAAGCTGAAAGTCAGTTCGGTCATAATTCAATCAATAGCATTTTGTGTCGATGCTACACAAAATGCTATTTGTGTCGATGAACCAGCAACATCCGGTCCTTGGCTTTGCTGCCTTTAGTTTAAAGTTTGAGTCTGCAATGAATCAGATAAGTGCCCTCAACTTTATGGTTATGCTGCAATCACAGATGGTCGTCCTGGTCAGTTCATTTGAGGCAGAGATACGTTCGGAACCGGATTAGTGCTTGGTCAGTAATGGTTGAGGAAAAAAATCACATCGTCGTAAGGAGGCAGAAATGTAGGGAGGGTACTCTGCCTTGTCTGTTCGCCCGTATGACCCCTCTCACCTTTTGGCTTGCGTTAAGTATATCTCTGATAGGTAGCAGTGATGTCACAGCATGTCTGTAATCCACTTAAACCTGCCAAGGGCTCCATTGTGTGATTTAATTTCCCAGAGATTCATGGTACTGGTTTCCTGACCAGTAACAAGCATTGCAAGGTTCAGAATGGGATACTGAGCGAAAGAAAGAGAGGTTCTTTGCAGCGCTTGCTGTTACTCTATTCTAAATCGACCATAAAAAGGTTGAGTTGGGGATTCAAAGGTCATTAATTGATGGAGACAACAATGTTGAAAAGTGAAAATATATATATATATACGTATATATAATAAAAAGCAAAAGCTAATGGTGGATAGATAAAACTGAGTTTCTGTATTTGTTTTACACACATAATTTGTGACCTAAAGCACCGTGCATTACCATGAGAGGCCAAAGCTATGTTCCAAAAAGAGAACTTTATATTTGTACAACACCAGAGAGAGAGAGAGAAGGAGGAGGAGGCTGCACTTACAGAGACATTTGGCTGCTGAAGGGTCCCAGAGATGAACCAAAGACCCAGGCAGCAGAAGGGAAGGGCCAAATTCTTTCCATGTAATGAGACGCATCAACTGCAGACTGTGCTTAGCATTTCATGAAGACAGTGAGAGGAAGCAGGAGTCGGAGAAAGTCTTAAGGCTGGCACCTTAATTCTACCAGTTTCCACCATGTCTCAGTTATAACCCCAAGCTAAGGATGAAGCTGCTGCTCCATCTTCTCATAACCACAGACAACACAGGCAAGGACAGCAGAGCTTAGGGACCCTCTTCCACCTTCCTGCCACCTTTAAAGTAATTCTTTATTAAACTTGTTGTAGAATATGTTGTTGTCCTTGAGGATGTTTGCTTCTGTTGTGTTCATTGGTGTGAGCTGTGTGTGGATGCTTTATGAGAGAAAATAGCAAAAAGGAAAAGGGAGAAAATGAGAGTACATTGTGGATACAGATACCACCTGTACACACACAATAGTGTACATGTCCACACACACACAAACACACAAACACATGCACACACACACACACATACACACACACAAAGAGATCCAAGATGAAAGTGAGGCACTCACATATTGCGGTCAGATCAGAGGGCAGTATTGATGGCTGCCGTCAGGCAGCTGAATGGGTCTAGCTCGGCAGACTGTTGATAAGTGGAGCACTGCCTCTGGCCATGCGGTGGTGTTCAGTGTCAAAGTCCTGCATGGACACCGCCGCCCCGTCGGTCATGCTTGGAGGCTCAGCGTTTGAAGTGCAGAGTGAAACCCACAGTCTGCTGATGGCTCCAGTGAATAATGATTATGCTTTACCTGTGGCCAACACAAGGAGCTTCAACACATAATGACCCAGTGAGAGATTCAATTGTTCATCTCTGAGCAGAAGACCACATGTTATTATTGAATAGTCTGTGCTTTTTGTTTTGTTGGTTTTAGCAAGAAGCCCACCCACATAAAGTGTGTGTGTGTTTTGTGAAATCAGCACAGAATCACATGTTCTGTTACTGTGGATGAGTCATCTTCAAATGACATTTAAATGGAGGACCTGGCCTTATTTCCAAAACAACCCGGGCAAGCCGGTTTTGATTGCGGTAGAACTTGTTGACAATCTGTTTAGCATAGCCCATATTAAATGGAACCGGAACAGTGATGACAACAACAGCCAAAGCAACAACACCCTTAAAAACGGCAATGAAGCCACTACTCTCTTGATATCAACAGCAGATGGCTTTCAAAGCTTAACGGAACTCGCCCGTCAAAAACGATGGAGCGTTTTGTCAAAAGTGTCTCAATATGTGTGACTCACTGCAGTGTGTACCCATGCGGTGGGAGCTAGCATGCTGGCACATACAGCACAGCAGCGAAAGCCACTCGGAGGAAACGGGAGCAGTTGGGGCCATACACTTTCAAGTGTTGATTAGGCTTCACAGCCGCTGCTCTTCTCTCTTTCTCTCTCTCTCTCTCTCTCTCTCTCTCTCTCTCTCTCTCTCTCTCTCTCTCTCTGTCTTGCTCTCTTCCCCCCACACACTTTTATCTTTCTCATTCTCATCATATCAGCTTAGGCAAACTTACCCCATTCACCCCATTATGCAGAATAAACCCAACGTTAAACAACGCTAATGTCATTGGTAGATCCTCACTGAAAAAAAAAAGAAATCTCTGAATTGTCAGCTATTCCTTGTCCTTGTCATGCTCCTTCAGAAATTAAAATGTTGTCATCTTGGCAAGGGACGTATCAGAATCTGTACTGCGCTGCGTTGTGCTGCTGTGTTGCACTCTGGGCTGTCTGGCTGCGTCCCCCTGCTGCATGTTTGCTTGCTGGTATTAACAGGGCCCCGGTGACTTGCCTGGGCATTCGACAATATTAATCCAGAGAGTCAGCGTGACATTTAATTACTATCTGAGAGGCTGACTGGGCCCTTCTGCATCCTCGGAAAAACTGATTCCATTTGTGCCACTGAAGACTCCAGCAGCACCAGTTTCACTTGTCTGTGTGTCTGTCTGTTTCTCTCCTGCTCCTTCTCTCTCTCTCTCTCTCTCTCTCTCTCTCTCTCTCTCTCGCTCGCTCTCTCCCCAATCTGAGGCTTGAGAAAAATATGTGTGTGGTGGGGGGTATAGGGGTGGAGGGGGTCAACTACCTGTCTAAACAAAAAGCTTTCGTAATGCAAAGTGAGTTTTTGCCATGCCAATAACCCCCATTTGGATGAAATTGAATTTGGAGAGGGGGAGAGAAAGAGAAACACGGAAAGAAGGAATGAGAGAGGGAGAGAGAGAGAGAGAGAGAGAGAGAGAGAAAGCAGTGAAAGAGGGGACATTAGGAGACTATGTGGAATGGGTGCTGTCATTCTTTCCCCTCTGTCCTCTGCTCCTTTGTCGAGCTCCTGGCAGGCTGGCGCGCCTGTGTGTCCCAGACTGCTTAGGCTGTTACTGATGAGGTGGCGCCGGCGCTGGATGCCTCTTGCTTACAGTGACATTTTCTTTGTGTGTGTGTGTGTGTGTGTGTGTGTGTGTGTGTGTGTGTGTGTGTGTGTGTGTGTGTGTGTGTGTCTGTGCACATGCATATGTGTGTGTCTAAGAGAGAGAAAGAAAGTTTAGGAAGAATGAAATCACTCTACGGACCCACAGGTAAGGGGCGGATTTGGGCAACCCTTTCCCTCCAGCTGTCCCTGGCATTCTGTCCATTCCTCATGGTCTCTCCACTTGTCTATAAACACCTGCACAGTGACAAATGCACACAGACACACACACACACACACACACATACACACAAGCATAAACAAACACACACACACTAGCACTCGCACACACACACACACACACACACACACACACACACACACACACACACATCAACCCCCCCCGCCCCACACACACACACATGCACACATACATAACCCTGTGTAGCTTGGGGATGTCTTCATATGCTTTTGACAGCTCTGCGGGTGAGCTATTGTGTTATTGCCTCTCTTCGGAGTAATACTCTCTCCTACTGTGGCATTCCATGCCTAGTCCACCAGTATGGACCCCCCAGTCCTCCCGAGCCTGCTCACAATATTGTGCTTGGCCTCCTAACTTTTAAAGCAGTTGTGTTCCTAGAGACTCCTACGGGTCATCCTTACACTAATAACTCCAGTCCATCACTCCCAAACACACCTACAGTATTCAGAGATACAAACACACACACACACACACACACACATGCACACACATGCTACGCACAGTGCATGCACAGACATACTCCCAAAACTCTCACTGAATGCCTGGCCTGCACTAAAGAGTGGCTCCGTCACCCGTAGCAACGCAGGATTTGCTGCAAATAGGATGCGGAGGACCAGAAGGAATTTAATCTAATAAATTCCAGCGGGATGTTTCGTGCTCGGGGCCCAGCAAGGAATTTCCAGGGATGAGAAGTGGGAATAGATTGCATGCTTGTGAGGAGGTAGCGCTACATTGAAAACATTGGGGGGGGGGGGGACGCATTGTGAGAATAAATGCCTGATTTGGTTTTAGATAGCAGAGTAATTACTCTCTGTGTGGAGCTACACTGTTAGGACCAGACTATTATATCCTCAGTTCTGCATGCATATACTGTACATCAACACACACACACAAACACACACACACACACACACACACACACACACACACACACACACACTCAGACAAATTCAGTGACACATAAATCAATATTCTCTTTCATTGCTGGAGTAATTGACTTTAGTCTATCTATTCTATACCAATACTGAGGGACTTGGCACAGAGGGTTTAACTTGTATCTGTGCACCTTTCACAAACAAACAAACAAAAAAATATTTAAAATATTTAAATAGTACAACAGAAAAATAATTGACTGCCCTTATTGCGCCCACATTCCTCCTCCTCCTCCTCACTTATGTTTGCCACCATTATGCTTTAATTGCATCCTGCCTCATTACCATAGAAACTCAAACGTAGGAGATGTGCGTGCTTTAAAAGTCTGGCTGCAGACTCAAAATCTCAAATGCTTCTCCCACCTCAAATGACTGCCCACTTCATCCAGGTTATTGGTTTGATAGTTAGGCTGATTCTGTGTTTGACAAAATGTCTGATAGTAAGACACTTGATGACAAGATAGATCCTCTTATGACTAATGACTGATAGCTCATTGTTTAGCTATATTATATACACAATTAAATCCATCTGAATGTCATGTGAGTTTGCCTGAATCATACTGAAGTACTGGTGAAGGTGAATGTGATTGTGTCAGAGCAACGCTGTCTCAAATATACTCACAACCAAGTTGTGTGTTATTGTTGTAACAGACCCTCCAGACCCACCCTATCAGCCTATGTATGCTCAGTCACTCCCAGTCGTTAACAAACTCTTGCTTTAATTTCCCCACACTTTGTTGCTTGTGGCTCTGCCTGTGTGAGGCCTCATAAACATGGGGGCTTGATTTGTTGCCAGAGTGTAAACCTGAAAAGATGGCCACTGGGCTTCTCAAAGCCGCTTGTTTAATTGATTTCCTGCACTGTCACAGATAATAGAGTCTGAAAGATGACTGGGCTAAACACCTTCCTGTGTAATGGCTTTCACATCAACCACGTCTTTACGTAACTTAATGCCCAGCTAGTTATGTTGCATAGTCCTCTGGCTGTTCAGCCCACTGTCGGCAGCCATTTTGATTGTTGACTCATGAATGTGATTATTGAAATAGCCATTTCATTCAATTGCTTTGCATAATTGAAAGGTTAACATGCTTATCGCGGTTTGCACCATGGGGTTGGCTCGAAGGACAGGGAGAGTGTTATTTTTCCCTGGTTGTCACTGGCAAGCATGTAAT
>JAODXP020000004.1:7710256-7756755 GCA_027497455.2 Sardinella longiceps | reverse complement strand
GCTCTCTACCAGTTTCTCTCATTTGTTCTAGGTCGGAGCCTACGCCATGTGCAAAATATTTCTGCATAGGGCGGCTGGGTCTCTATTATAGTTGTCACGTTTCAACTTAGCAACTGCTTATGTAAAATAGATAGATAAATAAATATTAGCGGACGAATGAGTGGGTAGGACGAGATATGAGTGTATTAATGTGTTTGTTTAGATGCCTGTGGGTTTGTTTGCGTGTGTACCTGTGACTAAGTGGAACAGAAGGGATATGAGAGACAGTGTGTGTGTGTGTGTGTGTGTTGTGTGTGTGTGCGTGTGCGTGTGCGTGTGTGTGTGTGTATTTGAGAAGTGTAATTTCCTTGCCATGTCCAGAGTACTCAGCCCCATGATGGATAGTGGGACTTCCATCCAAACTCCCCTGAGGGGGCAAGGCTGAGGCGTTAGTGCGGGATGGATGTCATCTCAGCATGCCCTGGCAGTGCAGAGTCTGACACTCAGCCACGTCTGGGCCCAACACACACAGGGCTCCGAGGGAGGCCACTGGGGGAAAGCCAGAGTTCTGGGGCTCGGTGGGTGCAGGCTGAAGTGAGGTTTTACAGTAACTGCTGTGTTGCTAGTTAGGCATGTGGGTGTGTCTTTGTGTGTCTGTGTCTATGTGTCTTTTTGAGTGTGTCTGTGTGTCCCTGTGTGTTTGTGTGTGTGTGTGTGTGTGTGTGTGTGTGTGTCTGTGTGCACGCGCGCATGTGTGTGTGTGTGTGTGCACGTGTGTGTGTGTGTGTGTGTGTGTGTGTGTGTGCGCGCACTCAACAGAGGGCAGTGTGGGAGCGGCAAGAACTCCTCCACACCCCCTGAGGAGGTAAAAATAGTTTTGGAGAGGGAAGTAGAGAATGCCCACAATATGCATACACAAGAACACACACACACACACATCCACAGACACTCACACGTACCCACACACACACTCAAACACAAACACGTGCATAGACACACACACACACACACACTCAAACTGTACATTTGAACTCAGAAACTTTTTTTTTTTTTTAATTATTATTACTATTTTTCTCTGCTCCTCCTTGTCCCTTCCACTGCTACTTAACTCTGTTCCAGCATGAACTGCCTGTCACCTCCAGCGGCATTGTGTCAGGGGTATGGAGTTTAGTGTGGTAGAGAAGCTAAAAGACAGAAGCTAAATGAGATAGAGTCAGAAGGAGTCTGGCTGAGAGACAGGCCGGTTGCCAGAGTGGTGCTGTGAAGTGAAGACCTTGGCAGAATCACAGCTGCAGCAACATGTCAATAATTGATGCACTTGAGCATACAAAACCTCGCTCACCACTATAATTGAGTCCATGTCTCTCAGGTCTTTTACCGGGGAGTCTGACTTTGTGTGTGTGTGTGTGTGTGTGTGTGTGTGTGTGTGCGTGCGTGTGTGTGTGTTTTCTCATTACTGTGGCTGCCAGAAATGACGCGCCGCTGGGTACCTGTGCTCAGCTCCCGTTTAGAGCGGTGGCGTTTTTATGCGCTCTGACCTCTGCCGACACCTTTGGGGGGGGGGGGGGGGTTGATGTTGGGAGCTTGGAGTGGGGGGTTGAAACTAAACACAGTTGGCAAGGCGTGTTTAAAGCAATGGCACCATAAAGGCCTCCGATACTGAAGCAGTTCAAAGAGCAGGAAGTTTGCAGCGCCGCCACCGCCATCCCCACTGCCACCGCCACCCCCAGCACGACTACCACCACCACCTCCACCGCCGCCACATGCGCAATTAATGTCACATTGCGATCGGCGACATGGCCATTCTTGTGTGCTGCTCGCGCTTTTATGTGCGCATAAAGCTGTTTGCGCGCAGCAGCCGGCCCTTTGAACGGCCGGTGGTTTTAATTTGGGCTGGGAAGAGCCATAGAGTATATATCCATCGTTGCCTTTGACAGTAGCTGCACAGGGGTTGACTGGGGCTGCTTCCTGTCTGATCCCCCCCCCCCCCTACCACCCCCTCAACCTTCACACCAGTCTTCATGAAAAGGGACAGGGACATAAAAATGCAGACTTCTTCAGCTTGCCTTTGGGAGAAGAAAAAAGAAAAAAAAATTCACATGTTAAAAGGCTATGTTTGAGAGAGTGTAAGTGAGAGTCTAACAGCCCTCTAAAACGATTTAAAGTAATTTAACTACCGGTATCTGAAAGAGACCACCCCCCCCCCCCCAAAAAAAATCGATATGGCCTCATTTGTAGCAAGTGGGGAGTAAATGAAAAAAGTTGTTTGTGTGGAGAAGTGGCTGCTGTCTGTTGTCCTGCAGTCTGAATGGCGGAGTAGTGCAGCCCAATGGTGACTCAAGTGCACCAGGCATGACCTTCTCACAGATGGAGCATGGGAACGTAATGGAACATCATATAGCTACTGTAATGACTGGCTATTGGACCAATATTGCCCTGAGGTATCAGTAGTACAGGAAAGTCTGTGTGTGTGCGTGTGTGTGTGTGTGTGTGTGTGTGTGTGTGTGTGTGTGTGTGTGTGTGTGTGTGTGTGTGTGTGTGTGTGTGTGTGTGTGTGTGCGTGCATGCATTCATGTGTCTCTGCGTGGTTATGCTATTGTCTCATGCGTATATTGTGCAGATCGAAATTTTGCAACCATGACATCAGGCTGCTTCACTTTGTCCAGGTCAGAATATTTGGCAAGATGTATTCATTCTGCAGTATATTATGTTTTTGCAGTGCTGTACGTGCACATGTCTTCCTGCACTTACAGTAGGTATGTTGTTGTTCCACTGTGTTTCTGTGTCAGTTCCTACAAAGAGCAGTTAATGTATATTTGGTAATAAATATATGTAATAATGTAGTATATTATATAAGTATGGTTATAGTATGTGATTCTTTGATGGAGGTTAAGAAATGAAATTGTAATGTGTGTGTGAGGATAAGTGTGCATTGCGTAGTACAGTACATCAAAAGCACAGTTGTGTGCGTGATAAGAGTTTTCTGTGTGTGTGTGTGTGTGTGTGTGTGTGTGTGTGTGTGTGTGTGTGGTTTGTGAGTGAGTGTGGCTTGTGATGTGTATGCTGTGAAAGCATGTTGTGTGTGTGTTTGTGTGTGTGGTTAGATGAGTGTGACTTGTGCTGTGTATCCTGTGAAAGCATGTTGTATGTGTGTGTGTGTGTGTGTGCGTGCGTGTGTGTGTGTGTGTGTGTGGATAATGGGGCTGCAATGGGCAAGGGCACGTCCCCTTTGTGACGCTCTCCAGAGGAATGTTGCTGCGCCGTGCTCTCTCTCTCCCACACCGCCACCACACAGCTGCCGGCCACATGGGCATCCGCCACAGGCCGCCACACACGTCCTTCCCAGCAGCCTCTAGGGAAGGACTCGGCCTGACCAGGCATTGTGCGAGGGCACGTCCCATGCCATACCCGTCTCCCAGTCTTCTCTTTTACTATGCCCTGTGATGGTCCCCCTCCTCACACATACACACACACACACACACACACACACACACACACACACACACACACACACCAACGCATGCATCCTCCCTTACTGCAGACCTGAGTGTCCACTTTGCCCATGCATTTCTGTGTGTTGTGTCATCAAATCCCACCCTGTTTTCCGCTGACCTCGAGCTACCCTTCCATTTTGGTTTTTAACTTCAGAGTTCCGGAACTTTCTCTGTGTGCCGTGTGTGTCATTTGGGATTTAGTGCTGGGATGAAGGGTAGCATGGTTTTCGCGTTCCTTGTCAGCTGACTTACAGTAAGTGGTCCACAGTTTTTTTGTTTTTTTTTATGCTATTTATTTATTTATTTATTTACTTATTTCTCCCTGGCTTACTTGCTTAGTCTTCCCGAATGTGTCAGCTACTGCAGTCAGTCGGGCCTTGTGTCACTCCAACAGCGCCTCAGGGAAGAGAAGTCATTAACGCTTCTCCTCCACTAGACGTCTGTGGCCTGCCTGCTAGACCTCTTCACCCAGGCCATCTGGCATGGCAGCAGCAGCAGCAGCAGCAGCAGCAACAGTAACACCAAGAGAAGAGCCAAAAGAATAACAGCTGTTCTATTTGTTTGTTTGTTTGTTTTTCCCCGCATACTGTACTGTATATGTGTATGGTGTACATAATTTTGTATATGACCGCAGTGCAACACTAGCCAGGCAAATGCCACCTACTGGCTCTGCTCATTTCATTTGATTCCTCCAGATAGTCAGGGACAGTTTAATGCAGTTTCGTTTTCACCGACACAGATCTGTGCGGGCCAAAGTCAGCAAACAGAGTGAGAAACTGAAGCCACGATATTGTGCCCGGACATCACTAACCTCGAATTAAGATAACAAAACATTGCTAATATGCGTTTAAAACGAACTGTAGCAAAATGTCTCAAAACATTGCATAGCACCCTCTAGAGAGGAAACAATTACCAATGGAGATGTTTAAGACACTCTGCAAGAAGTGAAACGATGTGAAAGCGGATGATCAAATCAGGCTAGTGCAACACACAATGCAATGACACAGTAAAGGGTGGGGGGGGGGGGGGAAGAGAGAAACCAGTGAAGACAACTAGGCACGCGGCCCACAATGCCATAGGGCACGAGTCAAGCCGCTGCCTGCCTCCCAGAGTCACTAATAGCAATGCACTGGGTCAGCGCAGCCACGCCTATTATGCCAAACAATCTGGCAATTAAACTCAGGCTAAATTAAATACCTGCCAAATAATGGGTCCCAGACAGGCATGTGATTATGGGTCATTATCAAGGGCACTTTGATGTCATCGCACAGGTAATTCTGCTTAGTCTGAAGTTAGCTGGGGCTGCTGCCTGCCTGCCTGCCTGCCTGTTTGCCTGTGCTGCTTGGCAGGGCAGGGAGAGAGAAGGGAAACCTTCAGCCCCCCCATTAGTGCCTATGTGGAATAATGACATACTGCTGATGCTCATGTTTATCGCACAACTAAATTGAGGTAATGACTGCTATTCACGTAGAGTGTGATTGTGTGTGTGTGTGTGTGTGTGTGTTTGGAGAGAGGAGGACGAGGAGGAGGGGGACAAAGTTGCATTGTAGCAGGAAGCTCAGAGGCAGTGGAAAAAGCCTGCCTGGACTCATTGGGAAGGAGCCCACAGCACGCTCTCCCTCATACCAGGTTTATTTTCCCATGCAAGCCACCCACAGTTGAGAGACAACCTGTTTTGTTTTCCTCCCTCCTCCCCTCCCCTCCCCTCCTCGGCCTTTCAGGCTTGAGTTGATACCTGACGTTGTTTGACCTGAGGCAAAGCACCTGTGCTGGCTGTGAATGTGTCGGGGTTTTGAGAACTATGCAAACATAACAGCTCAGAAGCACGCCTCTGCGGCTGCCAGACGCAGTCAGATACGGCCCACTTGCCAGCTCTCTTAAGTGCACAACGCGTGACATGCATCCTCTTTTTGTTTTAGCGCTGCCAGTTCACCTCGTTCTGTGACACTCGGTGGTGTCAGTGGTGGCATCCCTTGTCTGACATCTCCACTGAATGTGCAGGCTGTGATAATGGAGGCCAATGGTAATCACTCTCACCTCCCAGAGGAAGGTCAAACCATGGTGGGTGGGTGTTCCCTCGTACCCTTGTTCCTCTCCGCCCTTCCCCACTCCTGCCCACTGTGGTGTTTATGTGTGTACTGGTGTGTGTGTGTGTGTGTATTTGTGTGCCACCACTCCAACTCCACCCGTTCTAGCCCTGTCCACAGCCTCCGCAGCCTTATAACTCCCAAGGCTAGGTTTCCACAACAGTGGCGAGGATTCTTAGGTAGCAATTTCCATTTCCCTAACACTGTGCCCATTGCCAGCAACTATCACGGCAAGCCTATTATTTTCTACCAGATTGGATTTGTGCATTCTATGTTTTTTTTTTTTTGTGTGTGTGTGTGTTGTTGTTGTTTCTTTCTCATCTGCCTTCTCTCTCCTCCCCATTAATTACTGTTCAGCATCTCTGCTGTCTGTTCTGTTCTAACTCCTGTTCTCCTAACTCTGTCTTCCCTTCCCTTCCCTTCCCTTTCCTCGTCTCTCTCTCTCTCTCTCTCTCTCTCTCTCTCTCTCTCTCTCTCTCTCTCTCTCTCTCTCTCTCTCTCTCTCTCTCTCTCTCTCTCTCTCTCAGCCGTGTTTCCTCTCCTCTTTCTCTCGCTCATTGTTTTCCCTGAGCAGACAGCAACCACACAGAGCTGTGACAGTTTTACTCTGCACTCTCTGTTTTGGGGCTTTGCTGTGGTGAATGCACTCACATTGTGTTCACAGCCAAGTTGTCAGTCGCTGGGAGACTTGCAGTAGCCCTTGGGATTGGATGCGGTGCTTTACTTGTAATATCAGCACCCTGGGGTTAGCTAGACTCTGATGTGTTATGCTGGGCTTAGTGACTTTTTTTTTACTTTTTTACTTTTTTTTTTTTTTTAAATCATTCAAAGGTCTTTCCATGGTCCTTTTTGCAACCCCAAGCATTTCTTTCTCCCAAGGGAAGTTGGTTCCCTGCTCTCATGTAGGCTTGAGATTGGTTTGTTTGTTTTGATGCAAAAAAAAAAAAAAAAAAAAAAATGCAGCCAGGCTGTTGTTCCTTGGGAGTTCCTGGCATATCTGATTTGGAAATGTGTGTGGGGGAAAAACGAACCAGAAACCAAAAAAAAAAAAAACAAAAAAAACTTTCAAGCCAAACTCTGCCCACTCATAACCAACAGGGCATGTCCTTCAGAAGATTGGCGCCATGGCTAACAGTTTCAGGAAGACCACGATCTGCCTTTCTAGGTTGCAGCCATACTTTTCTGCCATTCCAATCTGAATGGAATCTGTGTTTTGAACCAAAACCGGCAATTTCAGGGTTTTTTTGGTGAGAGAGTGTTGTTGATGGCGCTGTGTGTTTTGTAGGGAAGCATGTGATTATGGGATGGTAGCCCAGCAAACTGCTTTTCGTGGCTATACAAGGGAGGTGGATGGATGTATTCTAGACCTGTCTCTCACATGGGGATAGGTTTAAGAATATTCAAAACACATGGCTCAGACTGCATAGGAAAGAACGTGTTAATGGAACGGCCGGAGTACAAAAAGAGACTCCCAAATGAGAAACATATCTCGCCCGCACATATCAGCACTTGCTAAGACATCGGATATCCGACTTGTAAAACCACTTGCCAGTCCCCCCCCCCCGCCCCCCCCCTTGTTAAGTTGGGTCACCTCCATTTGGCTCATTGCACTCTCTCAATCTTACTCTATCTCTCTCTTTCCCTCACTCCCTCTCTCTCTCTCTCTCTCTCTCTGCCTCCCTCTTTTCTTCTGCCGCTCCCTACCCAGTCCTTTTAGCGCTCTCTCTTTATATCCCTCACTCTTTGCACACTCCTTCTCTCTCCCTCTCCCTCTCACATCTTCTCTCTCCCCTTCTTTCTTTCTCTCCTCAGCTCTTCATTTCTTTTCTCTCTCATCCCCCCCTCTTGCTCTCCCTCCCTCCCTCTCTCCTCCCCCTCCCTCCCTCCCTCTCTCTGGCTGTGAATTGGAGAGCCCTGTGTATTCTCTGCAGCCTAATCCTCCACTGCTGTGGGAACCTGGTGCTGGTGACTGAGGCCCTGTGAAGAGCTCATGTGCGGCCTCAGCCAAGCACTTCCTGGAGCAGAGCGGGCTGGATTCAGCCAAAACATGACCAAGGAAGTGTGATACATGTGTGTGTGTGTGTGTGTGTGTGTGTGTGTGTGTGTGTGTGTGTGTGTGTGTGTGTGTGTGTGTGGTGTGTGTGTGTGTGTGTGTGTGTGTGTGTGTGTGTGTGTGTGTGTGTGTGTGTGTGTGTGTGTTGTGTTGTGTTGTGTTGTGTTGTGTTGTGTTGTGTTGTACTTGTGCAGTGTAGTGATGCCTGGATGTGCAGTGATGCCTAGATTTTGATTTTGTTCTGCATTGTACACTTGTTTATCTAATGTTTGTATGAGGGAAGTCTGCTAGTTTCAGTTCTGAGCAGCCATGTGATGTGTGTTTGTGCTGTTACCTCATTGTCAGTGTTGGGGATCAACCTACTGTGGACGCCGCCACTGAAAGCCCCTGTGAGAAAAAACAGACCTGTGCGCAAATGGCACCATTTTCCCCCTCCGTCTTCACTGTTAAGTATTTCAGCATGTTCAGCAAATGTCTATAAAACCAGAGGCCAGGGCTGCTCTCTCTCTCTCTCTCTCTCTCTCTCTCTCTCTCTCTCTCTCTCCCTATCCTCCTCCTATTTGTCTGTCTGTCTCTGCCTCCTCCCCCTCCTACTGTTCTCACACTCTCTCATCATCATCATCATGATCATCATCATCATCTTCTCTCTTTGTCCCACAATCATTTCACCCACAATACTTTCAATCCCCCTTCCTTCATATTGTCATCTCTCTCTCTCTCTCTCTCCCTCTCTCTCTCTCTCTCTCTCTCTCTCTCTCTCTCTGTCTCTGTCTCTCTCTCTCTCTCTCACTTTCTCTCTTTCTCTCCATCTCTATCTTTCCCATAACTCCTCTCACTCCCAGGCACCAGTAAAAGTAACCCCAAATGGCACATGAGTCCTGATCATAACCAAGAATTCAGTGTTAGTCACTGACTCACTTTCAGAGACTCCCTAGTGAGCGGTCCAACACACACACACACACATACGCGCGCACACACACACACACACAGCTCTCCTGTCATACCTCTCACTCTCATTCTCTAAGTGGCTATCAGTGTCAGTGCTCCCCAGTTTTGGTGGTGGTGAGCGGTGTCCCATGTAATCTGGTTGTCTGTGCATGTCTCTTATTCCTCTCCTCTCTCTCTCTCTCTCTCTCTCTCTCTCTCTCTCTCTCTCTCTCTCTCTCTCTCTCTCTCGCTCTTTCTCTTCATTCTCTCTTGCACATCAATATGATCTCAAACCAAAACTCTTTGTTGTCAGTAGACTTACATCCTCCCACCATTAAGCAAGAATAAATTCCAACGTTTATAGAGGAAAGTTTTAAATCCCTCTTTGCCACACTATTACACAATATCAATATGATCTCCAGACCAATAGCCTTTGTCACAAGACACCCCCCCGTTAAACAAGAATAACTGATAATGGTTAAAGAAAGGTGCCAGCGCCTCTTTGTCTCCTACTGTCCTCCATCTCTCACTGTCCTACTGCATCCCAGCCTCCTAAAGCCAAATGGCTTGAGTCCACATCCTCGCCCTTTTCTAGTCAGCATTTGCCACCAACCCTATGCCCTCCCCCTGTCTGTCTCCTCTTTCCTCTCTCTCTCTCTCTCTCTCCGCGTTTCTCTCTCCATCCCTTGCTCTCTCTCTCTCTCTCTCTCTCTCTCTCTCTCTCTCTCTCTCTCTCTCTCTCTCTCTCCCTCTCTCTCTCCATCCCTCCCTCTTCTGGAGTGGCACTCTAAGTCTATGAGAAAGTGCCAGTGGTCCTCGACTCAGCTGGCATCCCCAGGCCGATGCCCTGCTGCCGGCTCCCCGTTGGCATTGCCCTTTTAATGGAATCAATACCAGCCGTTGATTGGAGCTGTCAGCACAGTGCTGCCGCTCGCTGCCAAGGGGACCCTGAGATCAAAGACAGCCGGGAGATATTGTCACCCAGACTATAAAAGAAACACTTTAAAATGCAGAAAGTTGTGAGGGTCAAAGAGACAGGACGGGAGAAAGAGTGAAAATGAGAGAGAGAGAGAGAGAGAGAGAGAGAGAGAGAGAGAGAGAGAGAGAGAGAGAGAGAGAGAGAATAGGAGAGGAAGAGGGAGAATATCTGGCATAGATTGTTCTAAGAGGCTTGTGTTGGGTACTGGATGTCACAATAAAAGGTACATGTAGATGCTGTCAGAAGTATTTCCCATATTGTAGGCTGCAGCATGTCCTGGTTGATTAGACTCCACAATTTTGTTTTACAGACTGCACTTTCATATCTCTCTTGTCTTCTCGGCATGACAGTCAGGCTGTCGTCTTTCGACCACCACAGATTTCCACAGATTCCACTTTCACAACCGTTTCTTGTAGCTTCAGTTCCCGACTTTGTCGTGTGCTATCTTTTATGTCTCCACTTCACAAGAAATACTCAAGACTACTCAAGTCACTTGTTTCCTCATTAGATGGGGAAGTTGGTGTTTTTATTTGTGGTGATTGGCCAGTTTCTGGGTTGAGGCACGAAAGGTCAGTTATTGTTTCCTTATACATCCTATGTACGATACAGTTTGTCCAGTACACATATTGGTTTGGGATTTTTTTCTCTGAAAAGTGTTTCAGTTTGTTTTTGTTAGGATTTTCACATCTCTAAAAAGTTCACCCATAGATTTCTTCGTGTTTGTTTTGGTGGTGTTTCTTTGAGTGAGAGAGTTCATCTTGCCCTGCAAGTTTTGCAGTGGTGAGAGGCAGAGAAATAGGAAGAGCTGTCTCTAGCTGTGGGTGACTCTGAAGGCTTAGCTGGCTTTCTTATAGAAACCATCATTAGTGTGTGTGTGTGTGTGTGTGTGTGTGTGTGTGTGTGTGTGTGTGTTTTGGTGGGTGGATGTGTGTGTGTGTGTGTGTGTGTGTGTGTTTTGGTTGATGGATGTGTGTGTGTGTGTGTGTGTGTGTGTGTGTGTGTGTGTGTGTGTGTGTGTGTGTGTGAGAGAGAGAGAGAGAGAGAGAGAGAGAGAGAGAGAGAGAGAGAGAGAGAGACTAAGAGTGAGCAGATGAAAGAAAAAGTCCAAAACTCACTTCATACATGAATATAAAAAAACAACCCTTGACCCCTATCTGTCTGACTGATGCCTTTCAATAGACACCATACACATAAAAACTATAAACACATCACTGACAACCATATCTTGGAGCAGGGCACTTAAACTTGGCCATAGACCTGCATATACTGACAAGATGTTGAAGACGAGCCTGTTCATCTGTCTTTAGCATGTCTGGTCACCAGTGCAGCCCCCAAGCCAGGCACCTGGGGGCCGGTGTGGCTTTGAAGCTGTCAATCTTGCCCCTTGCACCTCTCCCCACCTCATCACTGGCCCAGCTCCAGAGAGAATAATGCATGGAGCGCCCTCACAAGGCTAGCTCTGCACTGCACTGCACTGCACTCGGACAGCAGGGATTTAGTCTGCCGTTAATAATTTAAGGTCAGCTAAAGAAAAAGAAAAAAAAAGAGCTGTTGTTGGACAGAAGCACTGGGACCATATGGGCATGGAGTGCTTGTGTGCTTGGGGGTTGTGTGGGTAGTGTTAAGTTTCGTGTTAAACTTTCACATTTCCTCAGAACATATCCCTTAGTGAGATGATCCTGCACTCAAAGTCTATTGCTTATACTTTGTACTAGGGATGCAACGGTACAGTGTGCCCACGGTTCGGTATGTATCACGGTTTTGGGGCCACGGTGACGGTACGGTTTCGGTATTTTCCAACAAAAAAGGGGTTATAAAATTGTTCTTTTAATGGCTATATTCCTTATCAGTCTATCTGCCATTTTCATTTGATTTTTCGGTATTTTCCAACAAAAAAAGGGGTTATAAAATTGTTCTTTTAATGGCTATATTCCTTATCAGTCTATCTGCCATTTTCATTTGATTTATTTCATAAATTGCCTAGTAGATAGGCTACTAGAGGGGTAGACAGAATAAAATAAAACCAACAATTACGGTAGGCCACCATTGTTAATATTCTTGAAATGTTATGAAATGTCCTAAACTAGTAAATATCCTCCAGTAGCCTAGGCCTAGATTTTATTGTTTGCTCATTTCCAAATTAGGACATAGTTTCACTATAGAAAATGTATTGTCAGGATGATGGATTTCAAGTGCTGCTGGTAGCCAACAACAGAATGAGAGGCCTTTTATTCCCAGTAGCCTTCTTAAGGGAAACAGTCTGCATGACAATGCATTGCATGACATCCCAAATTTCAGAAATTCATTTCTGAGTCTACTATGTCTTTACAACACCGTGCTGCAAAGAAGCTTGCCTATATGTTAATGTTACAATAGTTGAGCCTGGGATGAGAGGGAACAGAGGACGTTTTTTCTGTAAAACGTTTAGCTTGTCACTTGTTGCATCCAAGCCCAGTCTCACCGTCTTACTCGACATTTGATCTAACTCATCGCAAGATAAACTAAGCATTACAGCCCCTAGACATCCTTGCGTAATATTTTGCATTAGGCAGGGTTGGCTATATTTGCGGTAGCCTAGGCGAATTTGGGCGAGTGGGAAGTGCTATTTTCTGACAACCGGTTTAGTAGCATGTGTCGTAGGCTATTAGACGCATTTTAAGTTATTAAGTGCTTTGTTTGTGTAAACGGTCATCAGTTTGCACAAAATCTACCACAGCAGCAATTCTTCTGGCTTAATGTTACCTACTTTCCGAGTGGAGCTTTTAGCTCATCTCTCTCCGTCTAACGTGCAGTGAGTGAAAAGTTTCACACATGACAGGCGGAGCTAATTAGCATAAAATCACGCTAGCTCAGCATGTAGAGCTCGTGAATGCTGGCTGTTTTCTATACCGCTCTGCTGGCTGCATATAAGCAAATTTCAGGGAGCTTCAATAGATTCACAATGTATTAATAAACCGAAATATTGCGGTTTACGAAAGTTTATTGAACCGTAGAGGGCGTATCGTTCGGTAACCGTAAAATTCAATAACCGTTGCATCCCTACTTTGTACATGTACTGTATGTATGAACAAATGGCAGGAGCAGGCTTTGGTTTAGATCAGAATGACCTGATTAATGAAACATCTTACTGACTCTCCTATGTTTAACTTGATTTACCATCTTGTTGACTGTCTCCTCGCAAGATGTACACAGCTATTAGAGTCAGTTAGAGACAAATGCACATAACTTGTAATAGCGATAATGACTCCTATACTTATTACATTCTGGCATTCAATGTAAGCAATAAATCCCGAGAGGCCGGTGTAAATGCTGGTTTTAGCACGGGTGTTGTTAGGCACGAGGCGCAGCCGAGTGCCGTTAGACATCCGTGCTAAAACCAGCATTTACACCGGACTCGAGGGGTTTATTGCGCTTCTAAAACTGTTACCACGTTAACCGGCAATTGTTTCATTAACGGAAAACATAACCACGAGAAATACAGCAAGTTATTCCTTGATACCAATTCCTCCGCCAAAAAACATACTTCCTCTTACTGAATGGTTGGCAAGTAACGCATAAGCGCTGCTCCATTCACTTTCTTATGGCGCAGCAGTTTAGAACGAAATGCGGTTGGAGCCGTGCTAAATGCCTAATTTACAATGGCATCGAACGCGTTTTCAACCAATCACAATCGAGGACCGGAACTATCAGTTTTAGAAATTCATATAACTTTGCTGTACTAAGCAGCAGGTGGCTACAGTGAATACATATTCAGTTTTAACCACTCAAAATTCACACACACACACACACACACACACACACACACACACACACACACACACATGTGCACACACACACACACACACACACACACACACACACACACACACACACACACACAAAATAAAGTTAAGAGTAAGACTGGTTATAATCCATGCATGTAAATGGGGCACAAATGAAAGTTAAATCTAAAGTCTTAGAATTTGACGAGATGCATAATAGATTATAAAGCTCCTTAGCCACATTCAAAGAGGCATGAAAGTATAATCATCCATACCTCCACCTCCTCTCCAGCACTGTACCCCCTCCCCATCCCATTGCCTTATTCTTCATCACAAAAATGGAGAAACTTTCTGCTGAGTGACCCAGAGCTTCTGCAGAGCTGTGGTCTGCTATGCTCCAGCAATCCATACTCCTAACTGCAAAGCACACATTGAGACTCGGGCAATGGGACCCTCAAACCCGCATGCATAAGTGTTGACTTCAACACTGGGCTCAGTGCCTAGATGAACACACAGTGGATCCCAGAAATACCAATGAATGAAAGGCCCATCAATAACACATTGTGTGTGTGTGTGTGTGTGCGTGTGTGTGTGTGTGTGTCTGTCTGTGTCTGTGCAAATGGGCGCGTTGACCTCTGACTTTACCAGCAAGTAATTAGCATGCACACTCAACCAGTGCTCGGGGCAGTATATGCTAACGTTTACCGAGAAAATCGAGAAGTCTCAGATGTTTTGATTCATGCGTGGCTACAAAGAAAGAAGTAGAGAGTAGAAGCCAGAAGACAAAGCCAGAATGAGAGAGAGCGAGAATGAGAGAGAGGGAGAAGAGGAGAGGAGAGGGAGAGAGCTGGAGAGAGGCGTGGGTGTAATTAGGAGATAGAAGGGCTTGGATGGAGGCCTCAGAGCAATCACCTACAGGGGAGATCCTGACCACTCAGCTGGCAGGTGAGACTCTCTCTCACACACACACACACACACACACACACACACACACACACACACACACACACACACACACTCACACTCAGGAGAGGCTCAGGCTGCCATTCTGCTCTCGGCCTTCCAGACGCTGTAATTGATTCCCTGGTGAGCACTGAGCCCTCGTTAGCGCTTTAGCATGAGTGCCCTGACTCCTGTGCAAACCAGTCGGGGCAGCCTGCTGCAAAACCCCCTCTAACCCCCTCTCCCTATGCCTCTCTGGCTTACTCTCTTTTCATCTCTCTCTCTCTCTCTCTCTCTCTCTCTCTCTATCTATCTATCTATCTATCTATCTATTTATCTATCCATCCATACCCCCCCTCTCTCTCTCACACACACTCTCTCTTTCTCTCTCTCTATCTATCTATCCAGCCGTACCCCCCCCCCCCCCTCTCTCTCTCTCTCTTGCACACGCCCACACACATGCACATGCTAGGCTGCATATTACTGCATCTTTCACTTATTTATTCTGTGTACACCGTATGTAAAAAGTAAAAATCCTTGGATCCTTGACCACTCAATCAGTCATTCCCATTGATTGCCAGAGAAAGAGTAAAATTTTTTTACTCTTTCTCTCTTCTTGTTGGTCATCATACTTCAGTCTTCCATCTGACCACTCAGACTAGCTCTCACTGCTCTCTCTCTCTCTCTCTCTCTCTCTCTCTCTCTCTCTCTCGTTCTCCCTCTCTTTTTCCATATCCCTCTGTCCAGTCATCTCTTCACTTCTCTCTATTCCCCTCATCTCTGCTCTGCGCCTGTGGCAACCTCCTCACAAGCTCCAAGAACCATGGTTCTTGCTTGGGCCCTCCTGGCTCCTCTGTCTTTATCTTTTCTAAGGTGTGTGCTGGATGTGCTGCTGACCCACTAATGCTACTTTAAACCCACCACAGCCTTGTGTTGTTGGACAAATGGAGAGCCATGGGAGGGGAAAGGTACAAAGAGATAGAAAGAAATGGAAAAATAGTGAGAAGTAAAAAGTAAGAAATGTGCCCATAGAAACTCCTTGGCCACACTTTATTATCGTTATTATCTGAATGAGTTCCCACAAAGTAATTGATTATAAAAGTTATATCCCATTACCTCAGTGCAGTGGTCAAACAGGATTGTTTGTTTTTTCATTTTTTTTTTGTTTGTTTGTTTTTGTTTTTTTTTTTTTCTTTAAAATATACCTATAATGTGTTCTTCGATTCTTAGCAGTTTGGCATTACACTAACAACCTCTTAAATCCACATCATGCAAGCACACAGGGTCAATAATACACATTGTTTTAGCCAACAAAGCAACTTTGGTTTCAGGGCAATTGAGTGCTTTTAATTAATCATTTATGTCAGACAGGTGGGTAGTCCAAACCATCGATTATTTTATCTGCCAGGACAGCCATCAGACTTCCAAGTGCAGTTAAGTACTTCATTTGTTGGTGAAACAGAGCACCAACACATTAACAATGCAAAGAGAGCACTGATGGAGATGTCCTTGCTTGGAATTACTTATTGCTTGGTAGGGCACTTGCTTCGGCAAAATGGAGATGATTGTTTTTATATTGTGCTCATGAAGACCAGATACATGGATTTTTAATTGGTTGCTTTGGTTTGGTCAGATGTATCTTTCCATGAAAAAGAAACGGGCAAGGGGTGTTATCAGTGTTCACTTTCTCTTGAACAGATGGAGCTTGATAATGGATGTTGGATGGAGCGCGCGCGCACACACACACACATGCACACTGAGGCATATTTTCCATTGGTGTTTTCTTGGTATCATTTGGCTAAATGGCAGCATTTTGGGCACTCGTGGCTGTGCCAGGACTGTTAGCGTGAATTCACCAAAGTCCAATTAAAAAAAAAAAAAAAAAAAAAAAAGCAAGAAGCCATTTCACCTGCAGCCAGCTCTAAGCAGTAAAGAATCACAGCCATGAAGCCGGACGAGGGGAAACTATGCCCTGCTCCCTCTTTTTATCCCTCCCTTTTTATACGCCTCCATCTCCTGTGGAGTTTAGCTTGCATACCAGTCTGGCTTTACAAAGCACGGACCCCCTTTTCACCAAGCCTCGTCTCTCTCACAGTGGTATGAAGCCGTTGCAGATGGTATCAGAAGAGAACAGCACATTGTCTGCATCGTTCAGCCGGGGGTAGGGAGGTCAGCCTGCCTTCGGAGGAACCTGCGTAAGAACAGGCCGTCCAAAGAGCGAGGCTAGCATGCCCCCTCTCGGCTCCCAGCGTTCTCCAGACGAAAGGCTGAATGTTGACTCAGATGCCGTGATATTTGAGAGTCTCATGCACTCCCACAAAAGCTCTGGGAATGTCTGAGTTATTGTTGACCCTCAGTGACCTTTCTCTCCCTTCTTTCTCCCCCTTTGCGCTCTTTCTCTCTCTCTCTCTTTCTTTCTATCTCTCTGAATCACTCTTTCCACTGGTCTCTCTCTCTCTCTCTCTCTCTCTCTCTCTCTCTCTCTCTCTCTCTCTCTCTCTCTCTCTCTCTCTCTCTCTCTCTCTCTATCTCAGTTATTCTAAAAGAGTGGTGGGGAACGGAGTGCACGCTCAGAGGCAAAATCCCGAGCTGAAGGTGCGAGGATCTGACCCGGGCCTGATGGAGGTCAAAGACAAACTGGAGCAGTTCAGCCAGGTACTGTAACACCGCCGACTTCAGCACCACACTACAGGCCTCATATCCTGCCCTTGAGCCCTCTCACGTCTCCACACTACACACCACACACACTCTACCCTTATAGTCTACACTCACTTAAATCCAGCTACCACCACCCTGAGAGTCACTGGGAAAGAGTAAGTAAAAGTAAAACCTTGTGTGCACACATCTAGTTTTTTTTTTTTTCGGAGCCTTCCATGAGGCAGTCGGTCGGCATACCAAACTCAACTGGTACGCAACACATGAGACGGGAGAAGAAAAGAACAAACTCTCTCTCTGAGAAATTGTTAGATGTTTCCATATCAAAGAGGCTCTTATATTTAACCAGATGTAATCGAATATTAGCAGCCTCTGCATGAGGCTTGACCAACAAAGTATTCTGTTAATAATCCAGGCAGGACCAGAGAGAGAGAGAAAGAGAGAGAGAGAGAGAGAGAGAGAGAGAGAGAGAGAGAGATAGAAAGAGAGAGGAACAGAGAGCAAGAGAGAGAGAGAGAGACAGAGAGAGAGAGAATGAAAAGCAGGATGAGATCAAAGTTGAGAGCGTGTTTACTGCTGGAGAGGGTGACTCAGCGGCTGGGCTCTGGTCATATGCTTTCCTCGTGAGAGAATGAGAAGAGTCAGTGGCTTCAGCAGGACCTTTTAGAAGACAGAAGTGGCTCACACACACCAACGGGATTGACCCAAACAGACTGCAGATGGACATACTGGACATACATGTACACAAATAAACAGTGTGCACACACACAAACACACACACACACACACACACACTTACCGACACAAAGAGGCTGCACAAACTGGATGAATAAATATTGCTATTTTGTAACTTTCCAACACACATCTTTTATTCATAGTCATCTCAAGAGGCATGGAACGATAGGCCACTCTCTTAGGGCTAGCAGCCTATTCATTAACTTCATTTCTTTAATGTGTTCAGATAAAGAGTCCTTCATTTCATTCCACCGGGAATGTTGAGAACTGCATTTGAACCAGATGGCGCACAATTTAGACACTTGTTGTACGTGGCAAGCAATGACCAGCCAATCAGTTTCTGAGGAATTATTGACTGCCAGCCAATCAGTTTTCTGAGGAATTATTGACTGCCGAAAGACTCAATTAGAGTGTTCAGTAGTGCAGTGTAATAAAAATGTGAGAGACATGAGTCCATAGCATAGTGTTCCAAATATACCCTTATGCTGTCCCCCTTTTTTCAGCTGTCTGTCAGCATTTCAGTGCCGTCATCTCGCAGATTTTATAGCCCTTTTGTGGTTTATTTAACAAGGGTCTGGCTTCTTTCTGTCCCCGCTGGCTGTATTAGTCAGATACTACATGTCGCCTCAGAGCTGACCAAGCTAGAGAAACTGTGCAGTTTACAAGGGAAAAGTACAGACGTACAGCACATGTATTCTAATTCTTATGTAGTGTAAAATGTAGGTGCCTGTCAGGAATAGTGAAAATACACTGTCCTCTAAACATGTTCAAGTAGTCTTTAATGTAAAAGACAATCATGCATCATAATCATACTTGAACTGTAAATAAGAGTAGATTCCTTAATATTTTTTTTTTGAAAGCCTTGCTCAATTAAGTTCCAGCTTCATTTGCAACTGTAGAGTGTTCAGAAGTTCAGTCTTCGGAGTTTGTCCCGATCACAGCCGGTGAAACTTAAGCACTCTGGGTGGGGAGGGGAGCTCATCAAAGATCAGAGACGGACCAAGGGAGAGAGAGTGGAGAGTTAAGTGCTTTTTAGAGAAAGGGATGACACACGCCTTCTTCTAAGTGACATTTTTTGTCATGCAAAAGAGGGAAGCGAGCTCTGAATGGGCAGAGGCGAGAGACAGACTTCGCCAGACTCCCTCGGGGCTTCGCGTGGAGACTAACGAGGGCGTACGGGGCGCTGCTAGCCCCATCCCCTTTTGTTTAGCTGAAACGCTAGCCTTCCACCCATCATTTTCCTCCTCCTCCTTTTCTCTTTCGCTTTCGCCTCTATCTCACCCTCTTCGCTTAGTTATATATTTCTCCTTCTGGCTGTCTGTCAAAGCTGCTGGTGGCAGTGACGGATAGCCACTGTCAACTTTTGAGTGGCAGAGGGCCACTTTTCCTCACGGCATGGCATGCTGGGAAAATGGAAGGCGGTTGCCATGGAGACGCTGATGTCAGCAGCAATCTTGTTGACATTTAAGAAATGAATTCTACCTTTTTTTTTTTCTTCTTCTTCTCGGAGCGCCAAAGCCTTTCTGCAGCTTTTTGTGCTTGTCCCTGATAAGACGGTAGTTGCTAGTTGATCATTGTGTCAGTTGGCACTCGTGCCTCCTAGGCAACATAAGCACACATTTATATATAACACACACACAGAGACACACACACACACACCCACACACACACACACGCACACACACACAGACACACACACACACACACACACACACACACACACACACACACACACATGCACAATCAAATTTGAGAAATGCTAGAGGAATTAGAATAAAGCCTCTGGCTTTTTATCCTGCCAGCGCTGTGCTCAACAGCAGAAGAGGATCGGAGCAGCTCAAGCTGTGAAGTGACACTGTTTTTAACCCCAGGATCTCCAAAGTGACATTTTCATATTAGGAATGAAAACACTGGCAGAATGACAGCCACCCCTCCCCACACCCCCCAGCATATCCATCCATCCACCCACACACCCACTCACCCACCCACCACACCATATCCCTACGCAGGTTCTCACTGTGACATTTTCCTGTAAGCGCTGAGAAAATCTGACCATGCAGTGACCCAGAGGCTCAGCTCTCATGCACACACACACACACACACACAAACACATACATGCACACACTCAAACACACACACACACATACTGCACATACACACACACACACAAACAGACACCAGTGTTTCTCTTCCCGGCCTCAGGACCGCCCAGAGACCGAGCCACAGCTGAGGAACTCAACACAGCTCAGCCCGTCGCTCCCATGCTTGGGCCGCATGTGAAACGGGAACATGAAATAAATAGGCCATGTTACAGCCTCTCCACAGCGAATCGCCTTCCACTGTCCTCCCCATTAAAGTGTAATAAATACATCTAATGTGAGCTGTAAATATTTCAGAGTGGAATTTGGATGGTGCGGCACTAGCCCCAGCTGTTTCTGGGTGGGGACGCACAATGGCCTGTGTGTTTCACTCATTCATCTCTTACTTGGTTACTTACTTTTCATGTATGTTTTTGGTGTGTGTGTGTGTGTGTGTGTGTGTGTGTGTGTGTGTGTAAGAGAGAGAGAGAGAGAGAAAGAGATGGCGTCATTATGGACGATCTGGTCCTCATCAGGATGCCTGCTGAAAGGCGTGCGCCCAGCGGATGAAAGAGGGGGAAAGTCAATGTCATCTGACGGCCCTCGCTCTGGAATGGCAAGAAAGGCCTTCAGGCAGCGTGATTGATGATGTGACTACTGTACTGCATCCTCTGGTTTTCCCCCTCGTCCAGCCCTCTCACTTAGCATGTCCGACTGCTAAAGCACAAACCCTACTGGGCTCTCCGTGCATTCTCAATTAGCCTCAAAGTAGCCCATCAATTTAGCAATAATTCAGTCAATAGCATTTTGTGTCAATAAAGCAACATTAAGCAGTGCCTGCATGGTTTAGCGTGTGATGTCTAAAATGGAACAACTGCCATTTTAAGTGCAAACCTTACTTGTGGTCTTCTCCACTCAAGCTGAAAGTCAGTTCGGTCATAATTCAATCAATAGCATTTTGTGTCGATGCTACACAAAATGCTATTTGTGTCGATGAACCAGCAACATCCGGTCCTTGGCTTTGCTGCCTTTAGTTTAAAGTTTGAGTCTGCAATGAATCAGATAAGTGCCCTCAACTTTATGGTTATGCTGCAATCACAGATGGTCGTCCTGGTCAGTTCATTTGAGGCAGAGATACGTTCGGAACCGGATTAGTGCTTGGTCAGTAATGGTTGAGGAAAAAAATCACATTGTCGTAAGGAGGCAGAAATGTAGGGAGGGTACTCTGCCTTGTCTGTTCGCCCGTATGACCCCTCTCACCTTTTGGCTTGCGTTAAGTATATCTCTGATAGGTAGCAGTGATGTCACAGCATGCCTGTAATCCACTTAAACCTGCCAAGGGCTCCATTGTGTGATTTAATTTCCCAGAGATTCATGGTACTGGTTTCCTGACCAGTAACAAGCATTGCAAGGTTCAGAATGGGATACTGAGCGAAAGAAAGAGAGGTTCTTTGCAGCGCTTGCTGTTACTCTATTCTAAATCGACCATAAAAAGGTTGAGTTGGGGATTCAAAGGTCATTAATTGATGGAGACAACAATGTTGAAAAGTGAAAATATATATATATATATATATATATACGTATATATAATAAAAAGCAAAAGCTAATGGTGGATAGATAAAACTGAGTTTCTGTATTTGTTTTACACACATAATTTGTGACCTAAAGCACCGTGCATTACCATGAGAGGCCAAAGCTATGTTCCAAAAAGAGAACTTTATATTTGTACAACACCAGAGAGAGAGAGAGAAGGAGGAGGAGGCTGCACTTACAGAGACATTTGGCTGCTGAAGGGTCCCAGAGATGAACCAAAGACCCAGGCAGCAGAAGGGAAGGGCCAAATTCTTTCCATGTAATGAGACGCATCAACTGCAGACTGTGCTTAGCATTTCATGAAGACAGTGAGAGGAAGCAGGAGTCGGAGAAAGTCTTAAGGCTGGCACCTTAATTCTACCAGTTTCCACCATGTCTCAGTTATAACCCCAAGCTAAGGATGAAGCTGCTGCTCCATCTTCTCATAACCACAGACAACACAGGCAAGGACAGCAGAGCTTAGGGACCCTCTTCCACCTTCCTGCCACCTTTAAAGTAATTCTTTAGTAAACTTGTTGTAGAATATGTTGTTGTCCTTGAGGATGTTTGCTTCTGTTGTGTTCATTGGTGTGAGCTGTGTGTGGATGCTTTATGAGAGAAAATAGCAAAAAGGAAAAGGGAGAAAATGAGAGTACATTGTGGATACAGATACCACCTGTACACACACAATAGTGTACATGTCCACACACACACAAACACACAAACACATGCACACACACACATACACACACACAAAGAGATCCAAGATGAAAGTGAGGCACTCACATATTGCGGTCAGATCAGAGGGCAGTATTGATGGCTGCCGTCAGGCAGCTGAATGGGTCTAGCTCGGCAGACTGTTGATAAGTGGAGCACTGCCTCTGGCCATGCGGTGGTGTTCAGTGTCAAAGTCCTGCATGGACACCGCCGCCCCGTCGGTCATGCTTGGAGGCTCAGCGTTTGAAGTGCAGAGTGAAACCCACAGTCTGCTGATGGCTCCAGTGAATAATGATTATGCTTTACCTGTGGCCAACACAAGGAGCTTCAACACATAATGACCCAGTGAGAGATTCAATTGTTCATCTCTGAGCAGAAGACCACATGTTATTATTGAATAGTCTGTGCTTTTTGTTTTGTTGGTTTTAGCAAGAAGCCCACCCACATAAAGTGTGTGTGTGTTTTGTGAAATCAGCACAGAATCACATGTTCTGTTACTGTGGATGAGTCATCTTCAAATGACATTTAAATGGAGGACCTGGCCTTATTTCCAAAACAACCCGGGCAAGCCGGTTTTGATTGCGGTAGAACTTGTTGACAATCTGTTTAGCATAGCCCATATTAAATGGAACCGGAACAGTGATGACAACAACAGCCAAAGCAACAACACCCTTAAAAACGGCAATGAAGCCACTACTCTCTTGATATCAACAGCAGATGGCTTTCAAAGCTTAACGGAACTCGCCCGTCAAAAACGATGGAGCGTTTTGTCAAAAGTGTCTCAATATGTGTGACTCACTGCAGTGTGTACCCATGCGGTGGGAGCTAGCATGCTGGCACATACAGCACAGCAGCGAAAGCCACTCGGAGGAAACGGGAGCAGTTGGGGCCATACACTTTCAAGTGTTGATTAGGCTTCACAGCCGCTGCTCTTCTCTCTTTCTCTCTCTCTCTCTCTCTCTCTCTCTCTCTCTCTCTCTCTCTCTCTCTCTCTCTGTCTTGCTCTCTTCCCCCCACACACTTTTATCTTTCTCATTCTCATCATATCAGCTTAGGCAAACTTACCCCATTCACCCCATTATGCAGAATAAACCCAACGTTAAACAACGCTAATGTCATTGGTAGATCCTCACTGAAAAAAAAAAGAAATCTCTGAATTGTCAGCTATTCCTTGTCCTTGTCATGCTCCTTCAGAAATTAAAATGTTGTCATCTTGGCAAGGGACGTATCAGAATCTGTACTGCGCTGCGTTGTGCTGCTGTGTTGCACTCTGGGCTGTCTGGCTGCGTCCCCCTGCTGCATGTTTGCTTGCTGGTATTAACAGGGCCCCGGTGACTTGCCTGGGCATTCGACAATATTAATCCAGAGAGTCAGCGTGACATTTAATTACTATCTGAGAGGCTGACTGGGCCCTTCTGCATCCTCGGAAAAACTGATTCCATTTGTGCCACTGAAGACTCCAGCAGCACCAGTTTCACTTGTCTGTGTGTCTGTCTGTTTCTCTCCTGCTCCTTCTCTCGCTCTCTCTCTCTCTCTCTCTCTCTCTCTCTCTCTCTCTCTCTCGCTCGCTCTCTCCCCAATCTGAGGCTTGAGAAAAATATGTGTGTGGTGGGGGGTATAGGGGTGGAGGGGGTCAACTACCTGTCTAAACAAAAAGCTTTCGTAATGCAAAGTGAGTTTTTGCCATGCCAATAACCCCCATTTGGATGAAATTGAATTTGGAGAGGGGGAGAGAAAGAGAAACACGGAAAGAAGGAATGAGAGAGGGAGAGAGAGAGAGAGAGAGAGAGAGAGAGAGAGAGAGAGAAAGCAGTGAAAGAGGGGACATTAGGAGACTATGTGGAATGGGTGCTGTCATTCTTTCCCCTCTGTCCTCTGCTCCTTTGTCGAGCTCCTGGCAGGCTGGCGCGCCTGTGTGTCCCAGACTGCTTAGGCTGTTACTGATGAGGTGGCGCCGGCGCTGGATGCCTCTTGCTTACAGTGACATTTTCTTTGTGTGTGTGTGTGTGTGTGTGTGTGTGTGTGTGTGTGTGTGTGTGTGTGTGTGTGTGTGTGTGTGTGTGTGTGTCTGTGCACATGCATATGTGTGTGTCTGAGAGAGAGAAAGAAAGTTTAGGAAGAATGAAATCACTCTACGGACCCACAGGTAAGGGGCGGATTTGGGCAACCCTTTCCCTCCAGCTGTCCCTGGCATTCTGTCCATTCCTCATGGTCTCTCCACTTGTCTATAAACACCTGCACAGTGACAAATGCACACACACACACACACATACACACAAGCATAAACAAACACACACACACTAGCACTCGCACACACACACACACACACACACACACACACATCAACCCCCCCCCGCCCACACACACACACACATGCACACATACATAACCCTGTGTAGCTTGGGGATGTCTTCATATGCTTTTGACAGCTCTGCGGGTGAGCTATTGTGTTATTGCCTCTCTTCGGAGTAATACTCTCTCCTACTGTGGCATTCCATGCCTAGTCCACCAGTATGGACCCCCCCAGTCCTCCCGAGCCTGCTCACAATATTGTGCTTGGCCTCCTAACTTTTAAAGCAGTTGTGTTCCTAGAGACTCCTACGGGTCATCCTTACACTAATAACTCCAGTCCATCACTCCCAAACACACCTACAGTATTCAGAGATACAAACACACACACACACACACACATGCACACACATGCTACGCACAGTGCATGCACAGACATACTCCCAAAACTCTCACTGAATGCCTGGCCTGCACTAAAGAGTGGCTCCGTCACCCGTAGCAACGCAGGATTTGCTGCGAATAGGATGCGGAGGACCAGAAGGAATTTAATCTAATAAATTCCAGCGGGATGTTTCGTGCTCGGGGCCCAGCAAGGAATTTCCAGGGATGAGAAGTGGGAATAGATTGCATGCTTGTGAGGAGGTAGCGCTACATTGAAAACATTGGGGGGGGGGGCGCATTGTGAGAATAAATGCCTGATTTGGTTTTAGATAGCAGAGTAATTACTCTCTGTGTGGAGCTACACTGTTAGGACCAGACTATTATATCCTCAGTTCTGCATGCATATACTGTACATCAACACACACACACAAACACACACACACACACACACACACACACACACACACACACACACACTCAGACAAATTCAGTGACACATAAATCAATATTCTCTTTCATTGCTGGAGTAATTGACTTTAGTCTATCTATTCTATACCAATACTGAGGGACTTGGCACAGAGGGTTTAACTTGTATCTGTGCACCTTTCACAAACAAACAAATAAAAAAATATTTAAAATATTTAAATAGTACAACAGAAAAATAATTGACTGCCCTTATTGCGCCCACATTCCTCCTCCTCCTCCTCACTTATGTTTGCCACCATTATGCTTTAATTGCATCCTGCCTCATTACCATAGAAACTCAAACGTAGGAGATGTGCGTGCTTTAAAAGTCTGGCTGCAGACTCAAAATCTCAAATGCTTCTCCCACCTCAAATGACTGCCCACTTCATCCAGGTTATTGGTTTGATAGTTAGGCTGATTCTGTGTTTGACAAAATGTCTGATAGTAAGACACTTCATGACAAGATAGATCCTCTTATGACTAATGACTGATAGCTCATTGTTTAGCTATATTATATACACAATTAAATCCATCTGAATGTCATGTGAGTTTGCCTGAATCATACTGAAGTACTGGTGAAGGTGAATGTGATTGTGTCAGAGCAACGCTGTCTCAAATATACTCACAACCAAGTTGTGTGTTATTGTTGTAACAGACCCTCCAGACCCACCCTATCAGCCTATGTATGCTCAGTCACTCCCAGTCGTTAACAAACTCTTGCTTTAATTTCCCCACACTTTGTTGCTTGTGGCTCTGCCTGTGTGAGGCCTCATAAACATGGGGGCTTGATTTGTTGCCAGAGTGTAAACCTGAAAAGATGGCCACTGGGCTTCTCAAAGCCGCTTGTTTAATTGATTTCCTGCACTGTCACAGATAATAGAGTCTGAAAGATGACTGGGCTAAACACCTTCCTGTGTAATGGCTTTCACATCAACCACGTCTTTACGTAACTTAATGCCCAGCTAGTTATGTTGCATAGTCCTCTGGCTGTTCAGCCCACTGTCGGCAGCCATTTTGATTGTTGACTCATGAATGTGATTATTGAAATAGCCATTTCATTCAATTGCTTTGCATAATTGAAAGGTTAACATGCTTATCGCGGTTTGCACCATGGGGTTGGCTCGAAGGACAGGGAGAGTGTTATTTTTCCCTGGTTGTCACTGGCAAGCATGTAATTAGGGCCCGAGCACCGAGGTGCACGAGCCCGGAACGGGCTTGTGCACCGACCGGTGCGAAGCCCTATTGTTTTTGTAAGGATTATTATTAGGGCCCGAGCACCGAGGTGCACGAGCCCGGAACGGGCTTGTGCACCGACCGGTGCGAAGCCCTATTGCTTTTGCTCAGATTATTATTTTTATTAGGGCCCGAGCACCGAGGTGCACGAGCCCGGAACGGGCTTGTGCACCGGATCGGTGCGAAGCCCTATTGCTTTTGGAAAGATTATTATTATTTTTTTTTTTTTTTGTTATTCTTTTCCTCCCAAAGGAACCGGCCATTTTTGACCACCTTCCCGTGCGTGAAAAGTCACGAAATTTTGCACACACCTTGGAAGTCTGGAACACTGGAGGTATACAGAGGTATAGACCCGGGTGTGGCCCAGGGACTCTGTAGCGCCCCTAAAGTAAAAAAATGCCTTGGGCTCTATGGGCCGGTCTCATGGTGAACTTTAACGTACTCCTCGGACACCGTTTGTCGGATGCCTATGAAATTTGGTAGACATGATGCCAAGATGTTGCTCATGTGGAATTGCGAAGGGATTTTTCATACCTTTTACAAAATCAAGATGGCGGAGGCATGAATTAAGAGAAAAACTGAAAAACAGGAAATGTGATATAACATCGCACTGGATTGATAGAATCGTCTGAAACTCATACCGTTTATAGATCCTGTGATTACGACAATATCCATACACTTAATGGGTGTGGTTGTTACAGCGCCACCATCTGGCAAGGTGGAACCACTACAGAAATTGACATTAAGTGCCATGGTTGACATATACTTTGAGCTACATGCACGAAATTTGGTAGGTGTGTGGGACTCCCCAAGACGAACAACTTTCGTATGACATTGCATTAGCCACGCCCAACAGGAAGTGAGGTAATAAGGAGTGTAAAAATTTGGACACACAGTGAACTTTAACGTACTCGTCGGACACGGTATGTCAGATTGAAGTGAAATTTGGTGTACATGACCTCTAGATGCTGATGATGCCAAATTGCGAAGGGATTTTTGATATCTCGTACTATGTTGAAATAACAATTTTATGAAATTGTATGATTTTAATAGCTCATCACGAAACAGGAAGTGTGTCATAAAATTACACAGCATTAACCGATTGGTCTGAAACTTCACAGGTTCATAGATGGTATGACTGTGATGATATCTAGACACCCCGGGGGCGTGGCTGTTATAGCGCCACCACCTGGCCAAGCAGGAAATGTGCCGGAAATTGATAATGCTTTACCCGATTGATCTGAAACTTGACTGGTTCATAGATGGTATGACTGTGATGATATCTAAACACCCCGTGGGCGTGACTGTTATAGCGCCACCGTCTGGTCAAGCAGGAAATGTGCCAGAAATTGACAATGCTTTACCCGATTAGTCTTAAACTTCACTGCTACATAGATGGTTTGACTGGGATGTTATCTAGACCCTCCATGGGCGTGCCTCCGGACTGTGTTCTGACTGCGCATTACCATGAACTGAAACTCTCTAGCGCCCCCTAGTGGTCAAATATTATAACTTGGAAACGGTTTGACGTAGCGTATCCAAACTTGGTATATGGACTCCTGAACGTGTTCTGACCACGCATAACCATGAATCGAAACTCTCTAGCGCCCTCTAGTGGTCAAATATGATAACTTGGAAAGGGTTTGACGTAGGTTGTCCAAACTTGGTATGTGGACTCCAGATTGTGTTCTGACCACGGATAACCATGAATCGAAACTCTGATGCGCCCTCTAGTGGTCAAATATGATAACTTGGAAACGGTTTGACGTAGCTTATCCAAACTTGGTATATGGACTCCTGAACGTGTTCTGACCACGCATGACCATGAATCGAAACTCTCAAGTGCCCTCTAGTGGTCAAATATGATAACTTGGAGACGGTTTGACGTAGCTTATCCAAACATGGTATATAGACTCCTGACTGTGTTCTGACCACGCATAACCATGAATCGAAACTCCCTAGCGCCCTCTAGTGGTCAAATATGATAACTTGGAAAGGGTTTGACGTAGCTTGTCCAAACTTGGTATGTGGACCCCTAATTGTGTTCTGACCACGGATAACCATGAATCGAAACTCCCTAGCGCCCTCTAGTGGTCAAATATGATAACTTGGAAAGGGTTTGACGTAGCTGATCCAAACTTGGTATATGGACTCCGGACCGTGTTCTGACCACGTATAACCATGAATCAAAACTCTTTAATGCCCCCTTGTGGTCAAACATTATAACTTGGAAACGGTTTGACCTATCAAAGCAAAAGTTGGTACAGAGACTGTGGACCATCTTCTGATCATGCAGTATGACTCTGAAATTTCCCTCTAGAGCCCCTACTAAGGGAGAGAGTGTTAAAGGCAGACTGAGTGAGTGTGAGTGTGTGCGAGTGTAAAAATGAGGGTGAGACAAAGAGCACGGCTGCTGCGAGTGAATGTGCATCCCTGTTTACGGTGCACCATTTTTGCGGTATGTCCTCTTTGCGGTGCACCTGGTGCGAGGGCCCGTCATCGCCGCTAGCGGCTTTAATTATTATTATTATTCTTTTCCTCTTAAAGAAATTGGCCATTTTGACCACTTTCCTGTGCACGAAAACTCACGAAATTTTGCACACACGTTGGGAGTGCGCGCCATTCGAGGCACACTGAGGCCATAGATCCGGGTGTGGCCCAGGGACTCCGTAGCGCCCCCTACAAAATAAAAATACATTGGGCTCTATGGGCCGGTCACATGATGAACTTTAACATACTCCTCGGACACCGTTCGTCAGATTCCCATGAAATTTGTCAGACATGATGCCGAGATGTTGATGATGTGAAATTGCGAAGGGATTTTTCATACCTTTTACGATTTCAATATGGCGGACGAATGAATTTCGAGAAAAACTGAAAAACAGGAAAAGTGTCATAACGTCGCAATGCATTGATAGAATTGTCTGAAACTCATACCGTTTATAGATCTTATGATTACGATGATATCCCTACACTTAATGGGCGTGGTTGCTACAGCGCCACCATCTGGCAAGGTGGAACCAGTACAGAAATTGACATTAAGTGCCATGGTTGAGATATACTTTGAGCTACACTCACAAAATTTGGTGGGTGTGTGGGACTCCCCAAGACGAACAACTTTCGTATTACATTGCATTAGCCACGCCCAACAGGAAGTGAGGTAATAAGGAGTGTAAAAATTTGGACACACAGTGATCTTTAACGTACTCATCGGACACGGTATGCCAGATTGAAGTGAAATTTGGTGTACATGACCTGTAGATGTTGCTGATGCTAAATTGCGAACGGATTTTTGATATTACGAAATATGTTGGAATAACAATATTATGAAATTGTATGATTTTAATAGCTCATCACGAAACAGGAAGTGTGTCATAAAATCGCACTGCATTAACCGTTTGGTCTGAAACTTCACAGGTTCATAGATGGTATGACTGTGATGACATCTAGACACCCCGTGGGCGTGGCTGTTATAGCGCCACCACCTGGCCAAGCAGGACAAGTGCCAGAAATTGACTATGCTTTAACCGATTGATCTGAAACTTCACTGGTTCATAGATGGTATGACTGTGATGATTTGTAGACGACCCGTGGGCGTGCATGTTATAGCGCCACCACCTGGTCAAGCAGGAAAGGTGCTAAAAGCGCTAGTGGTCAAAAATTATAACTTGGAAACGGTTTGACATAGCTTATCCAAACTTGGTTTATGGACTCCTGACCGTGTTCTGACCACGCATAACCATGAATCGAAACTTTGTAGCGCCCCTAGTGGTCAAATATTATAACTTGGAAACGGTTTGACGTAGCTTATCCAAAATTAGTATATGGACTCTTGACCGTGTACTGACCACACAGAATCATGAATCGAAAGTGTCTAGCGCCCTCTAGTGGTCAAATATGATAACTTGGAAACGGTTTGACGTAGCTTATCCAAACTTGGTATATGGACTCCTGACCGTGTTCTGACCACGCATTACCATGAATCGAAACTCTCTAGCGCCCTCTAGTGGTCAAATATGATAACTTGGGCACGGTTTGACATATCTTATCCAAACTTGGTATATGGACTCCTGACTGTGTTCTGACCACGCAAAACCATGAATCGAAACTCTCTAATGCCCCCTTGTGGTCAAACATTATAACTTGGAAACGGTTTGACCTATCATAGCCAAAGTTGGTACACAGACTGTGGACCATCTTCTGATCATGCAGTATGACTTATGTGAATCTCTGTAGCGCCCCTACTAAGAGAAAGAGTGTAAAAGGCAGACTGAGTGAGTGTGTGACAGTGAGTGTCTGCGAGTGTAAAAAATGAGGGTGAGACAAAGATAGCACACCTGTTCCGAGTGAATGTGCCTTCACTGTGTACCATTGTTGCGGTATGCACTCTTTGCGGTGCACCTGGTGCGAGGGCCCGTCATCGCCGCTTGCGGCTTTAATTTTATTATTATTATTATTATTATTATTATTATTTTCTTTTCCTCTTAAAGAAATTGGCCATTTTGACCACTTTCCTGTGCACGAAAACTCACGAAATTTTGCACACACGTTGGGAGTGCGCGCCATTCGAGGCACACTGAGGCCATAGATCCGGGTGTGGCCCAGGGACTCCGTAGCGCCCCCTACAAAATAAAAATACATTGGGCTCTATGGGCCGGTCACATGATGAACTTTAACATACTCCTTGGACACCGTTCGTCAGATTCCCATGAAATTTGTCAGACATGATGCCGAGATGTTGATGATGTGAAATTGCGAAGGGATTTTTCATACCTTTTACGATTTCAATATGGCGGACGAATGAATTTCGAGAAAAACTGAAAAACAGGAAAAGTGTCATAACGTCGCAATGCATTGATAGAATTGTCTGAAACTCATACCGTTTATAGATCTTATGATTACGATGATATCCCTACACTTAATGGGCGTGGTTGCTACAGCGCCACCATCTGGCAAGGTGGAACCAGTACAGAAATTGACATTAAGTGCCATGGTTGAGATATACTTTGAGCTACACTCACAAAATTTGGTGGGTGTGTGGGACTCCCCAAGACGAACAACTTTCGTATTACATTGCATTAGCCACGCCCAACAGGAAGTGAGGTAATAAGGAGTGTAAAAATGTGGACACACAGTGATCTTTAACGTACTCATCGGACACGGTATGTCAGATTGAAGTGAAATTTGGTGTACATGACCTGTAGATGTTGCTGATGCTAAATTGCGAACGGATTTTTGATATTACGAAATATGTTGGAATAACAATATTATGAAATTGTATGATTTTAATAGCTCATCACGAAACAGGAAGTGTGTCATAAAATCGCACTGCATTAACCGTTTGGTCTGAAACTTCACAGGTTCATAGATGGTATGACTGTGATGACATCTAGACACCCCGTGGGCGTGGCTGTTATAGCGCCACCACCTGGCCAAGCAGGAAAAGTGCCAGAAATTGACTATGCTTTAACCGATTGATCTGAAACTTCACTGGTTCATAGATGGTATGACTGTGATGATTTGTAGACGACCCGTGGGCGTGCATGTTATAGCGCCACCACCTGGTCAAGCAGGAAAGGTGCTAAAAGCGCTAGTGGTCAAAAATTATAACTTGGAAACGGTTTGACATAGCTTATCCAAACTTGGTTTATGGACTCCTGTCCGTGTTCTGACCACGCATAACCATGAATCGAAACTCTGTAGCCCCCTAGTGGTCAAATATTATAACTTGGAAACGGTTTGACGTAGCTTATCCAAAATTAGTATGTGGACTCTTGACCGTGTACTGACCACACAGAATCATGAATCGAAAGTGTCTAGCGCCCTCTAGTGGTCAAATATGATAACTTGGAAACGGTTTGACGTAGCTTATCCAAACTTGGTATATGGACTCCTGACCGTGTTCTGACCACGCATAATGATGAATCGAAACTCTCTAACGCCCTCTAGTGGTCAAATATGATAACTTGGACACGGTTTGACGTAGCTTATCCAAACTTGGTATATGGACTCCTGACCGTGTTCTGACCACACAAAACCATGAATCGAAACTCTCTAATGCCCCCTTGTGGTCGAACATTATAACTTGGAAACGGTTTGACCTATCATAGCCAAAGTTGGTACTCAGACTGTGGACCACCTTCTGAACATGCAGTATGACTTATGTGAATCTCTGTAGCGCCCCTACTAAGAGAAAGAGTTTAAAAGGCAGACTGAGTGAGTGTGTGACAGTGAGTGTCTGCGAGTGTAAAAAATGAGGGTGAGACAAAGATAGCACACCTGTTCCGAGTGAATGTGCCTTCACTGTGTACCATTGTTGCGATATGCGCTCTTTGCGGTGCACCTGGTGCGAGGGCCCGTCATCGCCGCTTGCGGCTTTAATTAGGGCCCGAGCACCGAGGTGCACGAGCCCAGAACGGGCTTGTGCACCGACCGGTGCGAAGCCCTATTGCTTTTGTAAGGATTTGTCATTATTAGGGCCCGAGCACCGAGGTGCACGAGCCCGGAACGGGCTTGTGCACCGACCGGTGCGAAGCCCTATTGCTTTTGTAAGGATTTTTTTCTTTTATTATTAGGGCCCGAGCACCGAGGTGCACGAGCCCGGAACGGGCTTGTGCACCGACCGGTGCGAAGCCCTATTGCTTTTGCTCAGATTATTATTCTTTTTATTATTATTATTATTCTTTTCCTCCCAACGAAATTGGACATTTTGACCCCTTTCCTGTGCACGAAAACTCACGAAATTTTGCACACACGTTGGGAGTGCGCGCCATTCGAGGCACACCGAGGCCATAGATCCGGGTGTGGCCCAGGGACTCCGTAGCGCCCCCTACAAAAAAAAATACATTGGGCTCTATGGGCCGGTCACATGATGAACTTTAACATACTCCTCGGACACCGTTCGTCAGATTCCCATGAAATTTGTCAGACATGATGCCGAGATGTTGATGATGTGAAATTGCGAAGGGATTTTTCATACCTTTTACGATTTCAATATGGCGGACGAATGAATTTTGAGAAAAACTGAAAAACAGGAAAAGTGTCATAACGTCGCAATGCATTGATAGAATTGTCTGAAACTCATACCGTTTATAGATCTTATGATTACGATGATATGCCTACACTTAATGGGCGTGGTTGCTACAGCGCCACCATCTGGCAAGGTGGAACCAGTACAGAAATTGACATTAAGTGCCATGGTTGACATATACTTTGAGCTACACTCACAAAATTTGGTGGGTGTGTGGGACTCCCCAAGATGAACAACTTTCGTATTACATTGCATTAGCCACGCCCAACAGGAAGTGAGGTAATAAGGAGTGTAAAAATTTGGACACACAGTGAACTTTAACGTACTCGTCGGACACGGTATGTCAGATTGAAGTGAAATTTGGTGTACATGACCTGTAGATGTTGCTGATGCTAAATTGCGAACGGATTTTTGATATTATGAAATATGTTGGAATAACAATATTATGAATTTGTATGATTTTAATAGCTCATCACGAAACAGGAAGTGTGTCATAAAATCACACTGCATTAACCGATTGGTCTGAAACTTCACAGGTTCATAGATGATATGAGTGTGATGATATCTAGACACCCCGTGGGCGTGGCTGTTATAGCGCCACCACCTGGTCAAGCAGGAAATGTGCCAGAAATTGACAATGCTTTACTCGATTGATCTGAAACTTGACTGGTTCATAGATGGTATGACTGTGATGATATCTAAACACCCAGGGGGCGTGCCTGTTATAGCGCCACCCCCTGGTCAAGTAGGAAATGTGCCAGAAATTGCCAATGCTTTACCCGATTGATCTGAAACTTCACAGGTTCATAGATGGTGTGCCTGTGATGATATCTAGACACCCCGTGGGCGTGCCTGTCATAGCGCCACCACCTGGTCAAGGAGGAAATGTGCTAAAACTGCTAGTGGTCAAATATGATAACTTGGAAACGGTTTGACGTAGCTTATTCAAACTTGGTATATGGACTCCTGACCGTGTTCTGACCACGCATAACCATGAACCGAAACTCTGCAGCGCCCCTAGTGGTCAAATATTATAACTTGGAAACGGTTTGACGTAGCTTCTCCAAACTTAGTATGTGGACTCCTGACCGTGTTCTGACCACGCATAACCATGAATCAAAACTCTCTAGCGCCCTCTAGTGGTCAAATATTATAACTTGGAAACGGTTTGACTTATCTTATCCAAACTTGATGTATGGACTCCTGACCGTGTTTTGACCACGCATAACCATGAATCGAAACTCCCTAACGCCCTCTAGTGGTCAAATATGATAACTTGGAAACGGTTTGACGTAGCTTATCTAAACTTCGTATACTGACTCCTGACCGTGTTCTGACCATGAATAACCATGAATTGAAACTCTCTAGCGCCCTCTAGTGGTCAAATATGATAACTTGGACACAGTTTGACGTAGCTTATCCAAACTTGGTATATGGACTCCTGACCGTGTTCTGACCACTCAAAACCATGAATCGAAACTCTCCAATGCCCCCTTGTGGTCGAACATTATAACTTGGAAACGGTTTGACCTTTCATAGCCAAAGTTGGTACACAGACTGTGGACCATCTTCTGATCATGCAGTATGACTTATGTGAATCTCTGTAGCGCACCTACTAAGAGAAAGAGTGTAAAAGGCAGACTGAGTGAGTGTGTGACAGTGAGTGTGTGCGAGTGTAAAAAATGAGGGTGAGACAAAGATAGCACACCTGTTCCGAGTGAATGTGCCTTCACTGTGTACCATTGTTGTGATATGCACTCTTTGCGGTGCACCTGGTGCGAGGGCCCGTCATCGCCGCTTGCGGCTTTAATTATTATTATTATTATTATTATTTTTCTTCCCCTGGAACCGGCCATTTTTGACCCCTTTCCCGTGCATGAAAACTCACGAAATTTTGCACACACCTTGGAAGTCTGGAACACTGGAGGTTTACAGAGGTATAGACCCGGGTGTGGCCCAGGGACTCTGTAGCGCCCCCTAAAGTAAAAAAATACCTTGGGCTCTATGGGGCGGTCTCATGATGAACTTTAACATACTCCTCGGACACCGTTTGTCAGATTCCTGTGAAATTTGGTAGATATGATACCAAGACATTGCTCATGTCAAATTGCGAAGGGATTTTTCATACCTTTTACGAATTCAAGATGGCGGATGCATGAAATAAGAGAAAAAATGAAAAATAGGAAATGTGGCATAACATCACACTTGATTGATAAAATCGCCTGAAACTCATACCGTTTATAGATCTTATGATTACCACGATATCCATTCACTTACTGGGCGTGGTTATTACAGCGCCACCATCTGGCAAGGTGGAACCACTACAGAAATTGACATTTAGCTCCATGGTTCACATATACTTTGAGCTACATGCACGAAATTTGGTAGGTGTGTGGGACTCCCCAAGACGAACAATTTTTGTATTACATTGCATTAGCCACGCCCAACAGGAAGTGAGGTAATAAGGAGTGTAAAAATTTGGACACACAATGAACTTTAACGTACTCGTCGGACACGGTATGTCAGATTGAAGTGAAATTTGGTGTACATGACCTCTAGATGCTGATGATGCCAAATTGCGAACGGATTTTTGATATCTCGTACTATGTTGAAATAACAATTTTATGAAATTGTATGATTTTAATAGCTCATCACGAAACAGGAAGTGTGTCATAAAATCACACAGCATTAACCGATTGGTCTGAAACTTCACAGGTTCATAGATGGTATGACTGTGATGATATCTAGACACCCCGGGGGCGTGGCTGTTATAGCGCCACCACCTGGCCAAGCAGGAAATGTGCTAGAAATTGATACTGCTTTACCCGATTAATCTGAAACTTCACTGGCTTATAGATAGTATGACTGTGATGACATCTAGACACCCCGTGGGCGTGGCTGTTATAGCGCCACCACCTGGCCAAGCAGGAAAAGTGCCAGAAATTGACTATGCTTTACCCGATTGATCTGAAACTTCACAGGTTCATAGATCGTGTGCCTGTGATGATATCTAGACACCCCGTGGGCGTGCCTGTTATAGCGCCACCACCTGGTCAAGCAGGAAAGGTGCTAAAAGTGCTAGTGGTCAAAAATTATAACTTGGAAACGGTTTGACATAGCTTATCCAAACTTGGTTTATGGACTCCTGACCGTGTTCTGACCACGCATAACCATGAATCGAAACTCTGTAGCGCCCCTAGTGGTCAAATATTATAACTTGGAAACGGTTTGACGTACCTTATCCAAACTTAGTATATGCCACCGACTGACTTGAACTGCAGGCCCTAGTGGTAAATATGATACGGACGGTTTGACGTAGCTTATCAAACTTGGTATATGGACTCACCCTGCACCACCATGAATCGAAACTGTCTAGCGCCCTCTAGTGGTCAAATATGATAACTTGGGACACGGTTTGACGTAGCTTATTCAAACTTGGTATATGGACTCCTGACCGTGTTCTGACCACGCAAAACCATGAATCGAAACTCTCTATTGCCCCCTTGTGGTCGAACATTATAACTTGGAAACGGTTTGACCTATCATAGCCAAAGTTGGTACTCAGACTGTGGACCACCTTCTGAACATGCAGTATGACTTATGTGAATCTCTGTAGCGCCCCTACTAAGAGAAAGAGTTTAAAAGGCAGACTGAGTGAGTGTGTGACAGTGAGTGTCTGCGAGTGTAAAAAATGAGGGTGAGACAAAGATAGCACACCTGTTCCGAGTGAATGTGCCTTCACTGTGTACCATTGTTGCGATATGCACTCTTTGCGGTGCACCTGGTGCGAGGGCCCGTCATCGCCGCTTGCGGCTTTAATTATTATTATTATTATTTTTCTTCCCCTGGTTACGGCCATTTTTGACCCCTTTCCCGTGCAAGAAAACTCATGAAATTTTGCACACACCTTGGAAGTATGGAACACTAGAGGTATACAGAGGCATGGACTTGGGTGTGGCCCAGGGACTCCGTAGCGCCCCCTAAAGTAAAAAATTACATTGGGCTCTATGGGGCCGGACACCCACTGAACTTTAATGTACTCCTCGGACACCGTTGGTCAGATTCCTGTGAAATTTGGTAGACATGATGCCAAGATGTTGCTGATGTAAAATTGCGAAGGGATTATTCATAGCCTTTATAATTTCAAGATGGCGGATGAGTGAAATATGGGAAAAATTGAAAAAAAGGAAAAGTGTCATTAGATCGCAGGGCGTTGATGGAATTGTCTGAAAGTCATTTACAAAGTTATAGATATTATCATGACGCCAACATTCATACACTTAATGGGCGTGGTTGTTGCAGCGCCACCATCTGGCAAGGTGGAAAAAGTACAGAAATTGACATTAAGTGCCATGGTTCACATATACTTTGAGCTGCACGCACAAAATTTGGTAGGTGTGTCGTACTCTCCAAGACGAACAATTTTCGTATTACATTGCATTAGCCACGCCCAACAGGAAGTGAGGTAATAAGGAATGTAAAAATTTGGGCATATAGTGAACTTTAACGTACTCGTCGGACATGGTTGGTCAGATTCGAATGAAATTTGGTGTACATGACCTCTAGATGCTGATGATGCCAAATTGCGAACGGATTTTTGATATCTCGTGCTATGTTGAAATAACAATTTTATGAAATTGTATGATTTTTATAGCTCATCACGAAACAGGAAGTGTGTCATAAAATCACACTGCATTAATCGTTTGGGCTGAAACTTCACAGGTTCATAGATGGTATGACTGTGATGATATCTAGACAGCCCGTGGGCGTGGCTGTTATAGCGCCGCCACCTGGTCAAGTAGGAAATGTGCCAGAAATTGACAATGCTGTACCCGATTGATCTGAAACTTCACAGGTTCATAGATTGTATGCCCGTGATGATATCTAGACACCCCGTGGGCGTGCCTGTTATAGCGCCACCACCTGGTCAAGCAGGAAAAGTGCCAAAAATTGACTATGCTTTACCCGATTGATCTGAAACCTCACAGGTTCATAGATCGTGTGCCTGTGATGATATCTGGACACCCCGTGGGCATGCCTGTTATAGCGCCACCACCTGGTCAAGCAGGAAAGGTGCTAAAAGTGCTAGTGGTCAAAAATTATAACTTGGAAACGGTTTGACATAGCTTATCCAAACTTGGTTTATGGACTCCTGACCGTGTTCTGACCACGCATAACCATGAATCGAAACTCTGTAGCACCCCTAGTGGTCAAATATTATAACTTGGAAACGGTTTGACGTAGCTTATCCAAACTTAGTATATGGACTCTTGACCGTGTACTGACCAGACAGAATCATGAATCGAAACTGTCTAGCGCCCTCTAGTGGTCATATATGATAACTTGGGAACGGTTTGACGTAGCTTATTCAAACTTGGTATATGGACTCCTGACCGTGTTCTGACCACGCATAATGATGAATCGAAACTCTCTAGCGCCCTCTAGTGGTCAATAATGATAACTTGGACACGGTTTGACATAGCTTATCCAAACTTGGTATATGGACTCCTGACCGTGTTCTGACCACGCATAACCATGAATCGAAACTCTCTAGCGCCCTCTAGTGGTCAAATATGATAACTTGGACACGGTTTGACATAGCTTATCCAAACTTGGTATATGGACTCCTGACCGTGTTCTGACCACGCAAAACCATGAATCGAAACTCTCTAATGCCCCCTTGTGGTCGAACATTATAACTTGGAAACGGTTTGACCTATCATAGCCAAAGTTGGTACTCAGACTGTGGACCACCTTCTGAACATGCAGTATGACTTATGTGAATCTCTGTAGCGCCCCTACTAAGAGAAAGAGTTTAAAAGGCAGACTGAGTGAGTGTGTGACAGTGAGTGTCTGCGAGTGTAAAAAATGAGGGTGAGACATAGATAGCACACCTGTTCCGACTGAATGTGCCTTCACTGTGTACCATTGTTGCGATATGCACTCTTTGCGGTGCACCTGGTGCGAGGGCCCGTCATCGCCACTTGTGGCTTTAATTAGGGCCCGAGCACCGGGGTGCACGAGCCCGGAACGGGCTTGTGCACCGACCGGTGCGAAGCCCTATTGCTTTTGTAAGGATTTGTCATTATTAGGGCCCGAGCACCGAGGTGCACGAGCCCGGAACGGGCTTGTGCACCGACCGGTGCGAAGCCCTATTGCTTTTGCTCAGATTATTAGGGCCCGAGCACCGAGGTGCACGAGCCCGGAACGGGCTTGTGCACCGATAGGTGCGAAGCCCTATTGTTTTTGTAAGAATTATTATTATTAGGGCCCGAGCACCGAGGTGCACGAGCCCGGAACGGGCTTGTGCACCGACCGGTGCGAAGCCCTATTGCTTTTGCTCAGATTATTATTTTTATTATTATTATTATTATTATTATTCTTTTCCTCCCAACGAAATTGGACATTTTGACCACTTTCCTGTGCACGAAAACTCACGAAATTTTGCACACACGTTGGAAGTGCGCGCCATTCGAGGCACACCAGAGGCCATAGATCCGGGTGTGGCCCAGGGACTCCGTAGCGCCCCCTACAAGTAAAAAAATACATTGGGCTCTATGGGCCGGTCACATGATGAACTTTAACATACTCCTCGGACACCGTTCGTCAGATTCCCATGAAATTTGGTCAGACATGATGCCGAGATGTTGATGATGTGAAATTGCGAAGGGATTTTTCATACCTTTTACGATTTCAATATGGCGGACGAATGAATTTCAAGAAAAACTGAAAAACAGGAAAACGTGTCATAACGTCGCAATGCATTGATAGAATTGTCTGAAACTCATACCGTTTATAGATCTTATGATTACGATGATATCCATTACACTTAATGGGCGTGGTTGTTACAGCGCCACCATCTGGCAAGGTGGAACCAGTACAGAAATTGACATTAAGTGCCATGGTTGACATATACTTTGAGCTACACTCACAAAATTTGGTAGGTGTGTGGGACTCCCCAAGACGAACAACTTTTGTATGACATTGCATTAGCCACGCCCAACAGGAAGTGAGGTATTAAGGCATGTAAAAATTTGGACACACAGTGAACTTTAACGTACTCGTCGGACACGGTATGTCAGATTGAAGTGAAATTTGGTGTACATGACCTCTAGATACTGATGATGCTAAATTGCGAACGGATTTTTGATATCTCGTACTATGTTGAAATAACAATTTTATGAAATTGTATGATTTTAATAGCTCATCACGAAACAGGAAGTGTGTCATAAAATTACACAGCATTAACCGATTGGTCTGAAACTTCACAGGTTCATAGATGGTATGACTGTGATGATATCTAGAGACCCTGGGGGCGTGGCTGTTATAGCGCCACCACCTGGCCAAGCAGGAAATGTGCCAGAAATTGACAATGCTTTACCCGATTGATCTGAAACTTCACTGGCTTATAGATAGTATGACTGTGATGATATGCTAGACACCCTCGTGGATGCGTGCACTGTTATAGACGCCACCACTCTGGTTCACAAGCAAGGAAAGGTGCTAAAAGTGCTAGTGGTCAAAAATTATAACTTGGAAACGGTTTGACGTAGCTTATCCAAACTTGGTATATGGACTCCTGACCGTGTTCTGACCACGCATAACCATGAATCGAAACTCTGTAGCGCCCCTTGTGGTCAAATATTATAACTTGGAAACGGTTTGACGTAGCTTATCCAAACTTGGTATATGGACTCCTGACCGTGTACTGACCACACAGAATCATGAATCGAAACTCTCTAGCGCCCTCTAGTGGTCAAATATGATAACTTGGACACGGTTTGACGTAGCTTATCCAAACTTGGTATATGGACTCCTGACCGCGTTCTGACCACGCAAAACCATGAATCGAAACTCTCTAGCGCCCTCTAGTGGTCAAATATGATAACTTGGACACGGTTTGGCGTAGCTTATCCAAACTTGGTATATGGACTCCTGACCGTGTTCTGACCACGCAAAACCATGTATCGAAACTCTCTAATGCCCCCTTGTGGTCGAACATTATAACTTGGAAACGGTTTGACCTATCATAGCCAAAGTTGATACACAGACTGTGGACCATCTTCTGATCATGCAGAATGACTTATGTGAATCTCTGTTGCGCCCCTACTAAGAGAAAGAGTGTAAAAGGCAGACTGAGTGAGTGTGTGACAGGGAGTGTCTGCGAGTGTAAAAAATGAGGGTGAGACAAAGACAGCACACCTGTTTCGAGTGAATGTGCCTTCACTGTGTACCATTGTTGCGATATGCACTCTTTGCGGTGCACCTGGTGCGAGGGCCCGTCAACGCCGCTTGCGGCTTTAATTATTTTTTGTTATTCTTTTCCTCACAATGGAACCGGCCATTTTTGACCACTTTCCCGTGCTCAAAAAGTCACGAAATTTTGCACACACCTTGGAATTCTGGAACACTGGAGGTTTACAGAGGTATAGACCCGGGTGTGGCCCAGGGACTCTGTAGCGCCCCCTAAAGTAAAAAAATGCCTTGGGCTCTATGGGCCGGTCTCATGATGAACTTTAACATACTCCTCGGACACCGTTTGTCAGATTCCTGTGAAATTTGGTAGACATGATACCAAGATATTGCTCATGTCAAATTGCGAAGGGATTTTTCATACCTTTTACGAATTCAAGATGGCGGATGCATGAAATAAGAGAAAAAATGAAAAACAGGAAATGTGGCATAACATCACACTGGATTGATAAAATCGCCTGAAACTCATACAGTTTATAGATCTTATGATTACGACAATATCCATTCACTTACTGGGCGTGGTTGTTACAGCGCCACCATCTGGCAAGGTGGAACCATTACAGAAATTGACATTTAGTTCCATGGTTGACATATACTTTGAGCTACATGCAAGAAATTTGGTAGGTGTGTGGGACTCCCCAAGACGAACAATTTTTGTATTACATTGCATTAGCCACGCCCAACAGGAAGTGAGGTATTAAGGAGTGTAAAAATTTGGACACACAGTGAACTTTAACGTACTTGTCGGACTCGGTATGTCAGATTCAAGTGAAATTTGGTGTACATGACCTCTAGATGTTGCTGATGCTAAATTGCGAACAGATTTTTGATACTACGAAATATGTTGGAATAACAATATTATGAAATTGTATGATTTTAATAGCTCATCACGAAACAGGAAGTGTGTCATAAAATCACACTGCATTAACCGATTGGTCTGAAACTTCACAGGTTCATAGATGGTATGAGTGTGATGATATCTAGACACTCCGTGGGCGTGGCTGTTGTAGCGCCACCACCTGGTCAAGCAGGAAATGTGCCAGAAATTGACAATGCTTTACCCGATTGATCTGAAACTTGACTGGTTCATAGATGGTATGACTGTGATGATATCTAAACACCCCGTGGGCGTGACTGTTATAGCGCCACCGTCTGGTCAAGCAGGAAAAGTGCTTATCACGAAACAGGAAGTGTGTCATAAAATCACACTGCATTAACCGATTGGTCTGAAACTTCACAGGTTCATAGATGGTATGAGCGTGATGATATCTAGACACTCCGTGGGCGTGGCCGTTGTAGCGCCACCATCTGGTCAAGCAGGAAATGTGCCAGAAATTGACAATGCTTTACCCGATTGATCTGAAACTTCACAGGTTCATAGATGGTATGACTGTGATGATATCTAAACACCCCGTGGGCGTGACTGTTATAGCGCCACCGTCTGGTCAAGCAGGAAAAGTGCTAGAAATTGACAATGCTTTACCCGATTAGTCTTAAATTTCACTGCTACATAGATGGTTTGACTGGGACGATATCTAGACACTCCATGGGCGTGCCTCCGGACTCGATGATTCTGGACTTGCCGTCATTATACTCTATGAACTGCGAAACTCTCTAGCGCCCTCTAGTGGTCAAATATGATAACTTGGAAACAGTTTGACGTAGCTTATCCAAACTTGGTATATAGACTCCTGACCATGTTCTGACCATGCATAACTATGAATCGAAACTCTCTAGCGCCCTCTAGTGGTGAAATATGATAACTTGGAAACGGTTTGACGTAGCTTATCCAAACTTGGTATGTGGACTCCTGATCGTGTTCTGACCACGGATAACCATGAATCGAAACTCTGATGCACCCTCTAGTGGTCAAATATGATAACTTGGAAACGGTTTGACGTAGCTGATCCAAACTTGGTATATGGACTCCTGACCGTGTTCTGACCACGCATAACCATGAATCGAAACTCTTTAATGCCCCCTTGTGGTCAAACATTATAACTTGGAAACGGTTTGACCTAGCATAGCAAAAGTTGGTACACAGACTGTGGACCATCTTCTGATCATGCAGTATGACTCTGAAATTTCCCTCTAGAGCCCCTACTAAGGGAGAGAGTGTTAAAGGCAGACTGAGTGAGTGTGAGTGTGTGCGAGTGTAAAAATGAGGGTGAGACAAAGAGAGCGCAGCTGCTGCGAGTGAATGTGTATCCCTGTTTGCGGTGCACCATTTTTGCGGTATGTCCTCTTTGCGGTGCACCTGGTGCGAGGGCCCGTCATCGCCGCTAGCGGCTTTAATTAGGGCCCGAGCACCGAGGTGCACGAGCCCGGAACGGGCTTGTGCACCGATAGGTGCGAAGCCCTATTGTTTTTGTAAGAATTATTATATAGGGCCCGAGCACCGAGGTGCACGAGTCCGGAACGGGCTTGTGCACCGACCGGTGCGAAGCCCTATTGCTTTTGCTCAGATTATTATTTTTATTATTATTATTATTATTATTATTCTTTTTCTCTTAAAGAAATTGGCCATTTTGACCACTTTCCCGTGCACGAAAACTCACGAAATTTTGCACACACCTTGGGAGTGCTGCGCACACTCGAGGCACACCAGAGGCCATAGACCCGGGTGTGGCCCAGGGACTCCGTAGCGCCCCCTACAAGTAAAAAAATACATTGGGCTCTATGGGCCGGTCACATGATGAACTTTAACATACTCCTCGGACACCGTTCGTCAGATTCCCGTGAAATTTGGTCAGACATGATGCCGAGATGTTGCTGATGTGAAATTGCGAAGGGATTTTTCATACCTTTTACGATTTCAAGATGGCGGACGAATGAATATCAGAGAAAAACTGAAAAACAGGAAATGTGTCATAACGTCGCAATGCATTGATAGAATCGTCTGAAACTCATACCGTTTATAGATCTTATGATTACGATGATATCCATTCACTTAATGGGCGTGGTTGTTACAGCGCCACCATCTGGCAAGGTGGAACCAGTACAGAAATTGACATTAAGTGCCATGGTTGACATATACTTTGAGCTACACTCACAAAATTTGGTAGGTGTGTGGGACTCCCCAAGACGAACAACTTTTTGTATGACATTGCATTAGCCACGCCCAACAGGAAGTGAGGTATTAAGGCAGTGTAAAAATTTGGACACACATTGAACTTTAATGTACTCGTCGGACACGGTATGTCAGATTCAAGTGAAATTTGGTGTACATGACCTCTAGATACTGATGATACTAAATTGCGAACGGATTTTTGATATCTCGTACTATGTTGAAATAACAATTTTATGAAATTGTATGATTTTAATAGCTCATCATGAAACAGGAAGTGTGTCATAAAATTACACAGCATTAACTGATTGGTCTGAAACTTCACAGGTTCATAGATGGTATGACTGTGATGATATCTAGAGACCCTGGGGGCGTGGCTGTTATAGCGCCACCACCTGGCCAAGCAGGAAATGTGCCAGAAATTGACAATGCTTTACCCGATTGATCTGAAACTTCACTGGCTTCATAGATAGTATGACTGTGATGATATGTAGACACCCCGTGGGCGTGCCTGTTATAGCGCCACCATCTGGTCAAGCAGGAAAGGTGCTAAAAGTGCTAGTGGTCAAAAATTATAACTTGGAAACGGTTTGACGTAGCTTATCCAAACTTGGTATATGGACTCCTGACCGTGTTCTGACCACGCATAACCAGGAATCGAAACTCTGTAGCGCCCTCTAGTGGTCAAATATTATAACTTGGAAACGGTTTGACGTAGCTTATCCAAACTTGGTATATGGACTCCTGACCGTGTACTGACCACGCAGAATCATGAATCGAAACTCTCTAGCGCCCTCTAGTGGTCAAATATGATAACTTGGACACGGTTTGACGTAGCTTATCCAAACTTGGTATATGGACTCCTGACCGCGTTCTGACCACGCAAAACCATGAATCGAAACTCTCTAGCGCCCTCTAGTGGTCAAATATGATAACTTGGACACGGTTTGACGTAGCTTATCCAAACTTGGTATATGGACTCCTGACCGTGTTCTGACCACGCAAAACCATGAATCGAAACTCTCTAATGCCCCCTTGTGGTCGAACATTATAACTTGGAAACGGTTTGACCTATCATAGCCAAAGTTGATACACAGACTGTGGACCATCTTCTGATCATGCAGAATGACTTATGTGAATCTCTGTAGCGCCCCTACTAAGAGAAAGAGTGTAAAAGGCAGACTGAGTGAGTGTGTGACAGGGAGTGTCTGCGAGTGTAAAAAATGAGGGTGAGACAAAGACAGCACACCTGTTTCGAGTGAATGTGCCTTCACTGTGTACCATTGTTGCGATATGCACTCTTTGCGGTGCACCTGGTGCGAGGGCCCGTCAACGCCGCTTGCGGCTTTAATTATTATTATTATTCTTTTCCTCTTAAAGAAATTGGCCATTTTGACCACTTTCCTGTGCACGAAAACTCACGAAATTTTGCACACACGTTGGGAGTGCGCGCCATTCGAGGCACACTGAGGCCATAGATCCGGGTGTGGCCCAGGGACTCCGTAGCGCCCCCTACAAAATAAAAATACATTGGGCTCTATGGGCCGGTCACATGATGAACTTTAACATACTCCTCGGACACCGTTCGTCAGATTCCCATGAAATTTGTCAGACATGATGCCGAGATGTTGATGATGTGAAATTGCGAAGGGATTTTTCATACCTTTTACGATTTCAATATGGCGGACGAATGAATTTCGAGAAAAACTGAAAAACAGGAAAAGTGTCATAACGTCGCAATGCATTGATAGAATTGTCTGAAACTCATACCGTTTATAGATCTTATGATTACGATGATATCC
>JAODXP020000004.1:7701656-7710156 GCA_027497455.2 Sardinella longiceps | reverse complement strand
TACTCCTCGGACACCGTTGGTCAGATTCCTGTGAAATTTGGAAGACATGATGCCAAGATGTTGCTGATGTAAAATTGCGAAGGGATTATTCATACCCTTTACAATTTCAAGATGGCGGATCAGTGAAATATGGGAAAAACTGAAAAAAGGAAAAGTGTCATTAGATCGCAGGGCGTTGATGGAATTGTCTGAAAGTCATTTACAAAGTTATAGATATTATCATGACGCCAACATTCATACACTTAATGGGCGTGGTTGTTACAGCGCCACCAACTGGTAAGGTGGAGAAAGTACAGAAATTGACATTAAGTGCCATGGTTGGCATATACTTTGAGCTACGCACACAAAATTTGGTAGGTGTGTGTGTCTCCCCAAGACGAACAACTTTCGTATTACATTGCATTAGCCACGCCCAACAGGAAGTGAGGTAATAAGGAGTGTAACAATTTGGACACACAGTGAACTTTAACGTACTCGTCGGACACGGTATGTCAGATTCAAGTGAAATTTGGTGTACATGACCTCTAGATGCTGCTGATGCTAAATTGCGAACGGATTTTTGATATTTCGTAATATGTTGTAATAACAATATTATGAAATTGTATGATTTTAATAGCTCATCACAAAACAGGAAGTGTGTCATAAAATCACACTGCATTAACCGATTGGTCTGAAACTTCACAGGTTCATAGATTGTATGACTGTGATGACATCTAGACACCCCGTGGGCGTGGCTGTTATAGCGCCACCACCTGGCCAAGCAGGAAAAGTGCCAGAAATTGACTATGCTTTAACCGATTGATCTGAAACTTCACTGGTTCATAGATGGTATGACTGTGATGATTTCTAGACGACCCGTGGGCGTGCCTGTTATAGCGCCACCATCTGGTCAAGCAGGAAATGTGCCAGAAATTGACAATGCTTTACCCGATTGATCTGAAACTTCACTGGTTCATAGATGGTATGACTGTGATGATGTCTAGACACCCCATGGACATGCCTGTTATAGCGCCACCACCTGGTCAAGCAGGAAAGGTGCTAAAAGTGCTAGTGGTCAAAAACTATAACTTGGAAACGGTTTGACATAGCTTATCCAAACTTGGTTTATGGACTCCTGACCGTGTTCTGACCACGCATAACCATGAATCGAGACTCTGTAGCGCCCCTAGTGGTCAAATATTATAACTTGGAAACGGTTTGACGTAGCTTATCCAAACTTAGTATATGGACTCTTGACCGTGTTCTGACCACGCATAACGATGAATCGAAACTCTCTAGCGCCCTCTAGTGGTCAAATATGATAACTTGGACACGGTTTGACGTAGCTTATCCAAACTTAGTATATGGACTCTTGACCGTGTACTGACCACACAGAATCATGAATCGAAACTGTCTAGCGCCCTCTAGTGGTCAAATATGATCACTTGGAAACGGTTTGACGTAGCTTATCCAAACTTGGTATATGGACTCCTGACCGTGTTCTGACCACGCATAACGATGAATCGAAACTCTCTAATGCCCCCTTGTGGTCGAACATTATAACTTGGAAACGGTTTGACCTATCATAGCCAAAGTTGGTACACAGACTGTGGACCTCCTTCTGAACATACAGTATGACTTATGTGAATCTCTGTAGCGCCCCTACTAAGAGAAAGAGTTTAAAAGGCAGACTGAGTGAGTGTGTGACAGTGAGTGTCTGCGAGTGTAAAAAATGAGGGTGAGACAAAGATAGCACCCCTGTTCCAAGTGAATGTGCCTTCACTGTGTACCACTGTTGCGGTATGCACTCTTGGCGGTGCACCTGGTGCGAGGGCCCGTCATCGCCGCTTGCGGCTTTAATTAGGGCCCGAGCACCGAGGTGCACGAGCCCGGAACGGGCTTGTGCACCGACCGGTGCGAAGCCCTATTGCTTTTGTAAGGATTTTTTTCTTTTATTATTATTATTATTATTATTATTATTATTTTTCTTCCCCTGGAACCGGCCATTTTTGACCCCTTTCCCGTGCATGAAAACTCACGAAATTTTGCACACACCTTGGAAGTCTGGAACACTGGAGGTTTACAGAGGTATAGACCCGGGTGTGGCCCAGGGACTCCGTAGCGCCCCCTAAAGTAAAAAAATACCTTGGGCTCTATGGGGCGGTCTCATGATGAACTTTAACATACTCCTCGGACACCGTTTGTCAGATTCCTGTGAAATTTGGTAGATATGATACCACGACATTGCTCATGTCAAATTGCGAAGGGATTTTTCATACCTTTTACGAATTCAAGATGGCGGATGTATGAAATAAGAGAAAAAAATGAAAAATAGGAAATGTGGCATAACATCACACTGGATTGATAAAATCGCCTGAAACTCATACCGTTTATAGATCTTATGATTACCACGATATCCATTCACTTACTGGGCGTGGTTATTACAGCGCCACCATCTGGCAAGGTGGAACCACTACAGCAATTGACATTTAGTTCCATGGTTCACATATACTTTGAGCTACATGCACGAAATTTGGTAGGTGTGTGGGACTCCCCAAGACGTACAATTTTTGTATTACATTGCATTAGCCACGCCCAACAGGAAGTGAGGTATTAAGGAGTATAAAAATTTGGACACACAGCGAACTTTAACGTACTTGTCGGACATGGTATGTCAGATTCAAGTGAAATTTGGTGTACATGACCTCTAGATGTTGCTGATGCTAAATTGCGAACGAAATTATGATACAACGAAATATGTTGGAATAACAATATTATGAAATTGTATGATTTTAATAGCTCGATTCCTGTGAAATTTGGTAGATATGATACCACGACATTGCTCATGTCAAATTGCGAAGGGATTTTTCATACCTCTTACGAATTCAAGATGGCGGATGTATGAAATAAGAGAAAAAATGAAAAATAGGAAATGTGGCATAACATCACACTGGATTGATAAAATCGCCTGAAACTCATACCGTTTATAGATCTTATGATTACCACGATATCCATTCACTTACTGGGCGTGGTTATTACAGCGCCACCATCTGGCAAGGTGGAACCACTACAGCAATTGACATTTAGTTCCATGGTTCACATATACTTTGAGCTACATGCACGAAATTTGGTAGGTGTGTGGGACTCCCCAAGACGTACAATTTTTGTATTACATTGCATTAGCCACGCCCAACAGGAAGTGAGGTATTAAGGAGTATAAAAATTTGGACACACAGCGAACTTTAACGTACTTGTCGGACATGGTATGTCAGATTCAAGTGAAATTTGGTGTACATGACCTCTAGATGTTGCTGATGCTAAATTGCGAACGAAATTATGATACAACGAAATATGTTGGAATAACAATATTATGAAATTGTATGATTTTAATAGCTCATCACAAAACAGGAAGTGTGTCATAAAATCGCACTGCATGAACCGATTGGTCTGAAACTTCACAGGTTCATAGATGGTATGACTGTGATGACATCTAGACACCCCGTGGGCGTGGCTGTTATAGCGCCACCACCTGGCCAAGCAGGAAAAGTGCCAGAAATTGACTATGCTTTACCCGATTGATCTGAAACTTCACAGGTTCATAGATCGTGTGCCTGTGATTATATCTAGACACCCCGTGGGCGTGGCTGTTATAGCGCCACCACCTGGCCAAGCAGGAAAAGTGCCAGAAATTGACTGTGCTTTACCCGATTGATCTGAAACTTCACAGGTTCATAGATCGTGTGCCTGTGATTATATCTAGACACCCCGTGGGCGTGCCTGTTATAGCGCCACCACCTGGTCAAGCAGGAAAGGTGCTAAAAGTGCTAGTGGTCAAAAATTGTAACTTGGAAACGGTTTGACATAGCTTATCCAAACTTGGTTTATGGACTCCTGATTATGTTCTGACCACGCATAACCATGAATCGAAACTCTGTAGCTCCCCTAGTGGTCAAATATCATAACTTGGAAACGGTTTGACGTAGCTTATCCAAACTTAGTATATGGACTCCTGACCGTGTTCTGACCACGCCTAACCATGAATCGAAACTCTGTAGCGCCCTCTAGTGGTCAAATACGATAACTTGGAAACGGTTTGACGTAGCTTATCCAAACTTGGTATATGGACTCCTGACCGTGTTCTGACCACGCCTAACCATGAATTGAAACTCTGTAGCGCCCTCTAGTGGTCAAATATGATAACTTGGAAACGGTTTGACGTAGCTTATCCAAACTTGGTATATGGACTCCTGACCGTGTTCTGACCACGCATAACCATTAATCGAAACTCTCTAGCGCCCCCTTGTGGTCAAACATTATAACTTGGAAACGGTTTGACCTATCATAGCAAAAGTTGGTACACAGACTGTGGATAATCTTCTGATCATGCAGTATGACTCTGAAACTCTGTAGCACCCCTACTATGGGAAAGAGTGTAAAAGGTAGAATGAGTGAGTGTGTGAGAGATAGCTATGTGAAAGTGAATGTGAGTGTGTGCGCGTGTAAAAATGCGGGTGAGACAAAGAAAGCACAGCTGTTCCAAGTGAATGTGCAGTCACTCTGCACCATTCCTGCGCTATGTTCTCTTTGCGGTGCACCTGGTGCGAGGGCCCGTCATCGCCGCTTGCGGCTTTAATTATTATTTATTATTCTTTTCCTTCCAATAGAACCGGCCATTTTTGACCCCTTTCCCGTGCACGAAAAGTCACGAAATTTTGCACACATGTTGGAAGTCTGGAACACTGGAGGTTTACAGAGGTATAGACCCGGGTGTGGCCCAGGGACTCCGTAGCGCCCCCTAAAGTAAAAAAATACCTTGGGCTCTATGGGCCGGTCTCATGATGAACTTTAACATACTCCTCGGACACCGTTTGTCGGATTCCCATGAAATTTGTCAGACATGATGCCAAGATGTTGACGATGTGAAATTGCGAAGGGATTTGTCATACCTTTTACGATTTCAATATGGCGGACGAATGAATTCCGAGAAAAACTGAAAAACAGGAAAAGTGTCATAACGTCGCAATGCATTGATAGAACTGTCTGAAACTCATACCGTTTATAGACCATATGATTACGATGATATCCCTACACTTAATGGGCGTGGTTGCTACAGCGCCACCATCTGGCAAAGTGGAACCAGTACAGAAATTGACATTAAGTGCCATGGTTGACATATACTTTGAGCTACACTCACGAAATTTGGTAGGTGTGTGGGACTCCCCAAGACGAACAACTTTCGTATTACATTGCATTAGCCACGCCCAACAGGAAGTGAGGTAATAAGGAGTGTAAAAATTTGGACACACAGTGAACTTTAACGTACTTGTCGGACACGGTATGTCAGATTCAAGTGAAATTTGGTGTACATGACCTCTAGATGCTGATGATGCCAAATTGCGAACGGATTTTTGATATCTCGTACTATGTAGAAATAACAATTTTATGAAATTGTTTGATTTTAATAGCTCCTCACAAAACAGGAAGTGTGTCATAAAATCACACTGCATTAACCGTTTAGTCTGAAACTTCACAGGTTCATAGATGATATGACTGTGATGATATCTAGACAGCCCGTGGGTGTGCCTGTTATAGCGCCACCACCTGGTCAAGCAGAAAATGTGCCAGAAATTGACAATGCTTTACCCGATTGATCTGAAACTTCACAGCTTCATAGATCGTGTGCCTGTGATGATATCTACACACCCCGTGGGCGTGCCTGTTATAGCGCCACCACCTGGTCAAGCAGGAAAGGTGCTAAAAGTGCTAGTGGTCAAAAATTATAACTTGGAAACGGTTTGACATAGCTTATCCAAACTTGGTTTATGGACTCCTGACCGTGTTCTGATCACGCATAACCATCAATCAAAACTCTCTAGCGCCCTCTAGTGGTCAAATTTGATAACTTGGAAACGGTTTGACGTAGCTTATCCAAACTTGGTATATAGACTCCTGACCGCGTTCTGACCACATATAACCATGAATCAAAACTCTCTAGCGCCCTCTAGTGGTCAAATATAATAACTTGGAAACGGTTTGACGTAGCTTATCCAAACTTGGTATGTGGACTCCTGATCGTGTTCTGACCACGCATAACCATGAATCGAAACTCTCTAGCGCCCTCTAGTGGTCAAATATGATAACTTGGACACGGTTTGACGTAGCTTATCCAAACTTGGTATATGGACTCCTGACCGTGTTCTGACCACGCAAAACCATGAATCGAAACTCTCCAATGCCCCCTTGTGGTCGAACATTATAACTTGGAAACGGTTTGACCTATCATAGCCAAAGTTGGTACACAGACTGTGGACCATCTTCTGATCATGCAATATGACTTATGTGAATCTTTGTAGCGCCCCTACTAAGAGAAAGAGTGTAAAAGCCAGACTGAATGAGTGTGTGACAGTGAGTGTCTGCGAGTGTAAAAAATGAGGGTGAGACAAAGAGAGCACACCTGTTTCGAGTGAATGTGCCTTCACTGTGTAACATTGTTGCGATATGCACTCTTTGCGGTGCACCTGGTGCGAGGGCCCGTCATCGCCGCTTGCGGCTTTAATTCTATTAGTCTTTCCACAGAACAGGCACGTCGCCAAGGGCCAACAAGTGCAGTGAAACAAGGACACGGAAATCAAGGCTAAATGTATGGAAATGAACAGTGCAAAGAATATGAAAATAACATGATTATGCAATGCAAATGTTTGATTCTACAAATTACTGATAGGTAGACCCATATTCAGGTATGATAGTATAGGAGGACCACAATATTTTTGAAAATTCCTAGAAAAAATGGCATTAAAGTCACAAATTTGTGAGAACATCAGTATTTCTGAGAAAAAAAGTGAAGAAAGAAAGTCTTGATAAAAGTAAAGTTTTGCAAGAAGGAAAGAAAAGAAATTTGTGTGTATGCTAGTGAATTGAGATTGCAGCCTATATATCCACAAGGCCTTATTCATTATGATGACAAAATTGGTGAATGTTGGTCTAATAAATACACATACCACGCAAGTCATTCATCTGTTAATTAATTTATTAGCTATGCATCAAAGGTGAATATGTAAATCCTTAGATATAATTTGAATGATTTATATTAACAATTTTTAGTTCTTGCATTCTAGGATTCTATATCGCCAGCTGGAGTGATCTGTTTCCCAAAACCATCATTGCTAACTAAGTTAGCAACTATGTTGGTTGCAATGCAATTTCCCATTGACAACTAACTAAGTTGCTAACTGGTTAACTATGCTTTTGGGAAACGTACGCCAGTGACTAAGGGGGCCAAGCGCCACGTGGAGGACGTTTGGCTGGGGAGAGACTATAACCTCATCAACACTGTCTGGCTCCACGTGATGCCTATTGATAGTCCTGGATAGATAGTCTGGCCCACGTGTGGAGAGGTTGCATCTGTTGTAACCACTACGCGTGCACGCACACACACACACACACACACACACACACACACACACACACACACACACACACAGACATAAAGACCTCAGCAATCAATGCACATGGTGGTAAATCTCTCAAATGCGTTTTACAAATGGGCCTGAAACAGCACAGACATGACATGACATGACAGGATGTAAAGGACATGAAATGGAATACAAAAAAATTCCTCTTATTGCAATTACCAAGTTGTTAGATTTATGATTAAACTATTTTCTGCCTACCCTTGAAAGCCTAATATTCAATTCAATTCCATTTTACTTGTAAAGTGCCAAATACAATACTAAATACAATACAAAAAAACTCCCTTTTAATAGTGATAATTCTTTTTTTGGAAGAAACCTTGGACAGATCTCAGACTCATGGACTCAACAGGGGCAGAGTGAAGTTACAAGTCATTAGTTTGGAGATTGCTAATTGTCCATGACTTTGACTAAGCACCAACCAAATATGTAACTGAACTATGTTCAGACGATCATGTGATAAAAGTCTCAGTGTTGCTGAAGAGTCCCTAAAGACACCATCAGTATTCGCTCATGAAGCAACATTTGACATTTATTGTTCAATTTTTTTTATCGTTCAAGTTGCTAAATTCTATCGCTCACAGTTTATATCACTTTAGTTGCTTTTGTTACTCGTGTCCAGACAAAGTCAATTACCTCCGACATTCTTGTTGCCTGTATCACTTGTTATCTGAACGTACATTTAGGTAGGGGGAGATGTACTAATGTTATTCCCATGATATTTTGCATCCCAACCAGATCCAGATATTGCTGTTGCTATGTAGCCTACAGAAGGGAATTTTGTATATTTCATAAGAACACAAAAATTGTACTTGTTTGTGATGAGACTGCAGCTACATGTATAAGGGATGATCTTACCTTGCATAACTATAGACAGTAGCTTACAGCCTAGTGGTTCCCATGGTTTCATTCTACAGCCACTCACCCTTGTGACCTATTAATCACACCATTACTTAACTGCCCCCCAGGCAAGACTTTGACCAAGAGGAAGTAGGAGAAATTAAGTGAGACTTACACAAGGCTCTATCATAACGTTGAAGATATGTGGAGAT
>JAODXP020000004.1:7691656-7694156 GCA_027497455.2 Sardinella longiceps | reverse complement strand
TTAACATCACCTTGGTCTATTTTGCCGTTTTCTATCCTCCTTCACAGCCTCAAACAGAGCCTGTGTACTTTGGCTTATTAGAAAAGAATGTGCCACTAAGCAAGGGATTAGACGGCCGTGACGGATGTATACTGTGTGGATGGGACCTCCTTCTGTGTTTGTGCCTGCTTTGTATTCAACTTGTGTTCATTCTATCTGCTTTTCCCCTTAAAGTCTTAATTTGATATTTGAGGAAGGAGGGGGAGGCAGGATTAATAGTGCTTGCGGCACGGTAAGCGGAGGATAGAATGCACAACCCCGGGGGGGATTTGCTGCGATAGCCCTGAGAGGAATTTAATGCTTATTGCTTGTCACACGGCACAACAGGAAATGATTGTTTTTTATAACATTCCAATTAAGGATCCAGCTGAAAGACAAACCTCTGTCACACATCTGGTTGAGTCTGATACAGACGTCCACACAGCAACACGCTGAGAGACACCTGCTAGGATTGTAGTCACATGTGGCATAGACATAATTGCTGTATTGAGGTATAGGTCTTTTAGTTCTTATTGTTTATTTTCACAATGTCTGGTCCTTAATTGTTCTTGGTGTAGAAAGGACTCTGTAGTTCTCACACACATGAGGTTGACATTTAGGGTTGTAGTTTTTTTCCTCTTTATTTGACAGTGTGTTTGTGTATATATCAGGGGTTTCAAGACACAGATTCCCAGGGAACCGTCAAGAAAGTAAACACACCATGAGTTCCTAGCCACCCATCGTTCTTAGAAGCCCTGTTGTTCTGGTGATGTACTGCCCACCAATCTTCCCTTTATACTGTCTTTATGCAACAAGACTATATATTTCCCTCCTTGTGGCCCCCGAAAGAAATTCGGAAGCCATTTTGGACAACTCATTATGGTCCATTAATTGGCATGCACCCTTTTTGTTTATGACTTCATCTAATGGACTGCGGAGCCAGAGGAAGGATGGTGGCCGATTTGTGCCCTCTTTCCTGTGTCATCCCCCTTTCTTTTCTTTTCTTTTCTTTTCTTTTCTTTTCCTTTCTTCCTCTATGAGGAATAATGCTTGTGGTACTGAAGACTCCCAACACCCTGCACCTCTTCGGGACAAAACCTCCCGTTCACTGGCAACGTCGGGCCAGGAATCTGAGGCCAGGGACTCCTTCCAGGATCACCATGTGTCTCGAATACAGATGGGCTGTGTCAGGGCGTGCTTTATGGGGTCTCTTAGCAACACAGGCTAACGTGGCAACTGCAGAACAGAGGCCTGTGTTTGAGAATCCGGGTGAAAGAGTGTTTTTTTCTCCCCTCTTTCCCTTTTCATCATTTGCCTTGCTTGAGTTGAGCAAAAACAAGTGGAGAATGGGTGCTGGCAATGAAGAAGTATGTTTGGAACCAGTTGATTGAACAGACCCAGCAGATGAAGAGGATTCCTGAGCCGAGTGGAGAATTCTCCTGGCAAAGCTAGCCTAGTGTCTAACATTGTGTTCCTCCTGATAGACATAAGTTTACTAAGGGCTGATTCCAAGGCCAATTCTGGCGTGGTTGTGTCCACACTGGATGCCTGAAAAGACTGTTTACATAGGGCACTACAGGGTTTGGCATTTCCCTCGCAGTCATTGTGGTATGTCACCTTTTCCATTTTAAACCCTGCTTGTTTACTTATTGTGCCTCTACAATGGCAGCACTTCTTCTACCCACACAGTACTGTCAGATCATGACCCTAGAGCCTGTTTTTTCCATCCTAGAGGAAGTGAGGAGAAATCTTATCCTTGTTTTTTTTCCCTCTCTCTCTCTCTCTCTCTCTCTCTCTCTCTCTCTCTCTCTCTCTCTCTCTCTCTCTCTTTTTTTTTTTTCTCTTTCTCTATCCTCTACACTACCTCTTCAGAAGTCCAGACAGGTGTGCTTGCTGTTAGACTGTATATATCAGTGGCAACTGAAAGCTTGGCCTCTTGGGAAATGTCGAAATGCCTGTCGTCATTCCCTGTCACACGCTCTCCTCTGATCGATGGCACACCACTCCTGGGTGAGCTGGCAGAATGAGGCGGGCAGTGGTATTTCCAGGGCAAAACCTATATATTCTTCGATGATTCTGTTTTTTTTTTTTTTTTTTTTTTTTTTTTTGTTTTTAAGTTTCAAGTAGTTCTCATTGAATACTTTTTTGTCAAATTGAATGATTTGCTCATCACAGTTGCTCAGCTGTCTATTCGATGTGTCTTCTCTGAAAAATCCTTTCCCCCCCAATGGCATGTAAATTGGAAATAAATGTAGTGCTTTGGACAAACCTAGAAACTATTCCAGCCAATACTCATGTTAGTTAACATGCGCAGAAGTGACATGTGGCATTGAATTCATATTGCCTATTGAATTATATATACAGTATAATGTACGTATATTTAATAAAGGGAATTGATTTATTTATTTACCGTATATCAGGGCAGGGATCGAATCATAGACAAGACATCTTTGCCTCCCGTGGAAAAATATTAACACACACA
>JAODXP020000004.1:7683609-7691556 GCA_027497455.2 Sardinella longiceps | reverse complement strand
GATAAAACTGAGTTTCTGTATTTGTTTTACACACATAATTTGTGACCTAAAGCACCGTGCATTACCATGAGAGGCCAAAGCTATGTTCCAAAAAGAGAACTTTATATTTGTACAACACCAGAGAGAGAGAGAGAAGGAGGAGGAGGCTGCACTTACAGAGACATTTGGCTGCTGAAGGGTCCCAGAGATGAACCAAAGACCCAGGCAGCAGAAGGGAAGGGCCAAATTCTTTCCATGTAATGAGACGCATCAACTGCAGACTGTGCTTAGCATTTCATGAAGACAGTGAGAGGAAGCAGGAGTCGGAGAAAGTCTTAAGGCTGGCACCTTAATTCTACCAGTTTCCACCATGTCTCAGTTATAACCCCAAGCTAAGGATGAAGCTGCTGCTCCATCTTCTCATAACCACAGACAACACAGGCAAGGACAGCAGAGCTTAGGGACCCTCTTCCACCTTCCTGCCACCTTTAAAGTAATTCTTTATTAAACTTGTTGTAGAATATGTTGTTGTCCTTGAGGATGTTTGCTTCTGTTGTGTTCATTGGTGTGAGCTGTGTGTGGATGCTTTATGAGAGAAAATAGCAAAAAGGAAAAGGGAGAAAATGAGAGTACATTGTGGATACAGATACCACCTGTACACACACAATAGTGTACATGTCCACACACACACAAACACACAAACACATGCACACACACACACACATACACACACACAAAGAGATCCAAGATGAAAGTGAGGCACTCACATATTGCGGTCAGATCAGAGGGCAGTATTGATGGCTGCCGTCAGGCAGCTGAATGGGTCTAGCTCGGCAGACTGTTGATAAGTGGAGCACTGCCTCTGGCCATGCGGTGGTGTTCAGTGTCAAAGTCCTGCATGGACACCGCCGCCCCGTGGGTCATGCTTGGAGGCTCAGCGTTTGAAGTGCAGAGTGAAACCCACAGTCTGCTGATGGCTCCAGTGAATAATGATTATGCTTTACCTGTGGCCAACACAAGGAGCTTCAACACATAATGACCCAGTGAGAGATTCAATTGTTCATCTCTGAGCAGAAGACCACATGTTATTATTGAATAGTCTGTGCTTTTTGTTTTGTTGGTTTTAGCAAGAAGCCCACCCACATAAAGTGTGTGTGTGTTTGTGAAATCAGCACAGAATCACATGTTCTGTTACTGTGGATGAGTCATCTTCAAATGACATTTAAATGGAGGACCTGGCCTTATTTCCAAAACAACCCGGGCAAGCCGGTTTTGATTGCGGTAGAACTTGTTGACAATCTGTTTAGCATAGCCCATATTAAATGGAACCGGAACAGTGATGACAACAACAGCCAAAGCAACAACACCCTTAAAAACGGCAATGAAGCCACTACTCTCTTGATATCAACAGCAGATGGCTTTCAAAGCTTAACGGAACTCGCCCGTCAAAAACGATGGAGCGTTTTGTCAAAAGTGTCTCAATATGTGTGACTCACTGCAGTGTGTACCCATGCGGTGGGAGCTAGCATGCTGGCACATACAGCACAGCAGCGAAAGCCACTCGGAGGAAACGGGAGCAGTTGGGGCCATACACTTTCAAGTGTTGATTAGGCTTCACAGCCGCTGCTCTTCTCTCTTTCTCTCTCTCTCTCTCTCTCTCTCTCTCTCTCTCTCTCTCTCTCTCTCTCTCTCTCTCTGTCTTGCTCTCTTCCCCCCACACACTTTTATCTTTCTCATTCTCATCATATCAGCTTAGGCAAACTTACCCCATTCACCCCATTATGCAGAATAAACCCAACGTTAAACAACGCTAATGTCATTGGTAGATCCTCACTGAAAAAAAAAAGAAATCTCTGAATTGTCAGCTATTCCTTGTCCTTGTCATGCTCCTTCAGAAATTAAAATGTTGTCATCTTGGCAAGGGACGTATCAGAATCTGTACTGCGCTGCGTTGTGCTGCTGTGTTGCACTCTGGGCTGTCTGGCTGCGTCCCCCTGCTGCATGTTTGCTTGCTGGTATTAACAGGGCCCCGGTGACTTGCCTGGGCATTCGACAATATTAATCCAGAGAGTCAGCGTGACATTTAATTACTATCTGAGAGGCTGACTGGGCCCTTCTGCATCCTCGGAAAAACTGATTCCATTTGTGCCACTGAAGACTCCAGCAGCACCAGTTTCACTTGTCTGTGTGTCTGTCTGTTTCTCTCCTGCTCCTTTTCTCTCTCTCTCTCTCTCTCTCTCTCTCTCTCTCTCGCTCGCTCTCTCCCCAATCTGAGGCTTGAGAAAAATATGTGTGTGGTGGGGGGTATGGGGGTGGAGGGGGTCAACTACCTGTCTAAACAAAAAGCTTTCGTAATGCAAAGTGAGTTTTTGCCATGCCAATAACCCCCATTTGGATGAAATTGAATTTGGAGAGGGGGAGAGAAAGAGAAACACGGAAAGAAGGAATGAGAGAGGGAGAGAGAGAGAGAGAGAGAGAGAGAGAAAGCAGTGAAAGAGGGGACATTAGGAGACTATGTGGAATGGGTGCTGTCATTCTTTCCCCTCTGTCCTCTGCTCCTTTGTCGAGCTCCTGGCAGGCTGGCGCGCCTGTGTGTCCCAGACTGCTTAGGCTGTTACTGATGAGGTGGCGCCGGCGCTGGATGCCTCTTGCTTACAGTGACATTTTCTTTGTGTGTGTGTGTGTGTGTGTGTGTGTGTGTGTGTGTGTGTGTGTGTGTGTGTGTGTGTGTCTGTGCACATGCATATGTGTGTGTCTAAGAGAGAGAAAGAAAGTTTAGGAAGAATGAAATCACTCTACGGACCCACAGGTAAGGGGCGGATTTGGGCAACCCTTTCCCTCCAGCTGTCCCTGGCATTCTGTCCATTCCTCATGGTCTCTCCACTTGTCTATAAACACCTGCACAGTGACAAATGCACACAGACACACACACACACACACACACACACACAACATAACACACACAGCACTAAACACACACACACACACACACACACACACACACACACACATCAACCCCCCCCGCCCCACACACACACACATGCACACATACATAACCCTGTGTAGCTTGGGGATGTCTTCATATGCTTTTGACAGCTCTGCGGGTGAGCTATTGTGTTATTGCCTCTCTTCGGAGTAATACTCTCTCCTACTGTGGCATTCCATGCCTAGTCCACCAGTATGGACCCCCCCAGTCCTCCCGAGCCTGCTCACAATATTGTGCTTGGCCTCCTAACTTTTAAAGCAGTTGTGTTCCTAGAGACTCCTACGGGTCATCCTTACACTAATAACTCCAGTCCATCACTCCCAAACACACCTACAGTATTCAGAGATACAAACACACACACACACACACACACACATGCACACACATGCTACGCACAGTGCATGCACAGACATACTCCCAAAACTCTCACTGAATGCCTGGCCTGCACTAAAGAGTGGCTCCGTCACCCGTAGCAACGCAGGATTTGCTGCGAATAGGATGCGGAGGACCAGAAGGAATTTAATCTAATAAATTCCAGCGGGATGTTTCGTGCTCGGGGCCCAGCAAGGAATTTCCAGGGATGAGAAGTGGGAATAGATTGCATGCTTGTGAGGAGGTAGCGCTACATTGAAAACATTGGGGGGGGGGGGGGGGACGCATTGTGAGAATAAATGCCTGATTTGGTTTTAGATAGCAGAGTAATTACTCTCTGTGTGGAGCTACACTGTTAGGACCAGACTATTATATCCTCAGTTCTGCATGCATATACTGTACATCAACACACACACACAACACACACACACACACACACACACACACACACACACACACACACACACTCAGACAAATTCAGTGACACATAAATCAATATTCTCTTTCATTGCTGGAGTAATTGACTTTAGTCTATCTATTCTATACCAATACTGAGGGACTTGGCACAGAGGGTTTAACTTGTATCTGTGCACCTTTCACAAACAAACAAACAAAAAAATATTTAAAATATTTAAATAGTACAACAGAAAAATAATTGACTGCCCTTATTGCGCCCACATTCCTCCTCCTCCTCCTCACTTATGTTTGCCACCATTATGCTTTAATTGCATCCTGCCTCATTACCATAGAAACTCAAACGTAGGAGATGTGCGTGCTTTAAAAGTCTGGCTGCAGACTCAAAATCTCAAATGCTTCTCCCACCTCAAATGACTGCCCACTTCATCCAGGTTATTGGTTTGATAGTTAGGCTGATTCTGTGTTTGACAAAATGTCTGATAGTAAGACACTTGATGACAAGATAGATCCTCTTATGACTGATGACTGATAGCTCATTGTTTAGCTATTTTATATACACAATAAAATCCATCTGAATGTCATGTGAGTTTGCCTGAATCATACTGAAGTACTGGTGAAGGTGAATGTGATTGTGTCAGAGCAACGCTGTCTCAAATATACTCACAACCAAGTTGTGTGTTATTGTTGTAACAGACCCTCCAGACCCACCCTATCAGCCTATGTATGCTCAGTCACTCCCAGTCGTTAACAGACTCTTGCTTTAATTTCCCCACACTTTGTTGCTTGTGGCTCTGCCTGTGTGAGGCCTCATAAACATGGGGGCTTGATTTGTTGCCAGAGTGTAAACCTGAAAAGATGGCCACTGGGCTTCTCAAAGCCGCTTGTTTAATTGATTTCCTGCACTGTCACAGATAATAGAGTCTGAAAGATGACTGGGCTAAACACCTTCCTGTGTAATGGCTTTCACATCAACCACGTCTGTTTTACGTAACTTAATGCCCAGCTAGTTATGTTGCATAGTCCTCTGGCTGTTCAGCCCACTGTCGGCAGCCATTTTGATTGTTGACTCATGAATGTGATTATTGAAATAGCCATTTCATTCAATTGCTTTGCATAATTGAAAGGTTAACATGCTTATCGCGGTTTGCACCATGGGGTTGGCTCGAAGGACAGGGAGAGTGTTATTTTTTCCCTGGTTGTCACTGGCAAGCATGTAATTCTATTAGTCTTTCCACAGAACAGGCACGTCGCCAAGGGCCAACAAGTGCAGTGAAACAAGGACACGGAAATCAAGGCTAAATGTATGGAAATGAACAGTGCAAAGAATATGAAAATAACATGATTATGCAATGCAAATGTTTGATTCTACAAATTACTGATAGGTAGACCCATATTCAGGTATGATAGTATAGGAGGACCACAATATTTTTGAAAATTCCTAGAAAAAATGGCATTAAAGTCACAAATTTGTGAGAACATCAGTATTTCTGAGAAAAAAAGTGAAAAAAGAAAGTCTTGATAAAAGTAAAGTTTTGCAAGAAGGAAAGAAAAGAAATTTGTGTGTATGCTAGTGAATTGAGATTGCAGCCTATATATCCACAAGGCCTTATTCATTATGATGACAAAATTGGTGAATGTTGGTCTAATAAATACACATACCACGCAAGTCATTCATCTGTTAATTAATTTATTAGCTATGCATCAAAGGTGAATATGTAAATCCTTAGATATAATTTGAATGATTTATATTAACAATTTTTAGTTCTTGCATTCTAGGATTCTATATCGCCAGCTGGAGTGATCTGTTTCCCAAAACCATCATTGCTAACTAAGTTAGCAACTATGTTGGTTGCAATGCAATTTCCCATTGACAACTAACTAAGTTGCTAACTGGTTAACTATGCTTTTGGGAAACGTACGCCAGTGACTAAGGGGGCCAAGCGCCACGTGGAGGACGTTTGGCTGGGGAGAGACTATAACCTCATCAACACTGTCTGGCTCCACGTGATGCCTATTGATAGTCCTGGATAGATAGTCTGGCCCACGTGTGGAGAGGTTGCATCTGTTGTAACCACTACGCGTGCGCGTGCACGCACACACACACACACACACACACACACACACACACACACACACACACACACACACACACACAGACATAAAGACCTCAGCAATCAATGCACATGGTGGTAAATCTCTCAAATGCGTTTTACAAATGGGCCTGAAACAGCACAGACATGACATGACATGACAGGATGTAAAGGACATGAAATGGAATACAAAAAAATTCCTCTTATTGCAATTACCAAGTTGTTAGATTTATGATTAAACTATTTTCTGCCTACCCTTGAAAGCCTAATATTCAATTCAATTCCATTTTACTTGTAAAGTGCCAAATACAATACTAAATACAATACAAAAAAAACTCCCTTTTAATAGTGATAATTCTTTTTTTGGAAGAAACCTTGGACAGATCTCAGACTCATGGACTCAACAGGGGCAGAGTGAAGTTACAAGTCATTAGTTTGGAGATTGCTAATTGTCCATGACTTTGACTAAGCACCAACCAAATATGTAACTGAACTATGTTCAGACAATCATGTGATAAAAGTCTCAGTGTTGCTGAAGAGTCCCTAAAGACACCATCAGTATTCGCTCATGAAGCAACATTTGACATTTATTGTTCAATTTTTTTTATCGTTCAAGTTGCCAAATTTTATCGCTCACAGTTTATATCACTTTAGTTGCTTTTGTTACTCGTGTCCAGACAAAGTCAATTACCTCCGACATTCTTGTTGCCTGTATCACTTTTTATCTGAACGTACAGTAAGGGCCATGGGGTGGAGTCAGTTGTGGGGGAAAACATTTAGGTAGGGGGAGATGTACTAATGTTATTCCCATGATATTTTGCATCCCAACCAGATCCAGATATTGCTGTTGCTATGTAGCCTACAGAAGGGAATTTTGTATATTTCATAAGAACACAAAAATTGTACTTGTTTGTGATGAGACTGCAGCTACATGTATAAGGGATGATCTTACCTTGCATAACTATAGACAGTAGCTTACAGCCTAGTGGTTCCCATGGTTTCATTCTACAGCCACTCACCCTTGTGACCTATTAATCACACCATTACTTAACTGCCCCCCAGGCAAGACTTTGACCAAGAGGAAGTAGGAGAAATTAAGTGAGACTTACACAAGGCTCTATCATAACGTTGAAGATATGTGGAGATGAGGCTTGGGATGGAATATTCCTTACGAAAAGACAATATTTGCCATGGGAATGTTATTTGATGGGGAGCAAGTGAAGACTGTCGTCTGTTGTTACTGCTTTCTCTCTCAGTGGGAGACTGCTAGGGCAGAGGTCTCCCTGAGGCCTGCGCTGCTCCATCTATGAGCTTTTGCTCACTGCAAACCTCCATATCTCTGTCAATCTCACTTTCGCTCACTGTTTGAGCTACATGCGTGAGCTTGAGGAGCCGTGTTACTCTGAACTGTGAACATGTGCATCTGTGTGTGTGTGTGTGTGTGTGTGTGTGTGTGTGCGTGCGTGTGTGTACGTGTGTGTGTGTGTGTGTGTGTGTGTGTGTGTGTGTGTGTGTGTGTGTGTGTGTGTGCGTGTCACTTTTTTGTGTGTGATTTTTTATTTCCATTTGGGCCTCTGGTGCTTCTACAACCCCTGAGAATGAAACATCTATCACGTTTTTGTGAATCAGTTCAGATCAGTTTAGAGATCTAGCTGTCAGAAAACATGTGCTAGAAGGAGCCACTTGGATGTCTTCCCTGTCCTAGCGTCAGTCTAGGAAGGACTGAATAGCCTCTGATAATTCAACATATAGACCTATGTTAAAGCAATATACCGGAGTAAGTTTAATCATAGTCCTGCTACACAAGCCTTCTAACAGCAACATATTTCGCATGAAATGGAAGATTTTCAAACAGAACAGACCTAACGCGAACACTAAACACTTTACATTGAGTCAATGTAACCTCAGAGCTTACTTTCGGTTTCCAGCAGTCAGGTCCCATTGATTCAGTGTAAAGTGCCTGTTCGCTTCTGCGTTCGCGTTCGGTCTGTGCTGTACCAAATTATTTTGTTCCACTCGCTAACTAGCGCATTTAGCAAGCTCTTTCAACAGGGCTATGCTTGAATTCACTCTGGTACTCTCCTTTAAGTTAGCATGTTGGAA
>JAODXP020000004.1:7663609-7678609 GCA_027497455.2 Sardinella longiceps | reverse complement strand
CTCGCTCCTGCGTCTTGCCCTCTTTTTATCCTTCTTTTTTTGCTAGTACTTTCACTTTCTTGCTCCCTCTCTCTATCTGCCCCCCCCCCCCCTCCCCATCTGCTTATCCCTGTGCCAATAATTGCTTCATGCCTCTTGCTGCCATACAGCTTTTAGAGAATTGGCAGACCTGTGGGAAACGAAGATACCATTCTTCAACGGTCAATGGTCTGCGCCTCAGTGATAAGACTTAACAGACAAAAAAAATTGTATATTAAGGGTTTGCAGCGTCTCCATGGGGGGGCCCACACTCTCAGGGCGGAAACATCTGTTAATTTCACACAACAGCAGGGAGGGACACTGGTCACCACAAGAGGGACATGGGACTTCAGTCCTATTAGGAATGCTGTTACAGTGCTGCATGATATACACAGTAAATGTAGTGTGTGTGTGTGTTTGTGTGTGTGAGTAAGTGTCGTGTGTGTGTGTGTGTGTGTGTGTGTGTGTGTGTGTGTGTGTGTGTGTGTGTGTGTGTGTGTGTCTGTGTGTTTGCGTGAATGGTCCGTCTGGAGTTGTGAGGGAGCGTACTATATGTCTATGTTGTTCCTTATCGTGTGGGTAAACGGTTAGTCTACAGTGGGTAATTCTTTCGTGATCTTTACTCAGAGGCTTAGATCCAAGGCCTGTGCCGTCTGCGGTCTCCAACCAGTTGGTGATTGAGTAATGCAGCTGCATCTGTATGACTGGCTGGGACTGACGATTTATAGCTGGTGCGTCACTACTCGGGCATTTTGTCACACTTTCTATTAATGGGGGGGTGGGGGCGGGGTGTTGGGGCAGAGGGGGAAAGGCCATCTACAGATCACTACACTATGTGGATGTGTGTGTGTGTGTGTGTGTGTGTGTGCGTGTGTGTGTATGTGTGTCAGCAACAGCAGTCTCACTGTCCTCTTCCCTGAAACCCCTACCACCTCCTGCACATAAGAAAAAAAAAAAAAAAAGTACCCACTGACTTAGCCCTCTCCAAAGCTACACCCATCTTAATCTTGATTTGTGACTGTTGAGAGCATTTAGTCTGTCTAGATTTCCGAGGGAGGTCGTCTCAGAGCTCTCCCGGGACTGCACGCTTCTTCCCTGACCTCAGGGACTGCGTCCCAGCAGAGCCGTCGCTATGGAGACAGGCGGACAATTGATGGGGAGAATATTTTGACAAGGCCACGAGACCTGCCTCTCAGGCACATTTTATTAAGCGCTTCAACCTCTGACCCGGGTGACTATTAATTCATTCGCAGATGAATTCCATGCAGAGAATACCGAGACAGGCTTGAGGGTTATTATGGGGTGTCTCAGTCACCATAGCGCCATGCACTGATGACGTATAGACTCCCTGCGGAAAGGTCAGAGCATAGTCACGTCTCTCACAAGCACGGCGTGCCACTGTTGGCCCGGATTATTTTAAAAGGGTGTTGATTTTGCTCTAATTCCAAGTTAAATGCATCTGGTATACAGTTTAGTGCCAAAGTGTCAAAAAAATCCCTGCTGTTCCAATAAACTACAAGCTATTTGTATACAGCAAAAAGGACCGTACTTGTAAACGATACACAGGACTATTAACATAGCTGCTTGAATTAACATCACCTTGGTCTATTTTGCCGTTTTCTATCCTCCTTCACAGCCTCAAACAGAGCCTGTGTACTTTGGCTTATTAGAAAAGAATGTGCCACTAAGCAAGGGATTAGACGGCCGTGACGGATGTATACTGTGTGGATGGGACCTCCTTCTGTGTTTGTGCCTGCTTTGTATTCAACTTGTGTTCATTCTATCTGCTTTTCCCCTTAAAGTCTTAATTTGATATTTGAGGAAGGAGGGGGAGGCAGGATTAATAGTGCTTGCGGCACGGTAAGCGGAGGATAGAATGCACAACCCCGGGGGGGATTTGCTGCGATAGCCCTGAGAGGAATTTAATGCTTATTGCTTGTCACACGGCACAACAGGAAATGATTGTTTTTTATAACATTCCAATTAAGGATCCAGCTGAAAGACAAACCTCTGTCACACATCTGGTTGAGTCTGATACAGACGTCCACACAGCAACACGCTGAGAGACACCTGCTAGGATTGTAGTCACATGTGGCATAGACATAATTGCTGTATTGAGGTATAGGTCTTTTAGTTCTTATTGTTTATTTTCACAATGTCTGGTCCTTAATTGTTCTTGGTGTAGAAAGGACTCTGTAGTTCTCACACACATGAGGTTGACATTTAGGGTTGTAGTTTTTTTCCTCTTTATTTGACAGTGTGTTTGTGTATATATCAGGGGTTTCAAGACACAGATTCCCAGGGAACCGTCAAGAAAGTAAACACACCATGAGTTCCTAGCCACCCATCGTTCTTAGAAGCCCTGTTGTTCTGGTGATGTACTGCCCACCAATCTTCCCTTTATACTGTCTTTATGCAACAAGACTATATATTTCCCTCCTTGTGGCCCCTGAAAGAAATTCGGAAGCCATTTTGGACAACTCATTATGGTCCATTAATTGGCATGCACCCTTTTTGTTTATGACTTCATCTAATGGACTGCGGAGCCAGAGGAAGGATGGTGGCCGATTTGTGCCCTCTTTCCTGTGTCATCCCCCTTTCTTTTCTTTTCTTTTCTTTTCTTTTCTTTTCCTTTCTTCCTCTATGAGGAATAATGCTTGTGGTACTGAAGACTCCCAACACCCTGCACCTCTTCGGGACAAAACCTCCCGTTCACTGGCAACGTCGGGCCAGGAATCTGAGGCCAGGGACTCCTTCCAGGATCACCATGTGTCTCGAATACAGATGGGCTGTGTCAGGGCGTGCTTTATGGGGTCTCTTAGCAACACAGGCTAACGTGGCAACTGCAGAACAGAGGCCTGTGTTTGAGAATCCGGGTGAAAGAGTGTTTTTTTCTCCCCTCTTTCCCTTTTCATCATTTGCCTTGCTTGAGTTGAGCAAAAACAAGTGGAGAATGGGTGCTGGCAATGAAGAAGTATGTTTGGAACCAGTTGATTGAACAGACCCAGCAGATGAAGAGGATTCCTGAGCCGAGTGGAGAATTCTCCTGGCAAAGCTAGCCTAGTGTCTAACATTGTGTTCCTCCTGATAGACATAAGTTTACTAAGGGCTGATTCCAAGGCCAATTCTGGCGTGGTTGTGTCCACACTGGATGCCTGAAAAGACTGTTTACATAGGGCACTACAGGGTTTGGCATTTCCCTCGCAGTCATTGTGGTATGTCACCTTTTCCATTTTAAACCCTGCTTGTTTACTTATTGTGCCTCTACAATGGCAGCACTTCTTCTACCCACACAGTACTGTCAGATCATGACCCTAGAGCCTGTTTTTTCCATCCTAGAGGAAGTGAGGAGAAATCTTATCCTTGTTTTTTTCCCTCTCTCTCTCTCTCTCTCTCTCTCTCTCTCTCTCTCTCTCTCTCTCTCTCTCTCTCTCTCTTTTTTTTTTTTCTCTTTCTCTATCCTCTACACTACCTCTTCAGAAGTCCAGACAGGTGTGCTTGCTGTTAGACTGTATATATCAGTGGCAACTGAAAGCTTGGCCTCTTGGGAAATGTCGAAATGCCTGTCGTCATTCCCTGTCACACGCTCTCCTCTGATCGATGGCACACCACTCCTGGGTGAGCTGGCAGAATGAGGCGGGCAGTGGTATTTCCAGGGCAAAACCTATATATTCTTCGATGATTCTGTTTTTTTTTTTTTGTTTTTTTTTTTTGTTTTTAAGTTTCAAGTAGTTCTCATTGAATACTTTTTTGTCAAATTGAATGATTTGCTCATCACAGTTGCTCAGCTGTCTATTCAATGGCATGTAAATTGGAAATAAATGTAGTGCTTTGGACAAACCTAGAAACTATTCCAGCCAATACTCATGTTAGTTAACATGCGCAGAAGTGACATGTGGCATTGAATTCATATTGCCTATTGAATTATATATACAGTATAATGTACGTATATTTAATAAAGGGAATTGATTTATTTATTTACCGTATATCAGGGCAGGGATCGAATCATAGACAAGACATCTTTGCCTCCCGTGGAAAAATATACACACACACATACACACACACACACACACATATATATATATATATATATATATATATATATATATATATATATATATAATAGACTCTGTATTTAAGTTGTCAACAAATATGCAGCTGAGAATGTTTGAATAGTGTATTCACCCCACACCTGCTCTTTACAGCAGGTTTCACTTGCCTCTGTAAGAAGGTTTGTTGGAAGTTGATGTGATCAGACATGACTACATAGTGCACCTGACTGAGCAGGCCTCTCAGTCCTCTAAGAGGATATGAAAAAACAGTTGCACAAGTGCAAAGCAACCTTTGGCTCGACAGGAAACCCCAGTTAGGAGATCTTAGACTGCCAAAGGAAGCCTTTGAACGCACCCTTTTCTTGACACTGTTGTGCCTTGAATGCCTCTCCCTGTGTCAGTTTTGCAGTGGTAGAAAAAAAAGGGGAAAAAAAGCTATAAAAGCATGTCAATATGAAAGCATGCTGAATTGTCATGACATCATTTCCTCATCCTCTGTAGAGTAGGCTGCTGAGTGTGAGAGGGATGTGAGCTCAGAGGATGAAGGAGAGAAATGAAAGCATACAAGAGAGAAGAAGGAAGAGATGTGTGTGTGTGTGTGTGTGTGTGTGTGTGTGTGTGTGTGTGTGTGTGTGTGTGTGTGTGTGTGTGTGTGTGTGTGTGTGTGTGTGTGTGTGTATGTGTGTGGGCCTGGGTTGGTGGGGAAGGGGGGGTCACTAGGCCTACTGATGCCTCACTGAGATTGCCCTCGTTACCCCAGTGCACCCCAATCACTGACAGGCGTGAAGTACACTTTCATCGTCTGACCCAAGAAATTCTGACAGACAGACAGACAGACAGACACGTAGCTGCATGTGGATAAGAACTGTGAAGTGAGGTTGGATTGGTGAAACAGCATTAGAAAACCTTGAGCAGCTGCAGCGATGGTCACACATCTCTCGTGGGTGTTTTAGCCTTACGCCAGAGGCCAGACCCCCAAGCACACACAGGGAGAATCCATTTTCACTGGCAGTCGTAAACGTGTCATTGCACTGAAATAAGATATTTACCTGCAGCAAAGACATTCGCGACCTTTGACCCCCGGAGGAGTGCCGACGCATACATATCTTAACCTACAGGACCACCTGATCAAAGAACCAATTGCGAGGAGATCAGAGACGCGCAGCAAGATTCCAACCACATCAATATATCACAAGCCAAGAATCAGATCAAATCACAGTTCATGTTTTTTTCTTCTTTGACTTGGCCTTGCGCTGTTGGTTTTGAAACATGAGTCATCCATGTGTGCGTTGGTGATAGATTCAACAAAAGGGACACGCTAAGAGCCAGTGAATCACCTCTTTTCTGGTGCAGCTGCTCAACACTCCCTACCTCCAGGGTCAGGCATTTATAGGGCTTCATTCTTTGGGCTGTGCAGAGAAACAGTCAAACACATTTAATCACTCTGAGTGCCACAGAAGCAATTTTCAAACCATCAAGACACATCCATTGCCACTCCTTTGCTAAGTTGATGCCTCTTGAGGCACTGCAAGTTTTCTTTCTTTTTTTTTTCTGTTTTGTCTTTTTGAACCTGTTTTTCATCAATCAGATGATTGGGTTCGGCTCCTTATGTGTTCTGAGAGCACAAACCTTGGATCTTTTTCTCTGAAGCATTACTTTCTGTGAAGAGATAACTTCAGTAATACATATAGAAGGTGCATTACTGTACTAAGGATTTTTTTTTTTCTTCTTCTTTTTTACTGTGCACGAAAATGATTGCCACAGCGAAAGCTCAAAATGATTTGCTATACCAGTTGAGAGACAAGCATGATTGGATCCTCCAGAAATCCATAAAGTCAGTGGAAAACATCGATGAGGATGTGTCTTGTTGATCTTTGCCATTTGAAAACAGCTATTGTGTATTACTCCGCAATCTAGCATGGATGTTTGACCAGAATTCACCTTATCCTGTCATGTTTATGCATGCATCTTGAATTGAGCCCAGGTTGGCTGTTCATCTCATGTCCATCAGGTGATCTGCAGGTTTCTACACAGATGCAGGGGTCGCTTACTCATCGCTCTATCATCTCTTGTGGTAGAGAACTTTCATGATTCCTCAGTTCCAGAGGAGTGCCAAGGTTTGTTTGTGATGAGGCCAGTTGCTATGGTTGTTTTATCGGCAGGATTCTAAGGGCGAGGCTATGGCCTCATCACTCCTGCTTGATGCATCCTGGGGAGGTAGGCATTGATTTTCATCACTCATCTCTAGCCCATCTGAATAAACGGACATCTAACAACCATCCACACACACCCCTGCTGGCCCCCACCCACTCAAACCCCAGCCACACGCCCACATCTTCCACACCCCATCCTCCCATCCACCACACCTACGTTCTCCAGTCAATAATTCTAATTTAATTAGGTTTACACCAACCAACACAGCATTTCCTGTTTCAGTTCCCACTATTCAACTGTACTGGACAGACACATGTAGTTGTTAATCTACAGGAGGAACATTGCCTAGCCTTAACTTATTTCACTGTGATGTTAGTCTGCCAGGTTTAATAGCTGTTATCCTTGCAAAAAGGAAATGGATGGTGAAAAATACTCAGCATAGAATGGACTGACCTTTGACTAAATTAAACTATTTCAACAATATTTTACACGTCTTGATCATTTACCCTTACTCTATTTACCCTTTTGTCATCCCCAGTGACTTGTGAGATTGTTCTAACATGCCGGTAATATAAAATAAACAATGGGATGCGTTATACATCAAACACTCAATTTTTAAATGTGCTTTGTTGATATGAAACAGTCGATGACAAAATTGTCTAGAGAAGGGGAATAATGTTACGTGCCCTTTCTCTACTCTCTTCAAAATGAGGCACTTGATATTATTTTCACTCTCACTGGATTCAGGTCACTGGATTTCACTCTCACTGGATTCAGATTGAAACCTATAACAAGGAGGGTCTCTTTCAAGACTGTCCTGTCCATTCTTTGAGTGAATGAATGACACCCGCCTCTTACTTTGCACAGAGACACATACACAAACTGGTTCCCCTAGACCAGGGAGTGTGTGTGTGTGTGTGTGTGTGTGTGTGTGTGTGTGTGTGTGTGTGTGTGTGTGTGTGTGTGTGTGTGTGTGGAACTCGAGAGCTCGTAAGCTGGAGGTCTCATCTCATGCAGGGCCACACACTCCCTGTCTCCTTGGCGATTGGCGCGATGTATGGGTGGACGGAGGATGACAGGTCATTTGCAGCTGTCGATTTGGCACACTGACAGTGTTATGATAGAACAGCGTTTTAGAGCACCTTGGCAGCAGGGGTACATGCACAATGAATTAGTGACTCACTGCCTTTTCAGAGGTGTCTGCTAGGTTGTGTGTGTGTGTGTGTGCGCGCACGCCCGCCTATACATAATCTCTTACCGTGTGTGTGTGTGTGTGTGTGTGTGTGTGTGTGTGTGTGTGTGTGTGTGTGTGTGAGTTTAATAATGTACACAAAAGCATACACATACACCTCTGAAAATATATGTGCACACACCACAATAACACAATTACTTACCTTGAGTCATTATTTACAGTCTCATTCTTCTCCATAACAAATGATCTGTGGTACTGTACTGCAATAGCCAACCAGAGCTTGTTCTGTCTTGTTGAACCATTGTTTTGTCTTATGTTTGGATTAGAAGAACAGAGCAACAGTGATGGTCTGTACAAGAGAGAACAAAAACCAACCTCCCTAATAAGGAGCTCTCTCTCTCTCTCTCTCTCTCACTCACTCACTCACTCACTCACCTCACACTCTCTCTCTCTCTCTCTCTCTCTCTCTCTACTCATTAATGAACCAAAAGTTGTTCTTCCCCCTCTCTCTTTCTCTCTCTCCCCCCATGCTCGTCAGCCTGCCTTGTTACAGACCTCAGCTCGGCTTTCATTAGCCGTTAAAACACAAAGGCTCTCTGGCTCACCAGGAAGCACTCCCAGCGGACTAATGGGTCTGTCCCACCCCGCCGTAAAACAGAAAAAGAAAGAAAGAGGTGGAAAAAAAACCCAGAATATATATAAATATATAAAAACTTTAAGATGCCGCTGCGGAAGGAAAGGAAGAGTAATAAAAGCGTTGTACGGTGCACTGACCCCTTAACCGCTAACATAGTTAGTGTTAATGTGCTCCTCAGAGAGCGCTCTGTGATTTTAAAGAGGCTGTCGTGACACAGCGTCGGACAGGATGGGAACTGGGCCGGGACTTGCTTGGACATTGGCTCAAACGCACCCCAGAGCCAGATGCCAGCTGTTGGGAGGGGGCAGGGCTGGTGCGGGGGTGCTGAGGGGATTTCGAGGGATGAGGGATTTTGCTGAACAGGCACCCAAAAACAACTCCGGGTCTGAGCTGGTCACTCAGAAAACCGAGCCACCGCCATGATGTGGACATCTGGAGGGGTTGGAAGGCCAGGGCAGAAATGCTGATGTCGGCTTGTTTTTCTTCTTTTTTTCCCTTTTTTTTTGGGGGGGGGGGTGTCACCAGTCCACTCATCTAGTGTGTGTGTGTGTGTGTGTGTGCATACTGTATATAGTTGTATGCACCATTACATACAGTAGATACCAAGGTTAAAGTGATAGTCAGGAGTTCCAACTACGGCTCTATTGTTCAAAATTACCAAGCACTGTCGGTAGGAAGAATTTGATGTAATGTAGAGTGAATAATGAACCTACAATACAGTTCATATTAAGTGAATGGGGCCGTGGGAAACAAAACAGAAGGCGAGCTTATAGCCCCATTTAGTTAGCTTAAGTGGTCAGCTCGCTATTAATTTCCCTGTTGTACCAAAATTCTCTTCTTCCCTACCGACACCAGTTGTTAAGTTAAACAACAGGACTGCAGTAAGTCCTCACCATCACTTTAAGACTGAGCTGTGTAGGCCCTTTCCCAATCTCTGTATGTGCGCACACTTGTACATGTGTGTGCTTATGTGTAGGCCTGTAAACTTGGTGGAGTAACCAGCTGGAGGCTGAGCATACAGTATTAGCCGAATCTTAGTGCTCTGTTTTGGGAGAGCGAAAGTCTGTCAGCCTGTCTGTCTATGTATGTTTCTGTTTGTGTGAGTCTGTCTATCTGTTTGTCTATGTATGTCTTTTTATGTTCCTGGCTGACTGTCTGCCTATGTATTTGTCTGTTTATGTGTTAGTCTTTGTCTGTCTGTCTGTCTCTCTGTGTATGTATGTGTCTGTTTATGTGCGAATCTGTCTCTCTGTCTGTATTCGTGTCAGTCCATCCATCCATCCGTCCGTCTGTCTGCCTGTTTGTCCCCTTCTGAGCTCCAGATGAAAGGAGGCAAAGGGAAATTACAAGGCTTGCTTGTAATATCCGCACCCAGAGACACCCCATCTGGTCAGCAGGCCCTTCCAGGGGTCGTGGGGGCCAGTGTGGAGCCTGAGGGGCCTTCTCTGGCTGGCCCAGCCTGGCAAATCCCTCTCCGCACTGGGCCCCACTTCGCCGCCGACACGCACTTGAAAGGCAGGTGCGTGAGTGGGAGGAGGCTTCGGCTGGGATTTTGGGGATCCAGAATAATCCTCGGGCTAACGCTGCGGCAAGCTCGCCATATCCTGCGCAGCCCGTGCTGTCCCGTCCCTGCCCAGGCTCGGCCAGCCGCGGCCCCGTCCGTCCCCACACCCTCTACCCCATCCCGAGTCCGGAATGTTCTGCGGCTGCCAAAAGCAACAGCTGTGCCGCACCTTTGTGGAGTTATCCGCTTGAACAGAAAAGACCCAAACGTGGATACGCGTGCGTGTTTGTGTGTGTATGTGTGTGTGTGTGTGTTTGTGTTTGTTTGTCTGTGTGAGGAGTGGGCGGTTTAGTGTTCCCCTCCCTTGCCTCAGCACCACTTCTTTCTCTCTCTCTCTCTCTCTCTCTCTCTCTCTCTCTTGGTCTCTCTATCTGTCTATATATGTTGTCTTCTCCATGTGTCTCTGTCTCTGTATGTATGTGTCATGTCTTTGACTGTAGCCACGTCTCTATCATTAGCATAGTCAAGATCTCTCCAACCTCCTCCCCCTTCTTCAGTAAGTTCTGTGCTTCCGCCCGACCAAAATATGGTCAGCCACTCCAGCAGAAAATCACAGGCAAATGGTCATCAGCTCCCCGTTATTTCTTGCAACCAAGTTCCAAATGACACCCCCTCTGAGGTCTGTCTCCGGCTGATTGGCTCTAGTCCAGCACGGAGTGACGTCATCTTCAATGACTTTAAAAGGAAGCTCTGTTTTGTTCAGTCATTACCCAGTTACATCCCCAATTTCCAGATCTGTGTGTGTGTGTGTGTGTGTGTGTGTGTGTGTGTGTGTGTGTGTGTGTGTGTGTGTGTGTTGATGAGAGAGGCTGGGACTTGAAAGGCCTGACAGGCAGGTGATGGATGGGAAGTTAACTCATGTTTTGCCAGCTCTAAAAAAAGATTGCAGAGAGGGAGAGAGAGAAAGAGAGAGAGAGAGCGGTGACAGTGATGAATGCGTGGCTCTGTGTGTTGTCTGACGTCCTCTGGCAGAAACATGCTGACTCTGTGCTATTATTGCCACACTAGTGCACTTGGCCACTGGACTGACCGCTCTCTCTCTCTCTCTCTCTCTCTCTCTCTCTCTCTCTCTCTCTCTCTCTCTCTCTCTCTCTCTCTCTCAATTAAATTCAAAGGTGCTTTATTGGCATGAGGAAAAAGCAATGTGTACAAAGTACATAAACTAACACAAGTACTGTAAACATACAGTATGCAAAATGTTCTTACAGTACTTAAGATTATATCACTGTCTGTGAACTTACAGATATAAACCTACCTAGAAGAACATAGAATAGAAGTAATGATGCCAATAATCATCATCATCATCATCATCATCATCATCATCATACAAATGTTTATTTTTCTCTCTTTGTTCTTTGCAATACCTCTTCATTTTGTTTACACTCTTTCCTTTCTGTTTCCTTCTCCTTTCTCCTTCCTTTCCTTCTCTGTCTAACACTTGTTCTGTCCTCTATTTTTCCATTCACACACACACATTCACACACACACACACACACACACACACACACACACACACACACACACACACACACACACACACACACACACACACACACACATACATACACATACACAAAGAACTCTTTACTTGAAATCCACTAATCATACTGTACACTGTATCTCACAGAAAGGATTCAAATATATTTACACACGCACACATACACACACAAACACAAACACACACACACACACACACACACACACACACACACACACACACACACACACACACACACAAACATTAACACAGTAAGGTGGGAAAGTGTCTACTCCATTTAACCCTTTTAAGATTAGCTGCAGTAATTTCATATGTGGGCCATGCCCTCTGTCTGAAGGGTGGTCTGAGGTAGATTCAGCAGTCACAATATCAGAGAAGACCAGGCTCCTCAAGTTTTCCCTGCTCATAAACTAAAGTTAGCTTGTATTGGCGCTTCTGCGTTTCTGTGTGTGTGTTTGTGTGTGTGTGTGTGTGTGTGTGTGTGTGTGTGTGTGTGTGTTTGTGGTGCACATGCTCATTAGCTGCTAAGAGAAGCCGTTAAAAAAATGAACCACAGTAAAAGTTTGTTTAATGTCACTTAAAACTATTAATTATAATGTAGCCTAATATTTATCAATATTGTTTTAAGTCACATTGGACAAATGTCTCATGAACATAAATCTAAAAGTCAGTTTTGTTTTGTTATTTTTTTTGTTATTTTTTTTTTTTTTTGTCTTCGATTACAACATCTGTTTGTTTCTGTCGCATTCCTCCCATAGTGTTTACTGCGAGCAGGAGCCGTGAATACGCTTAAGGCCATGTGGCTGACTGGAGCACCAGCAGCGGTGGATGGTTATCACAGGTTGCGGTACTTGTTAATGATCGGCTCCAGTAACAACTGCGCCGAAACGGTTTTATTTAATTGAGGCTCACCAATAATATTTTAATGTTTGCGCTTTAATATGTTTCAATAAGCCGGTGGGCGAGGTGTGTTGTGCTTGTGGTGTCAGTATTTTTGTTTTGCTGCGTACCTCACAGTGTTTGCCACACTAAGTGGTGGATCAGGTTGTTTGGTGTAATGATGTTCAGAAGGGCCGCTCTGGCAGACAGATGGTTAGAGACGGTGCAGGTGCGTGCTGGCGTGATGGTTCACAGGAATGATGGGTAATGTGGCCCACTCTCATCCAGCCGTGCAGAAAATGCTCATTTAGCCCCAATCTCCCACAACACGTGAACTCAAACACACACACACACACACACACACACACATGCACAAACACACATGCACAAACACACACAAACACACTCACTTAAAATTCTCTCACCTATTTTCCTCTCTCTTTTTTTCACATTGCTCTCTTGTTTTTCTTTCTAACACAAAAACACAAACACACACTCACACACATAATCTCTGTGTCCCTTTCCTGTTCTGGCTTACTCCACATTGCTCTCTTTTTTTAGCCTAGAAATCTGGACATACCCTAATGGAAGCGAATAGTTCATCCAGTATGTCTAGCCATCTGCTATAGGGCCCTGGTAGGTCTAATGATTGGTCTGACCACACCTAGAAAAAAAACATTCACAGCGTTCTACGTTTGTAGAGTTGTTGGGCAGGCTTAGCCAAGAAGCAGTGGTCGCTTGAATCGGCTTGTTCATGCTCTGATTGATTTTAGCACTATTCTTGTGTGAAGTGCCTTTGTCTATCGTTTGTGGTCAGACTTTGCATTTTGATGTTCTAGTCTGCTTCATCAGGCTACTATTGTTCCTCTTTTTAACACATAGTCAAACACATATACTTTTCCTCCACTCTCTCACACACACTTATTTGTTCCCTTATTTGCTCTCTTATCTTTGCTATCTATCTTTGTTCAAGCCTCTTTATGCACATCACTTCACCCCCCAACCCCCCTATTTCCCCACCCATCTTTGTGAGAATTATGCATGGGTCTTGCTACCCATGCTATAGCACCTAATTAGTAACCATGAATGAACATATGCCTCTAAAGTCTTCCCATAGGCTTGGCCTCTGTGTTATTGTACTTAATAACTGAAAATGCTAAGGACGTAGCATAGCATAGCCACTTGTCTGATAACCAGTAGGGCCGTCTCTCCCCCTCGGGGGTCGGGTAAGATGAGGCTCATTAAAGAACCAGATTTTTATTTCTGAGTTTATCTCCCCCATCGTTAAGCGTACTCGACTGAGAAAAAGGCTTGTGGTGGGTCACTGTGGGCGTTCTACTGTCTGCAGGCAGACTGAAGTCAGGGATTTTCCCAGGTCAATAAAGGAGCATGATTGGACTAACCTCTTGTGTTTAGGTTGTGGTTGCCTTTTCCGCTTAAACAAGTAAACAGACCAAGCGGCTTTGATACCAATTGTCAGGTAGCAGGAATAGTTTTCTCATGAGCATACATTACGAGCATATGTTTGTGCAGTAGTTCTAACAGTGTAACAGATCATTTAAAGAAACTTATTTAGCGATGAAGCTTCTGTTGATTTTCCTGTCCAGACAGTTTTAAAACCCAATTAGGGTAAACATACAGTATCTCCTCAGGGTGAATTTCAGTGACTAGGGATGCTGCATTTACAGCTTTTTTGTTTGCCTGTTTGTTTGTTTGTTTGTTTGTTTGTTTTGATTGTTTGTTGTTATTTGCTCCCTGTCTCCGCTACTGCACTAGTTTAAGCTTAACCGTGAGAAGCAGCAGCAGCAGGAGAGAGAGCGGGCGAGCCATAGCTACAGAGGGAATGTTTACGATGTGCTAATTTCATGTGATGACTCCCCGCAGTCAATTTTTTTACTCCTCCGATGAGAAAATAACCCGGGGCAAAAAACACACTTGAAAAAAAGTCTTCCTACTACTGCTCGGCAGTGGCAGCAGCAGTACTGTAGTAGGGGTGGTGGTGGTGGTGGTAGTGGTAGTGGTGAAAGAGAGAGGGAGAGGGTCCATCAGTCTCTTTTGAAGACATCACAGAGGGGAGAGACACGCACAGAAACAAATCGCTTCTCATTAGCATGCTCCAAAAGAATGGTACAGTACAGTATAGCAATAGCAAAACTGCTCTTAGTGGGCCTAAATGTTGCTGTTGTTGCTGTTGCTGTTATAGATGTGTTTTCGTCCTTGCTTCTTTTCTTTCTCTTTTAAAAACAATCATTTTGTGGGATGCTTGTACCACATATGCCTCATGTTGCTCATTTGCCTTGACATTTTATGTTTTTTTTTTTTTTTGGGGGGGGGGGGGGGTGTTGCATGGACAAAAAAGTGGAGGGTTTAACTGGCTATGAGGTTGAGTGGAGCGCTACAGGAGGGAACGAGTAATTAAGACAGTCTCAGCGTAATTGGATGAGGAGGGTGTGTGGGATGAACTGAGACAGCCCCAACCCCCCAGTCAACAACTTCAGAGAGAGAGAGAGAGAGAGAAAGAGAAAGAGGGAGATGTTGGACATGGCCACAGACCACCAAGCAGAATATCAGTAGCCAATGTGCACTCACTCACTCACTTATGCATGCATGCAGATAAAAACAAGCCCTACTACGAGCCAAGGCCATTAGTCTCGCAAGCCAGACTCCATGACTATCGGCGTGAAGTCTGAGCCATGCTCTAATCTATGCTGCCAAAGCACCATCTACTCTCAATGAAAATGTTAATTGACATGCAGAACAACCATGCACAGACTATTTTTTATTTTTTATTTTTTATTTTTTTTGTGAGTCGAGGCTCTTAATAAATAAACATACGTCTGTCTTAGGCCGTGTTTACAGAGAAAGTTAAAAGTTATAAACAGTATAATGGCAGTATAAACAGTAAAAAAAAAAAATCTCATGGATTCCGGTATCCTCAGATCGGCCTCAAGCTTTTTCGTATATGTGGTATTAAATCAGATATGGGTGGGATAGCATATTTTACGT
>JAODXP020000004.1:7653609-7658609 GCA_027497455.2 Sardinella longiceps | reverse complement strand
CCATCTGTGTCAGCGTGTGCGTGCGTGCGTGCGTGCGTGCGTGTGTGTGTGTGTGTGTCCTCTTGACCATCCATGGGAGCAGTATGCATGTGTGTATGTGTCAGAGAGAAAGGGTAAGGAAATGCGTATCACCCCAGGGGGAATTGCAATCCACCAGCTCCCATTCAATTATTTGCCCGCACTGCATTACAGCAAGGGGGTTGTGGGGTGGGTTGCTGTATCCCTTCTCCTTAATGTGTTTTAGAGGGACCTTTGATGAATGTAGAGCGAAATGGCTCCCGACCAGGCTTGCGTTTTGAAATGTGCCTATTCAGTATTCCTGCTGGGCCAAACGGCTGACTGAGGGGATGTTGGCACAGCCATCCGCTTCGGATCCGCTATGAGTTTGCACGCTTGATTGGCACGCAGACTGACAAATGAAGTCATCTTTGCCTATGATTAGCCCTCTGCCCCTCCCCTCCCCTCCCTCATTCCATCCTCTCCTCTCTTCTCCTCTCCTCTCCTCCACCTCTCCTCATCCCCTCATCTTCTGTCCAATGCTCAAAGATGTGCAGTGTCTCAATCTTCGCTTTGCTGGGTCTGTGCTTGCCAAGCATAATGATTCGCCTCTTTGGAGAGTGCTTTAATGCGTCCATATTGTGTGTGTGTGTGTGTGTGTGTGTGTGTGTGTGTGTGTGTGTGTGTGTGTGTGTGTGTGTGTCTGGGTCTGTGTGTGTGTGTGTGTGTGTGTGTGTCTGTACATTCGGACATACCTCTGTGTGCATTTTTTTATACGTGTGTGTTTGTGTGTGTGTGCGTGCGCGCGCGTGTGTGTGTGTGTGTGTGTGTGTGTGTGTGTGTGTGTGTGTGTGTGTGTGTGTGTGTGTGTGTGTGTGTGTGGTCACTTGGCCATGCCCTTCCAGCAGGACAGATATTCGGCAGGAGACAATGATGCGCCATGAAATCAGCCATTCAGAATGGCTTTAAAGCTGTTAAATGAGGCTCACCGTTGTTTGACTAGCGTGACAGTGTGAAAAAGTCTGAATGGAAATTAAAGCGAGGCCTGCAAAAGAAATCCACACCATCCGCCAAGAATCCTCTTCATTTCACGGTTAACATTATCGAGTCGTTTCCACACTGCACAGAGGTACCCATGAGTCCCTCAGTGGTACCCGCATTATTACCTCATTGACAGAATCCAGAATCCTGACATCTGATCAACTCAGACCGCACTTGAGTGCAGTCAGTGGCAGACTATCCTAGGCTACTTCAGTTTTCCCATTCCCCAAACACACACACACACACGTTTATACATGTGTTTGTATACTTTTTAGTCTGGACCATGCTTGTCTTTAATATTTGCAATTTATTGCAAGGCAGAGGAACAAGTAAGGAGTTTGTTTTTCGGGGGGGGGGGGGGGGGGTGTAGCTTTTAAGTAAGCAGAGGGATGGCAAGGCAACTGCTTAAAAGAGCCTCCTTCATTCTAAAAGCAACTGTGGTTGGTGCAAGGGAATCAGCTGTGTGTCAGCTGACGGCCGAAAGTGTTTATGCTTGATTATGTGTGCACACACACACACACACACACTCACTCATGGACATACTTACACATACATTACGCACACACTCACTCTCACACACACTCTTTCAAACATACTGGTGTGTTGTATTCACTTGTTTTCACACTGCTGGCTCTGGTCACGCCTTTGGCATGGTTGAAAAGGACATAGACTCTCTTTTACTCTCAGTACACACACACACACACACACACACACACACTCACACACACACACACACACACACACACACACACTTGTTCACAATATATTTCCCACATACACATATACATACTCATATTTTCCACATGCACGGACATGTGCCCTGTCAAAAACATAATCACATACACATAAAAACAACCACAAACACACACACACACACACACACACACACACACACACACACACACACACACACACACACACACACATAAACACCATCCAGCCCACAGGTCCTGGTCAGTGTCTGATTTTCTAATGCGTGACGCCTGTAATAGTCCTTCTCTGTCCCCTTCCTCTGGTCTCTGGGGCAGGCCGTTACCGTTAAGGGCCTGAGTGGTGAGTCGTGAGTGGTGCTCGCGCCCACAGCCACAGTCAGTGCCCAGGACGTGGAAAAGCTGCTGCAGAGTCTCTTTGTGGGTATGACATCATGTAGAGAGCACCCCAACCCCCCTGCTGAAGGCATTTGTTGGTCTGCTGAAGCCATTCACACAGAGAGAAAGAGAGAGAGAGAGAGAGGGTTAGAGAGAGAGAGAGAGAGAGAGTTAGAGAGAGAGAAAGATGGAGAGTTAGAGAGAGAGAGAAAGATGGAGAGTTAGAGAGAGAGAGAGAGAAAGATGGAGAGTTAGAGAGAGAGAGAGAGAGCTCTTTGAGTAGAACCTTGAGGTAGTGTTGTCTGAGATCAGTCGCTGCTCTGAATGAGTACCAGTCAGTGGCTAATCATGCAGTGGCCACAGGAATGTGTGGTCTCTGCACTTCGACCAGCCCAGAAGGTTTGGTTGTTTTTTTTTGTTTTTGTTTTAGTTTGTTTTTTTTCCTTCAGTTACCTTCATCTCTTCACCTCTTGTTGTGAGATGTGGTGCACGTCGCTTCAGTGAAAAAGGAGCGATGCAGTTTGTTTGTCTGTGTCAGCCTAGAGACCTGGACTGTCACATTGTGTCTGTGTGTATGTGTGTGTGTGTGTGTGTGTGTGTGTGTGTGTGTGTGTGTGTGTGTGTGTGTGTGTGTGTGTGTGTGTGTGTGTGTGCTAGCGCAGTGTTCAGTTATGTGAGTGCCCTTGAGGCAGTGACACGTAATACATCTCCACAGTTGGGTCCAGTGTGTACATGCTGGCATCTGTTACCATGGGACTATGTTGTGATCACATGGTTGCCACGGAGACCATCATTTCGCCCAGTTTTCCTTTCATGTGGCCAAAGCTTCTTAGTTAGTTCCTCTGCTGCATTGAAAACATTTAGCCTGAATACTTGTAAAAGATTTCTTAGGCAAATGTGCGCAGTTTTAAGTTGTGAAAGAAATAAAAAATGTGGGTGCATGAGCTGGAAAAGAAAAACTAAATTAAATAAGATAAAAATGTCTTTGTGACTTTCTGATTCTGGAATTTTCCACCCACTGGCAGCTGGGCTGTCTAGCCAACAAGAATGTGAATGCATTGGCCTGGGCAGAAGCAGAGACAGAAAGGTATTTAGTGGGTGAAGAGAGGGAAAAGAAGATGGAGAGAGAAAGTTGGGGAGATAGATGGAGTGGTCAAGAGAAAGAAAGAGAGAAAAAAAGAGTTGCGGAAAGAGAAAGAGAGAAGAAGAAAGAGAGAATGGAAGAGAGAAGGAAACAGAGAGAGAGAGAGTTGGGGATGGAGAGAGAGAGAAAGTTGGGGAGATAGATGGAGTGGTCAAGAGAAAGAGAGAAGAAGAAAGAGAGAATGGAAGAGTGAAGGAGACAGAAAGAGAGAGAGAGTTGGGGATGGAGAGAGAGAGAGAGGTGGAGTGAGGTAGGTGTTGGCGGGGAGTGAGGGTGAATGAGTGAGCGGGGTCTGGTCCTGGCGAGGCCATCAGTCAGGGCCCTCATTAGCAGCCCGATGGCCCAGCAAGACACCAGGTCGCCAGATGGCTCCTGGGCCTGGAGATAGCCTAGACCCCGCAAGCCACACTGGAATATTGCTCCAGGACACATACTGTTGAAGTGCTCCTTTTCTTGAGTCTCATTGGTCACTCATTGGTGTGTTTCCTTACTGATAGAGAATGTATGTTTCATCTGCACTCGGCCATTTATGTCACCCTATGTGGCCCCCTCTCACCATACCACCCAGCTGTGACCTTCTCTCTCTCTCTTTATCGTCTCTCACCTCCTTTCTCACTCTTTTTGTCTTACTGGCTTCTTCTTCTTCTTCTTCTTTCTCTCTCTCTCTCTCTCTCTCTCTCTCTCTCTCTCTCTCTCTCTCTCTCTCTCTCTCACTGGCTTCATCTCTCTCTCTCAGAATGAATCTGTTGTGGTTTTGAGTGCTACTCTGCAGCACACTGAGAATTGTCAGCATAGCGCTCAGCCAGCCGACATCAAAGCGCCGCCTCATCACACCCACCATCGATCAAACGGAGCCTGCTACATGTCTGCTACAGCCGACATCCATCCGCTCGCTTTCCTTCCCCTCAGCTTGCTGCTCTGGAGCATGGGCCAACAGCCTCCTCTTTGCCGACCAGACAGATTGTCATTTCTAGCCCGTTTAGGATCATGCGGCGTACTGTATATAACCCATACCAGACGATAATCTATTTAGCGCTCAACTGAATAAACTGAACATTTGAACGGGTCCAATAATGATGGATTTGAACAAAGTAAAGAGGATAATTTTGTAGCACAGCTAGGAAAAAACACATTGGCAAGGTTAAAAGAAAAAAAGAATGTGGTATAGGGAGAGTGGAGGAAGAATGACTGAAATTGAAAATGAATGAGAAGATGAATGGAAAGAGAGGATGAAGAAATGCAGAGAGTGAGAGAGAGTGGGAGGGACACCTTATGTAATGCCTCTCTCATCTTCCGTTTTTCACCAAGTTGACGTTCATCACACCGCCAGCACAAAGATGGTAAACCACCAGAACCAAACCTGGGTGGCTGATTGGGAAGCAATAAGGTGTCTGTGTGAGTTCAAGGCTGTGGAGGAAGAAGACGTTTCCTGTTGTGTGATGTGGAGTATTTATAATACATCACATGGCTGTCATAGCCTCATCTTTCATTGGTCTTGGCTCGTAGCAAGGCTTAAAACTGTGTCCTGATTAAAGACAGCTGATGGTGGACTTTCTGATAGCTCTATATGAGTGGCCAAGCACCTTAAATGGTTACACTAGATACACATATAAGTAGCCTATAATTAATAATTACAACTCTAGGTATTTGTTGTGCATTGTTGTATATGTTAAATAGAAGTACACATACTACACTATGTTATGGCAGTGCTGGTAAAATTAACGTTTTCA
>JAODXP020000004.1:7636109-7648609 GCA_027497455.2 Sardinella longiceps | reverse complement strand
GTGTGTGTGTGTGTGTGTGTGTGCGTGCGTGCGTGCGTGCGTGCGTGCGTGCGTGTGTGTGAGTACGTGTGTGTGTGTGTGTGTGTTTGTGTGTGTTGGGGGAGGGAGGGAAGGCTTTTTCTGTCTTTCTCACACCTCTGGTGTAAAGTGTGAGTTCTTGCAGGGAGAATATAAACATGCTGGTCTCCGGTTTCATTTGTTCTGTTGTGTGGAACTATTGTACTTGTCACACAATGCACCAGATTATGTCTCACATGTTTCACTTAACAGTGCCCTCTGCGCACTTCAGTTTGCCACTATATTGACAACTTGATAATATCGTACTCAACTGACATTATGTGATTCAACTGGCTCACAATTGGTAGCAATTCATTTTAGTATCAGCATAGAAACATGATGTGGAATGAATATCCGATGGTGTTTGATTAATATGTTAATGGTGTTTGCATGATCTGGTAATACCAAACTTTCAAGCGGTTTGTTTTCTAGTGTGAACATTTTGAACTTGAGTAACCCCTGATGTCACAAAACAGATAACCTCATCCCACCTTGATCGCTATCCAATCTCTCTCTCTCTCTCTCTCTCTCTCTCTCTCTCTCTCTCTCTCTCTCTCTCTCTCTCTCTCTCTCTCTCTCTGTCTGTGTCCTGGGAGAAATTCCAATAAATGTAATAAAAGGAAGATATATTGAAGTCTCTTTGTGTCTATCTTGTTCTAGTGATCTGTCTGAACATGTCTCCTCTTTCTCTCTCCCTCCCTCACTCTCCATCCCTCTCTCTTTCCATCTCCTTCTGCCTGTCTCCTCTCTTTCTCACTTTGCTTTTCTGTCTTTTCATTTTGTTCCTCTTTAGCCGGGTGTAATAAAACATGGATTGCACAGGATGTTGATGCTGTTGTCATGTGTTTTTCAAAGCAATCGCCCTATGATGTTATGGCTGACAACCCCCCCCTTCCTCTCTCTCCCTGTCTCTGCAGGCCATCGGGAGAGCCCCAGCGTGTCCGGCGATGTGACCCAGCATGGCAGCTCTCCAGAGGGGTCTCCCCCCAAGCGTCCTCCTGTGGTCCGGGTCAGAGGGGACCCAGGGGCCACCGGCGCCGCCTCTCCTCCTCCTCCTCTCCCCACCACACTGCTCCTGCTCCTGCTGCTGCTGCTCGTGCCTCAGTGGACCATGCTCTAACTCTGACACACACACACACACACAAATACACACATGCACACAAATAGCCTGCACACCCACTACACACACACACACACACACACACACACACACACACACACACACACACACACACACACACACAAACATGCAAACGTGCAAGCAGACATACATGCACATAGAGACACAGATGCACACAGATGTATCTCTCTCGCATACACAGACACACACAGACACACACATATACACTCTCACATCTCCCCCGAGGAGGTACGAGAGGGTCAGGAGATGAGATTCCACTGGACTGAGATAGGAGGCTGGGCGGTAGTGTGGAGTCGTGTTTTCATTTGTTTTTCTCTTTGTTCTTTTTATTTGTTTGTTTTTGTCTGTGCTTTGGCTCTGTGTTATGGGTGGACTCTTACTTAACCTGCTGCTTAATCTGGCCTGCTCCTGGTTGGCTTGAGACCGGAGGCCATCTTTGTCCTGGGGGCTGAGGCAGCTCTGTCTCTCTCTCTCCCTCTCTCTCTCTCTCTCCCTCTCTCTCTCTCTCTCTCTCTCTCTCTCTCTCTCTCTCTCTCTCTCTCTCTGTCTCTCTCTCTCTCTCTCTGCTTAAAGCTCAGCGCACAGCACTTGCCCCTGATCCTTCTCTGCCCTGGTTAGAAAGAGACGCACCATCAGGACTCATACTGCTCTATCCTCCCACCCAGACTCACCCCACCACACCTGACAGAAAAGATGTGGTGCCTCCCCTCTCTCTCTCTCTCTCTCTCTCTCACACACACACACACACACACACACACACACACACACACACACACACATACACATAGACACACACACACACACACACACGTTTATTTTCACAAATGTGCACACCCAGACCTACACACTTATAGAGTTTGGCTCAGTAAGCACTGTCAGTTGTCAAAAGTTTTGACATCGGCATTAGATGTTTTTTTTTTATCTTTTAATTTTTCTCTTTTTTTTATTTTACCTGTCTGAGTCCCGCCCCCGTTTTGAAGCCAAGATCTTTGCACTGTGTTCCGTTTGAAGCATCAGCAGAAGTGACCGTGGGAGTTCACTCTATGCATCTGATTTCGCTCATTTGATTTCGCCTGCCCGCACCGCTCCGTATGTAGGATAATGGAATGCATGATAAATCTGTTAAATAATCACTCATCATCGGCTCTGGAAATGGAAGGTTATCTGGCCCAGTCCCCTGGTGTCTGCGCCTGCTTATTCAGCAGCTGAATGTTATCACTATTTCATGATGAGAAAGATTGCGCACGGCGGACATACACACACTCAGGCACTTGCACTTGCACGCTCACACACACACACACACACACAGACACACACACACACACACCCTGGAGGGATTGTCAGTAGACCTAATATCACGGTGAATTAGCATTTTCACAGTTTCTCAGAATCTCACTCCCACACATACAGACACACACACACACACACACACACACACACTCACATCCTTGCTCCTGTGCATTCAGACACACTCCTGCATGGTTATTTGCCATGCTTTTAAACCTGAAACCTAAAGCTATCTTTTACCCCTACAATGAAACCCTGTAATGTTCCTGCACCCCCACCATCCCCCCACCCCAACCCCCAAAGTAAGAAGTGAACTTTATCCCCACTCCTTGACTGGATGAAACTGAACATTGAGGTATTGCACTAAACAACCCAAGTCACACTCGATGATTGAACATGACATTACGAAAAAAAGCCACTCACACAAAAATGAAATGAAATTTGAAAATGGAATGCGAATAATATGTGTTGAATTGCTCACATTTTACCAAGTCCAGCTGTCAGCAGTTTATGCTTCAAGTCCACAGTCCCCCCACCCCCATTCCCCTTTCCCCCATCTTTTTCTGTTCCCAATTCTCTGAATCAAAGCTCATTTTCTGTGATACTAAATCAAACACATCTCCCTCCGCAGAGTGTTTGACGAGAATGATTACTAATATCTGACTAGAATGTTGCTAACTGTAGCCTCCACCTGATGATGCAATAACAAACTCTTCAATCTTGAATAACAAACTCGTTAAAAAATGGCCTGTCAACGTAAATCCTAGATCTGGGTGGGACAATTGTGAAATGATTTCCAAAGAAAACCTCACCCTTGAGTGGGTGAAAGAGACTGAAGTGTAGTGGATCAACTCCGATCTGAGCCTCATCGGGCCCAGAGATGGGTGCTGCTTGGGGTGTCTGACTCTCTTCAGCCACTGTGAACAACAACAACAACAACAACAACACAAGCGTCATGTTGTACCGGCCAGTGCATCAACGTCTTCCTTAGCATAAAGCCTGGACATCTGAGCTTCCTATAATGCTGTGCGAATATGCAACATCTTTTGTTTTGTTTTTTTATCATTATCCTTGTTTTTAGAGGAAAACTACTCCATTTCACAGAAGAATGACCCTCTTCATTCGTCAAAAAGGCAAATCCGCCGGCTGTGAGGAAGAATGAAAGGTGAAGTACTTTGGTGTGGCTGACTCCATCTCTTCACTTCAACAGGGTTTGTGTTGTGTATCGCCATTGAGCAACAGCATACTAGTGAGGCACAGAGGTATTTGAAAGGGTTTATATGCAAGCGGTGGGACAAAAAAAAAAAAAAACTATAGTGAAAAAAAGCCTTTGTGGGTTCACGAAACACATCTAACATGTACATTGTTTTCAGATATTTTCAATGCTGTCATATCATGCCTTATACACTCACATTACAGTAGAGCTTCTGCCTTCTTATCTACAAGAATGGATACAGTACATACTCTTATATACATACCATGTGTCTCATCATAAAGAATCTATTACTCGGCTGGGTCTCACAGTGACGTTAATTCAGAAAAGTGTACATGGTACAGTATTTTTTCACCAGCTGTTGTATGTATTTTTATAATGCAGTGCGTTGTGTGAATATCCATGTCTTTGAGTGTATATGTATGTGATCTCCGTTGAGGTGAATGTCTGTGTGAGATGGTGGAGTTGAATAGGTGGAATAGGAGAAGATGGTGGGGGGGAATGAAGACGATGTCGGCTTTGTACCGTTTGTACCCCATTTCTGAAACAAACTGGTTGATTGTAAGCATTGATGTGTACACAGCCTCGTCTGGTACACCAGGCAAGGCGTGATCCGCCAAAAAGGGCTTTGTACCTGGAGACTGCAAATCCCATAAGGCTTTGCTCTGCACAGTCTTGGTGAGGTGAGGTGTCCTCGACTCTCTCAGGCACACCCACCGGCCGCAGTCAGAGAACAAGGCCACGCAGAATCATCCATCCAACTCCATCTCTCATTGTTGTCCTTAACTCGCATCGAATGCACAAAGAACACTTATTATAGCATGTGTAAAAAATGTATATATTTTAAGTCACTCACTGTTTGTTATATGTTTTTGTTGTTTTTCTGTTTGTTTTTGTTTCTTTTTTCTTTTCTTTTCTTTTTTTTTTGCTTTCTTTTATATTGTAAAAGGTGAAGTGTGAGAGTAGATGACCTGGTGGTAAGGCTTTTTCACGGTTTGCTGTTTGCTTTGATGGAAAAATTCTCCCACCTTCAAATTCTGTCAGCAAAACTCGCCCAACTTGATAAGTCATCTAATTTAGTGAGACCCCTATGAGATTTTTCCACACAGTCCAAAATGTCAGCATTATAATTCTGGGGAAAGGGGAAACAGCAGGCCCATGTTATAAAAGAATACAGTTGTTTTGAGCAGAGCGTAACTTCAGCCTCTTTTGAGTTGTCATCAGGTTGGCAAAATGGATCTTAGCCAAAGACCACAGGACATGGCAGAGCACACCACTGGAGTGTAAAGAGAACATTTTTGACAATCTCTCTCTCTCTCTCTCTCTCTCTCTCTCTCTCTCTCTCTCTCTGTTTCACCTCAGCCATGAAATCAGATGACTGACAACCTGTTCAGACTTTCCAGTGCCAACTGTCATCTCAAATCTCCTCAAATCCATTTCTTGCGCAGTTACCTGTGAGGCTTAAAGTCAGTGTTTTAATTAAAAATGATTTAGTGCTGTGTGTGTGTATGTGTGTGTGTGTGTGTGTGTGTGGGGGGGGGGGGGGGTCGGGTAGTCAAAGCTTCTCACCCTCATCACCATACTAGGAGGCCCACACACATGCATTTCACCCCTACCCCCCTCTCTCTCACACGGCAAAGTATTTTACAGTCGATGAAACTTGTTTTATTTGTGTAACGACCTGCACACACGTTGGTGTGTCGCAGGCGTCACAAGAGGAGCAGCTGACAGTGACACAGACACGGCACATTCTGTCCACACCCCCACCCCACCCAACCGCACCCCAAAGCTCTCTGGCTGGCTGACAGACAGGCTGACTGGGAGAGGATCTGACAGCCTCCCCAAGGGGCCGATTGATAGCATATTGAGATAAGAGAGACGGACAAGGGAGGGTTAGCCAGATCAGTCACTGTGTGAGTCATAGCCCCCTCACACACACACACACACACACACACACACAGAGAGACAACCCGGTGTGATAGATGGGGACACTTACTGAGAAACATCCTCCTCGACCTCTGGTGACATAAAGTGTGGGGACAACTTTGGAATGGACTGGTTGCCACACACACACTCCACACACACACAACTTGCTCTCTGTAGACTCTGCACTGATTGTCACACACACACACACACACACATCTCTTGCTCTGCGTCTTTGGCTCCCAGATTCCAGCATTAGCTAACAGATGATTACTATCATCACTATCAGTGTTGGGCTGAAGAGAACTCCGCTGGGTCTCTGGCTGGTGTCTAACGGGATTTGGCACTTATTATGAATCTCGGTGATCCCTCTGTGTGTTTGTAAGGTACAGTGTGTCATCCCAGACAGACTTCAGGTACTTGCCAGAGCATTCCACCCTGTGTTGCCCCACCCAATCAGCAACCAGTGGCAACATGTAAAACCGTTAAAAAGCCTTACCCCAGCTGAAGCATTTGCAATGTGGACGGTTTGCAATAGGTTTGGACCCAAGCTGTATTGGCAAGACATTATTTCTAGACATTATGGATATTTCAAATAAATCTATAAAATTATGACTCCCTCGCCTCATTTGTCTTTTCTTTTCTTTTTTTTTCAGACACCGCCCAACTTGTAGACTTGTATCCTGGTATAAATCTTTGTATTTGGGGCTAGGGTTAAGACAACTAAACAACTGCATTTGACATCTTTCTTGTGAGAAAAAAATGCATGCTGTACTTTCAAGAAGATTTATTAAGAGCTTGTAAAAGAAAATAAATGTAAACTTTTAAGCTCAGGTTTACTGCTATTTACACACCCTTGAAATTTTGCATTGCATGAAGTGTTTCTAAGCTCCGGAATAATTTCAAGCATAGCCCTGTTGCACGAGCCTTCTAACTGCACTAGATAGCGAGTGGAATGAAAAAAAAATTGGAACAACAGAGACCGAATGTGAACGCAATGCTCCACTCGGTATCTAGTGCATTTAACAGGCTCGTTCAACAGGGCTATGCTTGAAATCACTCCAGAGCAACACTTTTTTTAAAAAAGAAAACCTTAAGTTTCCTTTTTAGGATTATTACGCCCCTGTCTCACGAAATCTTACAATCCTATCAGGCTTGCCCTATACCAGTGTTTCTCAAACTGTGGGGTATGACAGGTGGGATGCGAGACATCTCTTTGCGATCAACCGTTGTCGCTCCATGCCCCCCTGAATTCACCGCTATTTGTCAAATATGTGCTTATGACAGTAAATTGAGCTTTCCAATGGTGTTATTTGCTAGTTGCTGTGATTGGTTCGAGATAAATTTGGCTTGAATTAGTAACATGAAAATCCTAACATTGACAAAAAATTGTGCACAAATTGACCCTTTCAGGTGGGGCGTGAAAATTCTCTGCCTTCCAAAGTGGGGAATGACAAAAAAAAGTTTGAGAACCATTGCCCTATACACACCATCTCCTTTTTTCCAGCTCTTGTCTAGCCCGTCCTGAGACTATGTGACCAGTCATCCAGGTGAGTGGCATCTAGGGCGATGGTTTTGCTTTGGTCGATAGCAAGTCCATTAACGGCAGCTAAATGTGTTTGTGTCAGTCTGGCTCAGGAAGCCTGTGCCTGGGGACTGAGAGAGATCTCGATGTGCCTGAGAGTCGCAAAGCTCCGCACATCTTGGTGGAAACACGTTCCTCTGTTCAGCAAGACCACTCAGAATTCAGGGAGTCAGAGTTGGTGAGAAGATTGTATGTTGAGTTGCGGCTTGTTGCTGCTGACACAGTGACTTGTTTTGCTTGGCATAGAGGAAAATCAGAAGCAAATAAACAAGTATTGGGTGGCGTGTTGTGCATGGTGGCTTTTGTATACAAACAAGAATCTCACCCTCACCCAAACAAGTTTTCCACAGCCTTCCTTCCCTCACCCCCTTTCCTTAATCTCTTCTTGTAGTGCTGTAGCTCATGTTATTATTCAGTGTTTTATTCAGACCTTCAACCTGAAAACAATTCTTTTTCCAAAAATAAGTCACACATCTAGTGTTTTCTGTGATCATTTGCATATCCTGTGTTGTCACTTTCCTCTTCATTTTCACTTCTCTCTCTCTTTCTCTCTCTCTCTCTCTCCCTCTCTGTGTCTCTGTCTCTCTCCCCATCCTTCTCCAGCCTTACTGTGCCAGGCCCTCTTCTCTTGGTCCTGTTATTTCTGTCGCCAGCTGGGGCGGTGTGGATCACATATACTCCTGACGTTAGAAGTGCTGACGGCCCAGTCTGCAACCTACCCCACCCCACCCTTCCCCCAGCCACTAGCCAAGCCAACCTCGGCCCTTGGCCCAGACAACAAGTCCAGCTAATAGCAGAGCCACCGGTGACGCCTCTGAACCGCTGATGTGAGACCCACTTCTAAAATAGCCCAGAGAGAGAGAGAGAGGGTGATAGAGAGCAACAGAGAGAGAGAGAGAGAGAGAGAGATGGATGATGGGCTGGGGGCAGAGGGTCTTCCTCTCCTCTCTCTCAAAGGAGCCGAAGGGACTTTCTCGCTTTGAAAAGTCTGAAATGGATCCCAGTGTGTACTCACTTAGGATTCGGCTGACACCCACCCACCCCTCCACACACACACTCCCCACCCATCCCCCTCCCTTCCTTCCCTCTGCCTCTCCCTGTCCTAATCGGGGCTACACCTCGGGTTCTTTTCCCCTCTTGCAGAGGCACCGCACTTTAAACAGAACCTCCTTCACTCAGTCGGCATCGAATGCCAGTAAACCCGGTGGCCCCCCGTTCTCGTACTGGTTAGAATGCCATTCAAAATAGCACTTTTGGAAACGATTAAGGACAGTCATTATGAGATTAAAACCCTTGCTGGATCTAAAGCAGAAACCACTGCAACAACGTCTAGTTTGGGGCTTTTAAACCGAGCGCTGACAGCAGTAACAACCGAGGCTCGAAGGACAACAGTACTAGTTTGTCATTATCACAGGCACGCCACTGAGTGTGTGAGAGCCCTCGTTTATTTCTCTCGCTTTCTCGATCTGACTACTCTCAGAGGCGCAGGGTCCGCGTCCTGCACCAGGGAGATGATGCAACACATAGATCACTTGTGCAAGCACAATGAGCCCCAGTTTGAAGGCGATCCACATAAATGTCAGGATGTGGCCTCAGCCTGGATGACTGTGTTTGCCAGAGCCACTGAGTCACAGCCGCACGCACGGCGTCAGCGGGGCCTTCAAGTCAAGAGCCCGCTTGAGCTGCTCGCTTCTCAGAGGAAACTGAGTGACTTGTCTGTGGCCCTGCCCTTGGAGGCATCCAGGAAACTTTCACGAGCGAGCTATTCTCCCCACCCACCCCCCCTCCTCAAAAAACGATCCCTTTCACTGGAAATGCTTCACGGTTTGGCTCCCAGACCAAGACCTGTCACATATAATCCTGTCAGCACGGACTCAAAACGAGCATCTGTGATGAAGATTAAGCTGCCGTTGATGATGAGGAGTAGGATTACATTAATGATGATGAGGCTAAAAACAGAACGAGAACGAGGGGATGATGGGTCTCAGCAGCACCCACAATGCCCGGCCTCGTTATTGTTCACGGTGACCTCATCCTGCCGACACTCAATGAACGGGTGTGGCGCACCGACTCCGCGCAGATAATTCCAGCGGCCGGGCAGGGCTGTCTCTCCAACTGGCTTCTTGGGACAGCCTAATGCTTCGCCGATGGTTGGCAATTATTTTCCATATGTACTAGAGATTCCTTAGCCTATCAGTATCTCTGCTGCCATTGCTAAGGTGTGCTGGGTTTGCTTGTAGGGTAGCAACCCCCTTCATCACTGGAGGCTTGTTGGACCTATTCCTGGCCCCCTTCTCTGGAGCATGCCACAGGCGTTTGGACTCGCTGTGTTGACCAACAGACGCACGGATATGTTTAGCCGGCGGCTTCCTAGGGGCAAACAGAGAAGGTCAATCTCCTCCTGGCCCCCAGCACACGGTAAGACACCCCCACACTCTGCTCTGCCTACCAGGAGCTGGGGCAGTGGGGGCACAGATACAGTACTTCCCCCAGCCTGCTGTCCAAGGAGCCTAAAGGAGGAGGGGTGGTAAAGGGTGCAGTATCCTGCGTGTGTGTGTGTGTGTGTGTGTGTGTGTGTGTGTGTGCGTGCGTGCGTGCGTGTGTGTGTGTGTGTGTGTGTGTGTGACAGAGAGAGAGAGTAGGTGGGCATGTTGAGGGTGAGCCAAGAGAGGAAGTGTGTGTGAGGATTTACGTGTAGGTGTTATAAGGTCATATGTTTTGGCCATGGGTAAATGTGTGCGCGTGTGTGTGTGTGTGTGCACTTGTGCATTTGTGTATGGGGAAAGGAGGGGGTGTATGTGGCAAAGCTTCAAAGTGGCATTTAGTGGTACTTTTAATGCAGTATCCAAGACATTCGAGGACAAGTTATTTTCTACCACATTAGGTAAAATGAAAAATGGATAAACTCTGTCAAATTTTGTACTTAATTTTATTTAGTTACAGCAAATTTATTTGTGGCTTTCACATATAAATAAAGCACATGGTGTTGACAGTGTCTTTCCATTCATTTCAGAGTCATAAGCCCTGTTGGATATTTATGGGGTTGTATTCTGCACATCACCACAGAGTCAACAGTCCCTTATGCAATGCCACATTTGCACGCTTGTGTGACAGTACAGTAAGCAGACACACACACACACACACACACACACGCCATTCCACTTCAATTCTGTCCCAACCAAGAGGAGATACCCTGTCCAATACACAACGCATGCCTCAGGCAACTCATTAAAATGTATCTTGCCTCTCTCTCTCTCTCTCTCTCTCTCTCTCTCTCTCTCTCTCTCTCTCTCTCTCTCTCTTCCCTTCTTTTAGAGAAAAACAAAACCAAAAAAATGACCACAATAATGCTGAGAGAAGTTCACTGTGCAGTGCAATATGCCCGAATCCCACAGGAATCTGGGCTTACTTTGGACTTTATTAAATGAAAATAGAGGACGTCATGAATGACTCTAATAGCCCAAAGGCCAGTGTCTGCAGATGACCTCTGAAGGGACTGTATTTGGGACTGTGGAGAGTGGCAGATTTTTCCTTCTCTCACACACACATTCGCTCCTTCAACACTTGGATGGGCTGCACTTTTTTGTCTTATTCTCAGTATCAGTTAGCTCTCTCCACTGAGAAATACGTGCCTGACCTTCACTCCATCTGCTGACCCCCCCCCCCCCAACACAACTCATTGCCAGTCAGGGGTGGACATGATCCTTGGTTGGATGAACTACAGAGAGGGTCACAGTTGCAAAGGTAATAACAATTATTTTATAATTAAAGGGACTATGTAAACATCTAAATGTAGGACACTGGACTGAGCCAGTGTAGCATCGGTCAGTTTGACAGCTCACAGGTATCAAACCTGCCACCATGTCAACTACAACATCCTCATAGCATAGGTGTAAAACCCTCGAACCACTGAGCTAAAAAGATTAAAATAAGCATTTTTCAGACCAGCGGCATGGGGATTTACCACACCACATAGTGCTGCCAACTAGGCCAGGCATCCGTTACACCAGCCATGACGACAGCTACACAAGGTGTCATTTGAATCAACAACCTGTTGCCAAAGTCATGAAGTTTGCCTTTAAAGGAGCTACGTATAAGACATTAAAATATGACCAGGCGGGAAACAACAGGAATGTAAATAAACAACTATATTGATGTTAGTGAAAAGCGAAAGTCACAAGTGGCTGCTTTAAAACTGTGTGAAGCAATAAGCAGTAGGGAAAAGATGGTGTCTGTGTAAATAGCCATGCTTATGCAGGCATGAAGGCATTAGTCATGTCTCCCTAATTCTGCTAAGTCTGTGATACTAGACTGCTAATCCTAGCTTGTATCTCTAATGACTGAAATTAATTCTTTGCATGGCTCGCTTCATTTTTACAAATTTCATGGTGTATTCTTGGTGGTTTATTATTATTTGTGGGTTTATGGGGAACAAAGTGTTTTGGATGCAAGCTATTCCATGGCCCTCCCTAAGCTAGTGTCAATAAGCCTGGCTGACATTTACTGCGGCTGGCCTGTTGATATTTTCTCCCCGCGTCGACTCCTTCAAAGGTCTGTCATTAAAGGTTATTGTGTCATTTTCCTAATAGCCAAACAAAGAGGCATGCAAGTGAGGAGGCCATATTAACAGTGTGTCTAAAAGCAGCAGGGTGCAGAGGAGAAATATGACTCTCCCTCCCTCTCTCTCCTTCACTTTCCCTCTCTCTCACAGACACTCACACACACACACACACACACACACACACACACACACACACACACACACACACACTAACTCTGTCTCTGGCTAACCCCCGGCCCACACAGACATACACATTCCCTCTCTCTCTCTCTCTCTCTCTCTCTCTCTCTCTCTCTCTCTCTCTCTCTCTCTCTCTCTCTCTCTCTCTCGCTCGCTCCTTCTCTCTCTATCTCTCCATCACTGGCTCATCGTGTGTGTGTGTGTGTGTGTCAGGGGAAGGCAGTTCAGCTGGTCTAAAGGCTGGATACATTATTTAAGAAGGGTCCCTGTCTGGACGCTGACACTGGGCATTACTCACCCGCACCACAGCCCCACAGCCCCACAGGCAGGCTAGCAGACTAGAGGTGCCTCCCCCAGACCACACTGCCAGCAGGCAGAAGGCAGGCAGGCCGCGGGGCCCAGGGAGGAAGGGAGGGAGGGAGGGCATCTGGGGCTAGGGGCTGGAGCAGGATAAAAGCCTGCATCTCCCAGCAAAGGTGAAGGCTTGCCGAATAATTGGTGCTTAAATGTCAGAGTGGCGCTCTTATCTACAGAGATATGAGTGCCAAGGTCG
>JAODXP020000004.1:7608609-7631109 GCA_027497455.2 Sardinella longiceps | reverse complement strand
CAATATAAACTAAAATGGACAGAGGCACATAAAACACTATACAATATCTACTGTAAACTATTAGATATAGTGTATCAGTATACTAAATGGACAGAGGCACATAGAGCATGATGCAATATCTATACTGTTAATAAATATAGTGTATCAGTATATACTAAATGGACAGAAGCACATAAAACACTATACAATATCTATACTATTAAATATAGTGTATCAGTATACTAAATGGACAGAGACACATTAACAGCATAGTCTCCCCCCTTTGTGTGCAGGAACAGCACATTGCTATGGTTATAATGGCAAATATCTCAGTTACATTGGTGATATATTATGTATTAGAAAATGAACACTACATCTTGTTCTATACAAGAGCACTGGAGCCTTGAGTTTCAGCACACTTACGTAAAGTGGCCCTGAGTCACAAAGACTCACTTTATGTTCAATGTCATCCTCTCTCTCTGCTGTGTGAATGTTGAAGCAAGTGCTCTCATCTGTGTGTGACGCTGGCGCAGGTGTCATTGACACTGTCAGCTTGACACTCCAGTGACTTTCAATCAAACTTCCACCCAACTGAATCGTCTTTGGCGTTGACACTCTCGTCCCCTCCTTCATCAGTCTTGATTTGTATTCTTTTCTTTTTTTTATTGTTCCTGTCTTCCGCTGTCTCCATCTGTTCCCCTCCTCTCACCCTTTCCCTTTCCTCTCTCTCTCTCTCTCTCTCTCTCTCTCTCTCTCTCTCTCTCTCTCTCTCTCTCTTCCTTCCCCTCTTTCTCCCATCCTGTGTTCCTGTTTACTGTCTACCCAAGAGGAAGGAGGTGGCAGAACAGATGATCTGATTGATGAAAATGTTTGCAACATGAGAGAAAAAAAATAGCGATAGAAGGATAGAAAAACAAAACCAAAGAGTGATGAGAGCAACGAGGACATGGGATGTAATGGAGAGGGAATGTGAATGCCTTCCCAGAATCCCACGGGCTCTGTCCATGTCGTGGTGCGTGGTGTGGTGTGCTGCTACTGCTGCTGCGGCCCCGGCATCTGCTGCTCCCTGACCCACGTCTGGAAATTCCCTGGAATCTGGCTGCCGTGTGTCAGCACACATGTGTGGGTGCTGAATGGGAACAGTGGAATACTCTCCAGCCCAGCCCTGCTGTGCCAGGACCAGCCAGGCCAGACCAGCCCCATGTCCCCAAACTATGCCCCACACCTCCCCATCCCACACCTCCTCTTAGCAATGCCCCCCTACCCCCCTCTCTCTCTCTCTCTCTCTCTCTCTCTCTCTCTCTCTCTCTCTCTCTCTCTCTCGGGAGCCTGGGAGTGGAATGCCGTGGTTGCTACCACCCTCTTTCTCTCCCACCCTTCCTCCCTTTCCCTCTCTCCCTCTCTCCATCACTTCATAGTCCTCCCTTTCCTGTCCTGGCCACTGTTACACTCCTCCTCTGCCAACAATTATTTGCTTTAATACCTTGGCTACCCATTACCATCACCTGCCTCCACCACCCCCCATCTCTCTCTCTCTCTCTCGCTCCTTCTCCCTCTGTCTCTCTCTCTCTCTCTATCCCTCTCTCTCTCTCTCAATTATTCCTTTCTCCTCACATAGTTGCTTTTCATCCCCTCTTGCCATGTACTCCCTCAGTGTCCCAGTGTCCCTTGTGCATGAGTGTGCATGTACTATTAATCATTTGGCCTGCCAAATGGCCTGCCTTGTGTCTCAGACGAGATAGCACAATAACCAGGGGTAGTTATCGCCTTAAAAGCAGTAGATTTGTGATTATGTGTTGTTGGCTTGCCAGCCAGGGGTTGGTCAAAATGAACTTTATGAAATGAAACTGTCCCATGGGCTGTGCAGAATAAGAGTCACTAGTAAAGCATAGCTTGCATAGTACTATAGTAAAAGTGCATTGATTTCGAGGTGAACTTTGAACTTCACCTCGATGAACTGAGGTGAAATTCATTATTATCATCATCATTATTATCAAGTATTACGAGCTGCTGATCATTGCCAGTTTACAGGAATATATTGTCAAAACCAATAAAAGAAGTTTCTTTGTAAGAAGAAAAGATATAAGATTCTTCACTCCTTATTTATAAAAATTGCTTTACATCCCTTAGCAACACGATAAAATGATATTTAAAGTATAATGGTTTTGATCAGAGCTGAAGCTTCCAGACACAACATGTAGGCTATGAGTCTGCAGTTTTGTTATTTAAAGTCTCAACCCCGCCTTACTGGTTTCTGCCACATAGAGCTATGACAGTAAGATAGAAGCTCACGGAACACACAGCCTAGAAAACAGTGAACACACTGAAACTTAGAAACTTTAGATATGATATGTAGCACACACACACACACACACACACACACACACACACACACACACACACACACACACACACACGCACACAAACGTTCAAACCCACCAATCATATTTACACAAAAAGGATTCAAATATTACAACTTTGACACTCATGGGTACAGAAAACAATGCCTTCGCCACACGGCTAGGCTGCCTGCTCATACAGAGCAAAACTACACACACACACACACACACACACACACACTCACACACACCATTTTCTCTGTTGTTCCGGGATTTGTTTACCATCTTTGCCAATCCTCTGTCCTGGTAAATCAGAGCCTTTCTTATAGGTGCATGAGTCATGACGCATCATAATGATGACTGTGCCATGTTTGCTTTGCTTTGCTTGGCTCCCTTGGCAAAGGAGTCGGCCGCTCTGATTGGATGAAGGCTGCTTGGCCAGTCTCATCATGTGGTTCGGCGGGGTTTGGTGGTCAAGTCGAGTCAAGTCGAGTCATGTGGACCAGGCATGTGGGTCGGGTTTGGCTGGCCTGGTCGTGGAGTGGGACTGACTGGGAGTGCTGCTGCTGCGGGCGCTGGTGAGTGTGCTGAGCTCATCTGAGCAGCTGGCCCTGCTGCTGCTGCTGCTGGAGCTGTATGGGCACGTGGTAGACGGGCATTAGTGCCAGGGTCTGTGCCAGGGTCTGTGCCAGAGCCCACTAACTAACGAGCAGCAGAGCCCTTCTTTTTGTCCAACAAACTCTTCTGTGCTCTCTCCATCTCTCCCTCCCTCATCCTGTGTTCTTCCCAATCATGAAACTTAACAAAATGACAGAATTTCTATATTAAAAAAGAAATGACTGCCATTCCCTATCCTCCCACTAACCCCAAACAACGAGGTAACAGTGCAGCACAAGCTATTCCAGGTTTCTCAACTCTCCTCCTTTTACAGTCACTGTGCCAGACTGGTATGATAAGTTGTCAGTACAAATTAAATCAAGGCTAACACCAAAGATTATTGAATACTGACCACGATAATGCAACATAATATGTTGCAATGGGAGCAGGCGAAAATAATTCCAACTTTTAGTTTTAGTTTTTTAGACCCAAATGATATGAATTTCTGAACCAGGAAGTAATGTTGCTTGCATCAGGCAGGCAGTTCAGGATACAAAATTATAGACAACTACAGTAGCATCCTCTAATTTTGAAAATAGCTATTAGCATGCTCTAGTTTTGACTTTAAAACATTATTTATAAACCCACTTTAGAACCTTGCTATTAGGTAGTCTACCGCTGATGTCCACGTTTAACCATATACAGTACTTTAATTAACAATATACTCTATATGCCTCCCATATGAAGATGAGTATAAAATGCTCATTGTGTGTACTGTTTGTTCCCCTGTCTACTCTGTGTTTATTTATTTTTGTCTGCAATGTCTGTTGTGTTGTCATGTGACATCTCTTTTTTGTATTGCAGTGGTAGTAACCCAGACAAATTTGATCCTGTAGGACAATTAAGTATACTTTACCTTACCTTATCAAAGGTAGAATAGAATAGCGTGTTGCTCTGGGTAACTATTGACTATTGTCTATTGTCTAAATAACTGTCAGTCAAGGTAACTGTTAATGCGTAGCTCATGTTATTTTAGGTAACTAGGCACAAAATCTCATCTGTTTGAATGTTCCCAGGGAAACAAACTCATGATTACATGATTAACTGCAACGTTGCTCTTCATGTGGATGTACAGGAATGACCAGTTAAGTTACAGGAACACTTGAATATCCGTTACAAGGCTCTCTGCCAACACATCAACCACCGTCATCAGTCACGTACCTTTCTTTTCTGTCTGAGTCAGTATGGGTGCTAGAGGGAGAGAGATGTGTGTGTGTGTGTGTGTGTGTGTGTGTGTGTGTGTGGCTGTGGCTGTGAGTGTAAGGGTGTTGGCTGGGGGTGACAGTTGCAGTCACAGAAGCCTACTCTGCCACCTGTCAGCCTCTGTCACAGGGATATGTGAAGCCCCAGAAGGGCCCGAGCACTTTCTCTCATATCTCTCTCTTTCTCTTTCCCTCTCTCTTTCTCTCTCGCTGGACTCCATCTCTGCTTATTCTCTTTCTTTCAATTTGACATCTCTTCCCAGATATTTTACCTTTTTTTACTGTTCAAACACACACACACACACACACACACACACACACACACACACACACACACACACACACACACACGCGTCACTCTGCACATCATACTGAAACACCCCTGTAGTCCTCCTGTAGGCCCTCAGCAGATGCAGCAGATTTTCCTTTGACTTACTTCTAATCTACAATTGACTGTCTTCCTGCAGTCAGTTAACATCAGCTACAATAACGGTGCGGCGGCTAAAACCTGTGTGACGGTGCTCTCTCATCAGTATGCAAACACCGGCATTGATTTGGTGTCAACCATGGGGCTCTGGTTCCCCCATGAACCAGTGGTTGAGCCTCACCTTCCCCAGCTGCTGCTGCTGTCAGTGGGCATATGCTGTAGACAGACCACCCCCACCTCTATCCTCTGGATCTCTGTCCCCTCGTGGGGTATTTATTCAAGGCAGTAGGGGCATGTAGAGGCAGGAAGTGGTTACGCAATGGTCTGCACCTGACAGCGATGGCATTTCGCTTAAGAAAATGTAGGGTAAACGGATATGAGTATGGTTTACTTGAGTGGAGGAGAGACAATTATTGTGACACGTTTCATTTCTTTAAAGGCCATACAACAGAAAAAAAATAGTTTTTAACAAAATTTAAATAGCAACGCAGCTCCAAAAAAAAAAAAAAAAAATGTTCACAGCAGATGAAAGACAAAAGAGGCAAAAAAAGTAAAAATAAATCACCATTTTGTACATTATTGTCAAAACAATTTGCACAAAGGAGATCCATATGTACAGTATTTTTTGATAACTTTCTGTTGCTAGGTACAGCAGACCATCGTCAAAGAAAGTGAGACAGAAATGTTACCAAAATCAGTTGATCTGTAAGTTAACAGACCACTTTTTCTGCAGAAGAATTCAAATGGACTATGGAAGTAGTGATAAACAATGCTTTGTTGTCATGTTTTTGATGTCTTCAATAGCATGTAAGAAGTGGTCAATGAAGCAGTCAGGGCATATTCCACGATATAAAGTACAGATATGTGAAAAATGCATTTAAGTTGTACTTTGTTACATTACATTCCACCACTGGTTATTCCTTACATACAGTACATACAGTATAATGCAACAAGATTACGTCTATTACTGTAAATGTAGGCCTACTGAATGCATGGTAAAAGCTCTCAGTCAATTTACTGCATATTTGGTACAATTAGTTATAGATTTAAAAAGATGTCTGCTTAGATGAAAGCACAAAGAGATTTTTGCTGAAAGTCACTGTAGCTTGATATAGCTTTTTCACACTGAGCAAGGACAAACAAATGTTTCAGCTCATGCATTTGTCAGTGTGTGATTTTCTTTTCCTTGAATGTCTTGAATCATGAAAGTCATACGGTATAAAACCTTTACAAATGTGATTCCTCAGGTAGAATACATCCCTTACCAGGTGGTAAGACAAAACAAACAGATACACAAAGGCAGAGCGAGGAAGAGAGAGAGGTGTGTGTTTATGTGTGTGTGTGTGTGTGTGTGTACCAGTCAGAGTGCCTGTTGAGAGCCAGATTAAAAGAGACAGGGGGTATTGGGATTTCTGAAGACAAAAGACAATGAATAAGAACACATCATAAGAACCCACAGGTCAGGTGACATCTCCTCCACACATTGGCACACAGAGAAGGCCATGGCTGATGACATACTGCACTGCATCTCTCTGACTCTGAAATGATGGCCCTAACCTCCTGCTTGTGCATTATTACTCTATCTCCTCTCCCACCAATATGGCCATGTGCTATGTGTGTGTGTGTGTGTGTGTGTGTGTGTGTGTGTGTGTGTGTGTGTGTGTGTGTGTGTGTGTGTGTGTATACAGTATGTGCGGGGCGCATTGACTCATCATGCAGCCTTCTAACATACATACAGCCATCACACTGTTTTCCTTGCAAACTGGATTTTATATCCTTGTTGAGTGCAATTTAATGAGAGATAGTCCTTCCACACTTTTGCTGATTGCTGAGCTTCTTGGCAAAGGAGAATATGCCAAACAGTCCCTTTGGAATCCCCCTCCTGGAAGTTCTTTTAGTTCATCATGCAGATGAATGTGTTTCTGAAAATCTGACATGCTTGCTGTGAAATATAATGATGACGGTAAAAGGGGTTTGATGAATGTGTCACACTGTCTCCCAGTCATCGACCCCATTTATGAATGTGTGTGAGTAACTGTGAGATTGTTTTGGATGAGGTTTGTTCATGTGAGTGTTCACAGTTGTGGGTATAGGTTAACTTGAGTGTGACGTGCATTTAGAGTGACACATGTGGTTAACAACAATCAAGATAGTTTGACCAGGCTCAGACAGCAGATCTCATTAAGATTTAGACTGATCCTATTGAGCCTACTGTTATCATTTCTATTGATCTACTTTACTAAATAGCAATTTCATTTTAAATGTGAGTGGATGTCTGGTATTTTTTTTATTATTTGTGAAACTCCACTGAAACTCTTCAATGTCATAAATATGTTGCATACACAACATTCTGAGGGCACTGTGGAGTTCCAATTGATTGAAGCAAGCTGTTCTTCAACATTAATTTTTCTCCTTGTCTTCTGAAATTTACATGTATAAAGCTGACTTTCTATAGGGGGGGCTGTGTCAAGATAATTAAACACATTTACATGGGGCCTAAGTTTATTTCCATCACTAATTCGGCTTGAAAAACAAAAACAAAACAAATATGATAACAAGAGTCTTTTGTTCACAGGGCCCTGAGGAATGGCCTATATATGTATTGTGGTAAGACCACCTGATGCAGTCCACATACAGTACAACGCAGTTGGCACGCCATGAGAGGCAGTCAAAAGTAAGACTCTGCACCTGACAAACCACTAAATGTGGAGATGTACTCCACAGATAACCTCAATGAGAAATGAAATTCTCACTTTTGAATTCCTGCTTGTGATATCCCTGAAGTGTTTTCATACCTATCAACTGTAAGTTATATTTTTGAGTTAAAACTTCTACATTTTATTAGTGAAACTGTAGCTTCCTCTGGCAGCCACCGAAAATAGGCCGCGTGAGGTCTTTCGCTTCCTGTTAGATGGGCTCGTGCTTATGTCAGAAGCCTGAGTAGGCCGAACGTTAGCTCATCAGAAGCACAAGACGCCGCCGTCCTCTCGCTCACCAGCAACCGCAAGAAGCCAACCACCAGTCACACGCAGGAGCCTGTCGTGCTGTTTCACTGTGTGTGTGTGTGGGGGGTGTGTGATACTTTTTTTTAGCTTGCCTATTTATGCTTGTCTGTGTTTGAGTAGGATGAGAACAGAATGTTTTTATTATGCAAATTCAATAATTCATGTCTCCATGTGAGCATACATATTTTGTATGGATTTTTTTTTCTTCTCTGTATGTATTGAAAGTATACAAATCTCTGTGAGAAGCAGAAAGTATAGAAATGAACACATGTCAGGTGTTTATAGGCAAGATTATACTTCAGGGGTTTGGTGTGTTTCTTTCTATGCGGTGTGTAATTTATACCTTAGTAGATGTTTTTCAGCACATATATACTATAGTAACTGCATGTTTGTGTGTAGGATGGCATATGTTGTGTGTGTTGATTAGAGCACAATGTGTGTATGTGTGTGTGTGTGTGTCTCACCCCCTACCTCCTGGGCCTCATTAGGCCAGAGCCCTTTCATGGTCACATCCAATAAAAGTTCAAATGAGGGAGTCTGGAGCGACTGGTGACTGAGCAGACACACTTCTGTGTGTGTGTGATGGTGTGTGTGTGTGTGTGTGTGTGTTTATGTATGTGTGTTAATTAAATAATCTCCCTTGCCAAATGCTGGGCCCCAGCGGCGGCCTCCCTCCCCACACAGACACCCAGACTAACCTTTTGCCTGGACATGGAACCTTTCGCTCCCGGGGAGGGAGACAAGCCCCTTAAAGAAGCACATAAAAATGGTTTGAAATGAGAGAGGAGGGCGAAGGAGAGAAGGTTAGGGATTTTCAGTCAAGCACTTTTGACCTCAATCACAGCCTTTTTAATGCTTTTATGAGGCATGGATGTGTGTGTGTGTGTGTGTGTGTGTGTGTGTGTGTATGTCTGTCTGTGTGTGTGTGTGTGTGTGTGTGTGTGTGTATGTGTGTGAGACGTTTGATCTCCTCCTTTGTTTTCCAAAGTGACACAGCACCCAAAGCCACATGCTGCCCTTGTATCCTCAGGATAAAAACAACAAACAACAACAACAAAAAAGCGAATAAATGACAAACACGTTACAAAATGCCACCGAGCACTTGGCTCGCTTGACTGAATCTTCGTTAAACAAAGATCTTGAGATGACTGGATGACTGTGTTCATCTGTTGCACTGCCAGGGCATGTTCACGTTCTTGTTCGGTGTGTGTGTGTGTGTGTGTGTGTGTGTGTGTTTGTATGTGTGTGTGTACTGTATGTGTGCATGTAGAGCCCTGCCACCACATTATATAATGACTAGTTTGTGTAAAGGGGTCCATTTTTATCCCCCCTCCCCCCAGAGACACCCCGACACAAATACACGCACTAAAAATAAAGCGCTGTCCAGATATGAAAAGAGGTCTTCAAATGAGTAACTGGAGATGAGGGTGGCAGGGGGAAAGAACAAGCAGACAGCGCTTCGCTTCGGAGTGAGTCAAAGGCACTCTAATTAAAGCCCATGGGCCTCGTCAATGCGTTAATGAAACAGGGCACAGAGGGCATTGTAAACAGGCTGGTGTGCTGGGTGAGTGCTTGGCTTGGCTGGGCAGGCTGACTGACTGGCTGGCCCACCGACAGGAAGTGGCTATTTATGACTCGTGTGCAGCGGGGGCTGAGTGAACCGCCGTTACTGCTGCTGTCGCTGCCGCTGCCACCGAGCGAGCATGCTCATGAGTCAGCAGACTGGCATACCCATCACACACACACACACACACACACACACACACACATACACACACACACACCGATCATGTGTCCACAGTGGCAGCGCACTGTCAGTGCCTTCCAAAAGGCCAGCCACCACCCACACACTCATAGATACATACTGTATGCACACACACAAACAGATAAGACACAGATAGTCCTTTCTTTTTCAATTTCATTATACTTCATTATACAAGAAAAAGAAGAAAAAAAAGAGAGAATATAATAATTATAATTATAATAATAAACTGCGGGACCTTTTCCTCTCTTACTTTGGTCAATGCTCAAATTAAACTTCACCTGAATGTGATGTGCTGCATGATCTGTCAAAGGTTACATTACTCAGGTTTAGTATTACTAGCCAGGCTAGCACCGCCTAGCTGCGTAACTATGCAATATCACATTTCCTGTATGTCTCTCTACAGCACTACGTCAGGTACCCAGCCAAAGGCTTCGGTTACTCCATCAAAGGACTCGACACACTTATCACTGAGCAAAGAGAGGGTTATGTATGTCCCTTCTGGGAGGGCTGAATGCAATGTCATGACCACATGGCTGTGTACTGTAGGGTTGAAGGCATGCTCAAAAGTTTTAAAGTTCACAGAAAAGTATCTGGTGTATTAGGCCAACGCATGCCTAATTGACAATTGAAAGTGAAATGAGGTCTGGTTCACAAGGTGATATTATTACAATATTTGTGTGGAGAATGCAATGCCTATATCACCTATGCCCTAACAGCAGACACACACATAAACATGAATGCTCTCATGCACACACACACACACACACACACACACACACACACACAAAGGTCACACTACAGAGCACAGGGTGACTAGTCATGCAAAGGAAGAACTCACATGCACACACAACACACAAACTTGTTCAAATACACAACATACAAACTTGTACAAATAAAATCTCTCTCTCTCTCTCTCTCTCTCTCTCTCTCACACACACACACACACACACACACACACACACACACACACACACACACACACAGACATGTATGAACATGTATCGGCCTATACAGTGAACACAGCAATAAGCCAATAACTCAAACTGAGCTCAGAAACACAAAAAAGCTTTCACATCAAATATGCCGTCTCATAGGCCTGCTGTACAAGTGAATTCCACAAGGGCTAATCACTTGTCAAGGCGCATTTATAATATTTACACCCCAACCTCCAAAATGCTTTGAAAGAAATTACAATCTCATTACATCTATAAATTGGCTCATAAAGGCAGTGGGTTTTTATGGAATGTGCCATAATATATTCACTGGTGAATTTAGTAGGATGGAACTAAGTTTTGTGCACAGTGAGCACATATGGGACAATTTCATATTTCACAAAATTGTGTAGCCACAGTTGATTTTTAGAATTTTTATTTTATATACAGTAAGTCTCCTCAGGCTTCCTTAATCTGCATTTCCTCCAAGGAGCAAACTTAGACTCAGACTAAGTAAGGCTCAGAGACACAGAAACTTGCCAGGCTAATGCTCCAAGAGGTAGAGTCCAGCTTCTCAATTCCCATCAACTGAATGTGTTTCCTCAACACAGAAGGGCCTTACCTTAAAACCTAGCAGTGATTAATTACAGTAGCATTTCAATCAAAATTGGTCAATGGACAAAGACATACAGTACTATTTCATCCATGGATTGCATGGTGACAGCCATCTTGCTTCCAATCAGAAACATTTCCCATTGATCCAAAGGTTTCCACATGCCCTCCCCACTTCACCCAGTGACAGATACATTTACAGGAGGTTTTCGCCTGCATGTGTAAGTGCCCAAAAGCAATCAAAACAAACAATAATATAGATGTTTGCATGCTTCCAATAAGTATAGTAAACAAATACACAAATAAACAATACCATTATAAGAGTCTCCAATTTCACACATTGGAAACATTTCAAATACAGTACACATTCAGGAAAGTAAACTTAAAAGTAGCCTCATAGCCCACTTTGAGTATAACTCAAACTTAATATAGTGCATTTCACTACAGATATTTTAAGAGCACATTTTAAAAGTACATAATAACATACTTTATGATAAGTATGAATGTCCTTAGGCTACTTTAGAATACACTTGATTCAAATAGGGCAAAGGTCTACTACTTCTTTTCCCAGGGCACCATTTTGAGTTGTGTGACATTTTATTTTTTAGAAGCTGATTTGCACTCACAAGCCTCTCCTTGACTCATACCCTTCAGTGCTCAGTTATTTTAAGCTAATAACTGAAGACAAATAGTCTACTTACAGAGAGAGAGGCAATGCATGTCAAACAAGTGGAAACTTGCATGAGGTGTCATTGTTGCTCAAATGCCATTGGTAATGAACAAGGCCACAAGCTGTCCACAGAGAGATCAGCCAACAAACAAGCCTGGAGAGGTTCAACTGTCAAAATGTTATTAATCATTATCACCTCAAAAACATTTTTTGGTACAAGTTAGTCTAATGACTACCCATATGCCTACAGTAATTGTGAGAAATATATATGCTCATGCCATGCATGTACGTTAGTCACAGATACTGTAGATAGGCTCCACAAGTTTGATGCTTTCATAAGTAACTCTACGGCGAAAGCTTGCGTCAGAAAATCGACCTCATTTCAGATTTTGAATGGCATAGCCTAACATTTTGTTCGCACAAGACCCTTGGGGGTACAGTAGGCTAGTCTACCAGTCAGTATAATATCAACGAAACAACTTTCGGGTCCGGTGATCGATCCCTAGGGGGAATAAAAATCTTTCTCTATTGGCTCTGTTGCTGGTTTGATGCAACATCCTGTGTGGAAGCATCGCAGCAGACTCGCCGTCAGACCACAAAGCCAGTGCCCTGCAGATGGTGCTTTCTCGCCTTCCCCTCTACGTCTCATTCGTTCTAGCGGGAGTGCAGGGGCAGCATCTCCGCATCTAACAGTAAGCTATGTTACCGCTGTAAATGCGCCTTTAGCGCCTTTAGGCACAGCCACTTGTCGGACTTTGCTCTCCAATCATTAACATTCAATTATCTAGCCTACCTTTTTAAGAATATCGAGTTAGTGTGTGATCTTCTCAATTTTGCTTTGTGGTGTGTGCGATTACTAGATTTCTTCAACTTGTAATTGTTGTCATTTTGTCCTCGCAGGTTCAAGAACATCAGTCTAAAATCCTAACAAGAGGACTCGGACACAGTGATTGCCAAGTGTTGAATTATTTCATCCGCTGGTTACCGCAGACCTGAGTTGAACAGTCCCGGGAAGCCTTATTTGTCAACGTGCACTTCGGGTTCTCAAAGCCAACCTGTCAAATTAAGCAGACAGTAATAATCAAGAACTCGCTATTGCGCTCTAAACCTCGGAGCTTTACCACGGATAGCAGTGAACGATAGCGACGTTGTTGGATGTCTTTCGCATGACAGGACTTCGCTAATTTTACAACACCTTGCTGTAGGATTTGCACTTCGTTGTATTGTGGTTATCTTTTAAGAATGGGGATCATCCTGATTTTTGCCTTGTGCGTCCTAACCATGCCGGTTTTCGGCGCCGGCAACGTGATCGGTAAACCCAAGGGTTGTACGGAGGTCCAGCAGTTCTACGCCGGCAAGGGTTTCAGTGTAACCGGACTTCCACAGAGCGAACTCTCCGGTAAGTACAACTTCACTAATTGACCTGTCAGTAGACCCAACCAGTTTTTTTTTGAAAATAATAGTGTACTCTCACTCATTAGGCCCAGATAAAGACATTTGAAATTCAATTTTAGAATTCTTTGTTTTACAAATTAGGCTACAATTGTTGACAGTTGGTGTCAATTTCTGTCTCGTTTATTTAGACCAGCTGGTTGCCCTGTAAATGTGTAGGCTTGGCTTTTGAAGCCCTTTGCTATTGCCCTCCATTTAGGCCTGTTACACTTTTTCAACTAGGATAATAACCTAAATGATAGGCCCTTCATCTAGGCTACCGTGTTCTCTTATGAATAAAAGCTTACGGTAACTGTCAAGACAATCACTAATAGAGAGTAAATGATGTAATTTAGTTTGAAACAACCTGCATACTGCAGCTATAGTCGGATGGCTGTTGTGTACAGTGTTAATACCGGTTAATACGCGCGGTGAAGTGTCAGTTGGTCCTGACAGCCTGCTGTTCATTTCTGAGGCTGTCCAGGTCCGCTGCGAGAGACAGTCACATCTTTTGATCTCTTCGTGTGACAGCTCAGTGCTTAGGTGGAGCATAGATTGGGCTGCTGGCCGGGACTGATGTCACTGTCTGTTTTTCATTGACATGGTTGCAAATAAGGATTTGCTGAAGATTACACGCATGCCTGCCTTGTAATTCTGTGGCTCATCTGGTATGATACCTTATCCTGGGTTTTTGGGTTCATAGAAAGATTAATGTAAAAGTTCAAGGAGCTCAGCAGTAGTCCTATCCCAGTTCGTCTTTTGAAGGGCCATGTGATGGTTAGCTGTCGACTGTTGTCAAAGTTGGGTTGAGATCCTTTCATAGGCCATCTGATTAATTTTGCCAACCCTAACTAATTTTGTGATTCAGCATGACTTGTAAGTGTTTCATCATTATCTCACTGTGCTTGAAGCACTTTAGGTTGAAAAGTTCACGATCAACTTAATTAGTCGCATTAAACAGTGGGGTACTTTTTTCTACCGTTTCAAACTTGGCTCCAGCCCCTGCCAGCCTCAGTAGGATATGGTGACAATCGAAGGAAAAAGATTTTATGACATTACGAGAGTATGGAAAATAGAATTAGTCTGGAATCCCGGTGCGGTAAAATGATGGCGCTTATAACTATACATCAAAGTGGCAGAGAGCGCACTGTACCGTGGTGACACATTTTAATCAGACTGATTAACTGCGTAGTATAAATCAATCATTGGCGTTAATGTTGTAGGGAGACTTTTTTACGACCCCAACTCCTCTAAACGTCTTTAACAGGAGCAGTTCAAGAAACAAATGGGTCCGGTTGACAGCCTGAACGGCAATTTCTGCCTTCTAACACGGCCCATGTTAGGCTATAATTTGAGGTCGGCAGGAATATATTTCCGTGCTTTCCGAAAGTACAGAGTGTTGGCAAAGATGCCCTTTCGTGTTCCCATTCGAAGCAGATGACATAGCCTACATACCTCTCCATGCATAAAATCACAGACTTCTTCTGTGTCAAGTCCTATGAAAGTTAGATGATTTTTGAGGGCTAAACATGATAGGATGGGCCTTTTGTGTGTGTGAGTTTGTGCGTGTATGTGTGCGTGTGTTTGTGTAGGCTATATGCGCGCGCAGTTGTGTTTGTGTGTGCATGTTGCAAAATACTTGTGGGGCTCTCTGCTTATGCCGTTCTGAGGCTCACACAGGATTCATTGAAGTGATGATCTATCTCCTAGCTCCTTTCCATTTCCTAGGTAAGAGTAGTGAGTGGGTGTTGCCTGAAGACAACATAAAACAGTCAACTCTGTAGCTTATGCTAATGCAGATAAACAGTCTTACAGGTAGACAACTTGCAATAATAGCTGTTGGCGGTGTTTATGAAACTAAGTGTAAGAATGACTGTATGAATAACAATCCAAACCTCTTCAGAAGTAGGGTCTGCTAGTCTCTAATAATAAAACAATATTCAGAGTTTTTTTTCTTTTCTTTCTGACATTCATTTGTTCAGCTTTATGGCCAGGTGTTCATCTTTATTTTAGAAAACAAATATATAACACAGTTTATTTACCATATTATTTTACCTCATTGGCATACATTTATATCTATGATTCTATCATACATACTTTATATCCAACTCAAAAGTGAGAGGAGACACTTGACCTCTGTGAACCCTAACAAAGAAGGACAGCACCCCCTAGCACACAGGAGCAGTACTGGAATCTTAAAGCTTGTGAAGATAAGGTTTACTTACATACAGCTATGGAGAGCTTGGCATTTAAGTACCAATTAGCTTATTGACCTGCCCGGGCAACCGCGGCAGAGTGGAGGCGCTAATGATGGATGCCCCTGGCTGTCCTCCACATGTGGCCTCTGGCCTGAAGTTGTAGCATCAGACAGAAGCTTCTCATAGCTGTCCACTAATGGTCTTCTGGCTGAAGACAACACATCTCTGCCTGATCTCTGCCTAATATAGACATGTTAGCATCCAAACAGCTTAAGTGATGAGAAGAACACTGTTAAACTGCTGCATCTCTCTCTCTCTCTCTCTCTCTCTCTCTCTCTTTCTCTCTCTCTTTCTCTTTCTCTCTTTCTCTCTCTCTCTTCCTCCTGTGTGTGTCTCCCTCTCCTGCCTTTTTCTCTTGCTGTATCTTGTGGTTGTGTGGACCTATCTTACAGGTTATTATTGCACTGATTTTTTTAAAGTGGGGTCAGTTTATCGAGGCATGTTCAGGTATAGAAGTCTGCAGTCTCCATGGCCTCCACAGAATGAGATACTTTGCTTTTCATTATCATGAAACACTCTCTTCAGCAAGGGATGGGGGTCGTGTGTGTGTGTGTGTGTGTGTGTGTGTTGGTAGACACTGGTCTATCTGATGCATCTCATACTCACTCATCTCTGGTGTCAGGGGATGTGTGTATGCCTACGCCTGCGCGTAAGTGGATGCATTTATTGTGTGTGTGTGTGTGTGTGTGTGTGTGTGTGTGTGTGTGCGTGTGTGTGTGTGTGTGTGTGTGTGTGTGTGTCTGTGATGTATGCATCTGCTGTGCCAGTATCATATCCGCCCCCCCAGTTTGTTCTGAGCATCAAACACATTAATTCATCTGTGTGTTGAAGTATGCGTTTGTTCCCTTTCCATACACACACTCAGACACGCTCACACAGAACATCTTCCTTTCCGTCCTCCTCCTCCTCCTCCTCTTTTTTCTGTAAATGCTGATGCAGTAGAAAGCCCCTTGAAGCATTAAGCCGTAATCGGCCTCCGGGAGGGGAGCATGAAACAGACCACATCAACAGTGTTTGAAGTCCTCAGTGGAGGAAGGCGCCTGCCTATGAAGCCATGTGCCGGGGACTACATTGATGTCGGACTGGGGGGCGTGGGGTGGTTGGGTGTGTGTGTGTGTGTGTGTGTGTGTGTGTTGGGGGGGGGGGGGGTTAGTGAGATAACATTGCGGTGGTCAACAGATGCTGGTTGCCCTTATCTGTTTGCTTTTTTTATTCGTCTTTGTTAGACGCCTCTTCAGATGGACAAGCAGGCACTGGAAAGGAATCCCTTGGGTCACTGTCTTGGGTCATGTCACATAAAGTCTGTGAGCCTGTGAGATTTGTCCCCTTTTTTGTCTCTGCTGTGCAGTCATATCTACACTTCGGAATTTTTGTTTTTGTTGTGGTTGGGGATTTTTTTGGTCTGTTTTATTCACTCCTCTCAGAAGGCTGGTCGTGGAGGTCACCCAAAGCTGGCGTCTTTCCTTATTGCCATGCCAGCCTCCAGTCCTTATTGAAATGTCAGCAGCCCTGCAGGCTACCCGGCAGTGCTGTACCACTGCTGGTCTTTGGCACGACTGTCCAAAATCTCAGGCGACGTAACAGTCACGACAACCAAGCAAGCCCAATCACGCTATTTCACCTGTCAATAATGCTCCTGTCAAAAAACGAAGTAATCCTTCTCGTTTGCTCGATTACTTTATACCTCCCCCCCCCCCCCAACTCACACACACACACACACACACACTCACACACACACATATAGCCACTGAATTTGGATGCAGTTATGTGGACATGTGCCCTTTGCATTTGTTATTTGTGGTTTCTGTCCAGAACTCTGCTTCTCATAGTCCAGTTTGTTGGTATCTGTGTTAAATCTGTGTTAAGTGGGACAGGCATCTCTGAGATGTGCAGTGTCTCATCCTTTTTATTCAGCTCATTCTAGAGCCCTCCCCCTCTTTGAGACCGGTCCCGACGGAACTTCAAACAGGGGACTTGGCGCATGAACGGTTGTCTCTGCCTCCTCCTCCTCCTCTTCCTCTTCCTCTTCCTCTTCTGATTGATGTCATGATACAGTACGCTGGCCTGATGGAGGAGGAAGCACGAAGGAGAATGAGGTGTTTTTTTTGAGAGAGAGGGAGAGAGAGAGAGCTGACATTGGTCAAGGTGACCTTGGCTCCAGTAGCTGTTGCTGATTGATATCCTTGTGTCGTGTGAGTGTGACAGCCTTCGGGGATGTCTTGCATCCACCCCCCCACCCCCCACCCCCTGGAATAGCTAGTATAAGGTTTCCGAGAGAGAGATAGTGAAAGAAGGAAAAATAGATGAAGAGATTATGATGGAGCAGGAAGAAGGTGGTACTGACCAGAATGGAGGGAGTCGATGTCTGTGTAAGGAAAAAAGAAAGGAGGGAGAATGAAAACACAGAGAAGGAGAGAGAGAAAAAGAGAAAGAGAGAGAGAGTGTGCATGCCATATTGACAGGGCGGCGCATCAGGCTGGCTTTTGTATGGATTTAACGGGATTTGCGGTGTGATTTGATCAATCAGTGGCAGCTGACAGGATGACGGAGGAGGTGGGGCCCAGATTTCTCCCCAGCCATCAATATTTACAGAGACTTCAGACATTAAGGTGCTCCCCCCCCACCCAATTCCCCCTCTCACTAGCACCCCCTTCATCCTCCGCCACAGCTCTGCCTTAACGGATACTTCCCTTCATCCGCTCACGTGGATCTTTGCAACAGTACTTTATGGGAAAGTGGTGTTAACCGTTGGAAATCACATCCAAACTGTAATAAAGGGGACATGTGATAAACCGACACAGACAGTTTTTGAGTCATTAGGGTGTTTTTTGTCGTTGTAAAGCGAATTCTTTTGGCATGCAAGGTTTTTTGTGCTTGTTGTTGTTCTCCAAACTTGATGTAGCCTACTCCGATAATATAGTCCATGGAGAATTGACAAATCAGTGATATGGATGCATACACACACACACACACACACACACACACACACACACACACACACACACACACACACACACACAAAACCAGTGTGTTAGTATATTAAGTGTTAGTACAGATTCCGACTTCTCCTCCTTTGTTCTCTGCAGTAATAGGCTGACAAACTCTGGTAATTAGGTCTCTTCAGGCACACAGATGTTCTATTTCCCCCTTAGAGACCACACTGTAACTTGCAGTTTCTCTTTCTGTGTGTTCTCTCTCTGTGTGTGTGTGTGTGTGTGTGTGTGTGCGCGCACGTGTGTGGGTATGTGTGTGTGTCTGTCTGTGTGTGTGAGAGAGCACATGCATATGTCTGTGTGGGTGTGTGAGTGTGAGTGGGTATGTGTGTGTGTGTGTGAGAGAGAGGAAGAGAGGGTGTGTGTGTGTGAGAGAGAAAGAGTGTGTGTGTGTGTGTGTGTGTGTGTGTGTGTGTGTGTGTGTGTGTGTGTGTGTGTGTGTGTGTTACGTTGCAGTAGGGGGTCGTTGGCTGACAAAGCACCCAGCAGCTTCTACTGCTCTCCAGAGAAGTCTCATCATGAATCAGCAATTAAAAAACACGGTGATTTAAGGATAGTGTACCTTCTTTCTCTCCTTTTTTCTCTCCTCCCTTCTTTTTGCTTTTTTTCTCTTTCAGTTTTCTCTATCTTTGTCTTTCATTCTTTCTTTTTTTCTCTCTCTCCACATCTTCTTTGGTCTCTTACACACACATGCTGTACTTTGATGGCACCCTACCTGAGCGTTCTGTCTGCGGAAACTATTCCCAAGGTGTCTACCAACACATTTTGGTAGGGTCAGCCAAGTGCGTGTGTGTGTGTGTGTGTGTGTGTGTGTGTGTGTGTGGTGCCAACATGTGGTGAATTCCTCACTGAAGCTTACTTTCTCTCTTTCTCTCTCTCTCCCTAACACACACAGAAACACACACACACACACACACACACACACACACATACAGACACACATATGCACACATACACACTGCACATAGTTACCTTGTTCAAGTCCAATTTATGTGTCCCATGTTTGAGAACAGTCGTTTTCAGTGGTTTGTGCACAGGCATCTAAAGCCTCGCTCTTTCCTCGTCGACCGCTCCCTTTTTAAGCATCTATTTTTAACCCCAACGCTCCAATAAAAAAGGGAGACACAGAGAGAGAGAGAGAGAGAGAGAGAGAGAGAGAGAGAGAGCATGTGCCCTGGGTTGGTCCTGAACGTCACCACCCTGCAGGGAATGTAATAGCAGGCTTGGAACCATGGGCTCTCTTAAGGAAAGAGAGAGAGAGAGAGCAGAGGGAGAGAGAGAGAGAGGAAGAGCACAGAGAGAGGGAGAAAGAAGGAGAGAGAGAGAGCACACAGCGAAGAAGAGAGAGGGACGGTGCAGAGAGGGAGTGAGAGAGAAGAATGAGAAAGAGGAAGAGCACAGAGGGGAGAGAGAGAGAGGGATAGAGGCAAATATGGAGGAGGTGAGAAGAGAGGTAGGTAGAGAAATAAACAAGGAGGTGTAAAGAAGGAGAGAATAACAATACACAGAGCAGGAGGAAAAGAGTGGAGAAAGGGGCATGAGAGGAGTTGTATTTTAAAAGGAAGTATAAGGAGAGGAAAGGTGGAAGATAGAGAGAACAGAAGAGGGGAGAAAGGAGAGGCGAGGAGGAGGAGGAGGGTGGTGGTAGTGGTAGTGGGGAGTGACGAAGGTGCCGGGAGGCCTTTGAATCCCCTGTTTGCAGAGTTTGCTTTTTATAGTTTGTGCTGTTGGCGTGATGCTGCTGCTAACAGCTTCGACATAACCTCAGGAGGCCTTCACTGCACTGCAGGCCTCTTAACTAGAGCGGTCGAGGAGGGAGAGGGAGAGAGAGAGAGAGAGAGAGAGAAAGAGAGAGAGGCCAGGGGGACGGACAGACAGAGAGACAGACAGACAGACAGGCTGGCTGAAAAAAAGAGAGGAACACACTGAAGCCAGAAACACAGCGCACACACTTACTGTTGCCGTAAACTACAGTATGGCGTATTTGTGCTGTTTGAAATGTGTTTCAGAATTTCAGAAATAATTACAGGAAGAAATTTCATTTCAGTTTTACGGAGTTGAGTTGATCTAATGTGAGAGAGTGACAGAAAGGGAGTGAGGGAACGAGAAAGCAAAAGATGGACAGAGAGAGAGAGAGAGAGAGAGAGGGACACAGAGAGGTCTACATGAAGGCTGTTTGGGTGGGGTGTTTATGTCAGACTGGTAGGAGACCAGCTGTTGCAAGGTAAGCACGACATCTGAACAAGTATTCTAGAGAGATCTGACGCAACGCAAGCACCCGCCTCGTGATGATTACAGGCTACATACACCAACCCAGTAGCTCATAAACCAAAAGAAGGAGCTCTACAGCATTCTCTCTCTCTCTCTCTCTCTCTCTCTCTCTCTCTCTCTCTCTCTCTCTCTCTTTTTTCCACTTCTCATCACCTCTTTTAGCCCTCTCCGTCTCCCTTCCTTCCACGGTCACAACAGTAGCTCAGTAGCTCGCTTTAGAGGAATTGAATGCTGGATCATAATTTTTTCCACTCGTCCGTCCCACTGTAAACTTGCCTCAGTCTGTTGTGGCTGCCAGCTTTCTGACCTTGTTCTTGTGGAGGGATAAATATTGTAGCATGAAACAATAGGATGTTTCACACAGCAGAACTGCCTGTGGGTTTGTGTGTGTGTGTGTGTTTGTGCTGTGTGCTTGTGTGTCTGTGTGTGTGTGTGTAGGCTATGTGTGTGTGTGTGTGTGTGTGTGTGTGCGTGTGTATGTGTGTGTGTGTATGTGTGTGCTGAGCTCCGGAGCAGAGTTTCTCCCTGCCTGCGTTAGCATCTATAATGTGCCCAACAAGCCCTGGGAGGCCCAAACACACACGCAAGGCTCCAGCGGAGGCAGCCGAGCCGAGCCGCTCTACTCCAGCTCCAGCTTACTCTTTCTCCCTCTCCATCTCCCTCTCCATCTCCCTCTCTTTCTCCCTCTCTCTCTCCCTCTCTCTCTCTCCCTCTCTCCCTCCGCCACAGATGTGCCAGGCAAGCGTGTTTTAAGAGCCTGCAAAGCTGCACACTTGTTTTCTCTCTCTCTCTCTCTCTCTCTCTCTCTCTCTCTTTCAGTCTGTCATTTGTCTGAATCTCTCTCTTCCATTCTCTGTTATTCATGCCACCTCCTCCTCTTTCTTAGTTTCTTTCTTTCTTTTTTTCTTTCATTCTGTCTTTGTCTCAGATTTAAATGCATTCATGCATAGCACTTGTTTTGCCACTGAAGACATATAAGACAAGAAATCACATTATATGCAGGTACAGCACATTTAAATACAGAACACATCTTCTCTTTTTCTTTCTCTCTCTTTCTCTCTCATTCCTTTGTGTGTGATAAGTGAAGTTATGTATTTAAGTCTGTGAGGCACTGTACTGACTGTGAAAGCAAATTTCCTTTGTGAACAATAAAGTCTCTCTCTCTCTCTCTCTCTCTCTCTCTCTCTCTCTCTCTCTCTCTCTCTCTCTGGCAGTGTAAAATAAAATAATAGTGTTGGCCAGGTTGTATGGTTTTGTGCCGTTGTATGTTGTTTGTGTTTTGTAAAGTGGTGAACAGGATGGTGAAGAAGATGACACAATCCAATGTTATTTACCCAAGTTAAGTTATACTGCTTTATTTGTATGCTTTGGCACTACACATACTACAAACAGTCAATGGAGCAAAACAACACTGAATTGGATTTCATTATTAAAGAGAATTGAATTGATGCATCTTCATCCATCCACACAGTTGCCTAGAGGCAGCTACCTTCCCCACCTGCCCCACTTACAGGCCCTGAGTCCAGGCTTCCTGCCAGTCCAAACAGGCTCTCCCCTGTGACATTTACTCTAGTGGATTTGTGCAGTTGTTAGGCTGGAGCTGGAACTTGTGCTAGTGCTAGTGCTAGGGGTTGGAGAAGGGAGGGATGGGGGAGGGGGAATGTGGTGTTTTTTTTTTTTTTTTTTTTTTCCGGGGGGCACTTTATCGACGTGCCTCAGATTGGTGTGCAGTGATGAGATGAGCTGCGATAGATTTATAAGCCAGCAGTTGACGGCCCAGGCTGACCTGGGACCAGTGGCAGCTCCAGCTATAGCGCTCCAGATGACCTGAGGGCCACAGGCGGCCGCGTTGGCCTTTCCCTCTGTAATAGTGTGGTGATGAGGAGGGCAGATTTTACTGTCAATGCTATTTCTGGGTTTTCAACCGCCTCTCTCTCTCTCTTTTTCTCTCTAGCTATT
>JAODXP020000004.1:7576109-7581109 GCA_027497455.2 Sardinella longiceps | reverse complement strand
ACGCAACACAACGCAACGCAACCCCCAAAAACAACAACAAAAACAACCATGAGCATAGCCACAGAACTGCCAACTTCTCACACATCTGCGCATTAGAATGTAAAATGAACACAGGTGTCCAAACAAATTTACATATACATATGTTTACCTTGACTGATTTACTTTACATGTGTGTCTGTCAGTTTTGTTGACAGTGAGGAAGGGGGTGGGGGTGGGGGTGGGGTGGTCCCTAAGGAGAAGCATTAGTTCCTTTGACAAACAACCCAGTCTGTTGATTCTTCTGATAAAAATGAAAAAAAGCCTATGGAGTGCAGGTGAACATGGAGAGAGAAAGCACAAGTGATGCAAACAGGCTTGGGAATGTGTGTGTGTGTGTGTGTGTGTGTGTGTGTGTGTGTGCATGTATGCATTGCATGAATAGTTCTTTGATGAGATATTTAATTCATCGGAGAATTTGTGGTGTGGCAGTGGCAAATACTTGTAGTTGCAGCACACTACCTTCTCTGAACAGAGGAGCATGCTCAGTAGTAGGCCTATGGCTCCTCTCCCTGTCTTGTACACAGGTCATTAGTCTTAGATTTGTTCTGCACACTTCAACAGTTCATTATTACCTTTTTGGTAATTTGGTAATTATTACCTTGCGTTAATGTATGTACTGTAACTGTATGCATGTGTAACTAATTTGTCATATGTCTGAAGGCTATGTTCCAAGGTGTATGTTTGATGCCTTAAGGTGTTGCTACTCAACACCTTAATTGCCATCGGGATAACATGAACTATATCCATGTCTATACATTGAGAGAATACATAGCCATGGAGATGGTGTCGAGTCCTCCAAGTTTACTGCTATCATAATTCAGCTTTGTTATTGTTATCATTATCATGATAGGCATTTCAATGACTGTAAAAGTTGACATCAAGAAGTTTGAACTATTATCAATGTGCTGCATGTATTCAGTCGTATAATATAGTCTGTGATGTACAGTATGTTCTTCCTATTGAAGAAATCAGGTGGGTGGTTGAAAGAGAATAGTTGAATAGGGCCGTCTGGAGGCATGGTTTTGAGTTGCTGTGAATTAGGGGCTTCTTAAGCCCATTTGGTAATTATGTGTTGGATATTACGGAGATGCCTGGAGTCAGGAGCTGGTAACTAGAGCTGCTCGTTGGAAGAGCAGAGTCATTTGAAATGGGCTTCTCTGTCGGGGCCTCTCCACAGGTCTGTATAATAACTCACTTAGCAGTGGAGATTAGCATCATCATTCAGTGAAAATAGTGAAGAGCTCGCTATTTCTCTCTCTGTGTGTGTGTGTGTGTGTGTTTCTGTATGTGTGTCTGTGGTGTGCCATTGCTTCCCATACTCTCCTGTGTTTACATTGCATCCGTTTGAGTGTGTGTGTGTGTGTGTGTGTGTGTGTGTGTGTGTGTGTGTGTGTGTGTGTCTGTGTACACATGTGTATGCATTGCATGAATAGTTCTTTGATGAGATATTTAATAAGACCTAATTCATTGGAGAATTTGCGGTGTGGCATTCGCAGTGGAAAGCGCGAGAGGGAGGGAATATGATCTTAATGGAATTTGTCTTACTCAATTTAGACAGGCACATGCAGGGCACCCTGTAGGTGGAAGAACTACGGCTCCGGCTCTGATTTCGCGGTTAGAAGCTTTAAACCACCAGGAAAAAAAAAAAACCCTTGGAAAAAAACAGCTCTGCAGTATATGGAAATGGAATTCCTGGAGCATGGGCGATGTTGCTCCTATCATCATATTATGCATACATGACTACAACCTTCTCCACTGTCACAGTAATCGGATTTCATTTTATTTGTATAATTTTGTGCAGCTCATTTTGGTTGGGCAGGCTCATGTTGTGACAGCTGCATTGGTCATCTGTCTTTGTTATGCAGGATGATGTGATAACACAGTCCCAGTAATTAGCTGTCTGAAGGCAATGACCAGGCTGGATAGGGCAGAAAAAATGGCTGGAACCGACAGTGGGTTGGGTAGGCTTGAGTGGGTTGAGTGGGTTGGTTGGTTGGGCGGGCCTGGTCACGGCTGTATGGCCTTCTAGTGAACCCAGACAAGTGCCTGTGGAAGAGAGAGTTAGAGTCTTGTGGTAGTATGTGTGTGTGTGTGTGTGTGTGTGTGTGTGTGTGTGTGTGTGTGTGTGTGTGTGCGCGCGTGTGTGTGGACAGGTGTGGGTGCTCACTGAGCTCATTGCTTTAGTGGATTTTACCTGCAGTGCCACAGATCAGCACACAGCCAAAGTGGTAGCATGACCTTGTCTGCTTAGACCTGTCCTCTCTCTTTCCTCTCCCCTTCTCTCTCTCTTTCTCTCCGCTTCTCTCTCTCTCTTACTCCCGTCTTCTCCTCTCTTCAATTCTGTCATCTCCACTCTCCTCCCTGTCTCTTATCTTTGTCTCTTTCTCTCCTTTCCCGTTTATCACCTTCCCTACCCCCCCCCCCCCTCTCTCTTTCACTCTCTCTCTCTCTCTGCCTCTCTAGTGCTCTCTTCCTCTCTCCTCACCACTTTATCAGCCCCCCTCTCTCTTTCTCTCCTCCCTCCCTCTCTCTCTCTCTCTCTCTCTGTCTCTCTATCTATCTATCTATCTGTCTATCTCTGTGCTGTGTGTCCAGTCCTGTGCGTTGCTGGTGGCAGTGGCAGTGGCAGTGGCGGTGGCAGTAGCAGGTGTTGACCGGGCTTGTGGTCAGTAATGGCCGTGGCTATGGGCTGTAGTGTAGCAGGCGCCTGAGTGCCGGCACAGCCTCCATTAGGACCTCATTAGGAGTGCTAGAGCACGAGAGGAAGAAGCTGCCATGATCTTATTATCTCTTTGTGTGTGTGTGTGTGTGTGTGTGTGTGTGTGTGTGTGTGTGTGTGTGTGTGTGTGTGTGTGTGTGTGTGTGTGTATGTGTGTGTGTGTGTGTGTGTATCTAGTCTATGGGCCAGAACGCTTCAGCAAGCTCAGAGGAAACAAGATCAGATCTGGCCACCGCTTGTGTCTTGGCAGCGTGTGCGAGGGTGTTTGTTTGGGTGGGTTTGTGTGTGTAGATGTGTGGGTGTGTGCGTGAGTGGGGTGATAAATGTGTAGGTGTGTGTGTGTGTGTGTGTGTGTGTGTGTGTGTGTGTGTGTGTGTGTGTGTGTGTGTGTGTGTGTGTGTATGTGTTTGTAGGTGTGTGTGTGTGTGTGTGTGTGTGTGTGTGTGTGTGTGTGTGTGTGTGTGTGTGTGTGTGTGTGGCATGTTAATGTGTGATCCTGAGTATCCTCATGAAAGGGCTTTTTGTGCATGTCGGAATTGAAAGCAGAGGACTCAGGAGGAGTAGATGTCTGTTTAAGCATTCTGCCTTTACACCACAGACGTTTAGAATTGGATTTTTTTTCTCCACTGCTGCCACTCCCACCACCCCCACCACCACCACCACCTCTCCCTCTCCGCCAGGCCTTCAATATTCATAGGCTTTCTTTCCCTTCCTTAACTAAATCATTTGACTGCCTCAACATGGCTGTGCTCCATGTTATCTTTTGTTCTCATTTCAGATACTACAGGGTGCAATATGATGACTTCCTGTCAGATTCTTTTTTTTTCCTTTTTCCTTTCCGTCCCTGCCGTTCATTTCCCTCTCTCCATCTCCCTCTCTTTCACGTTAAAAACTCATTCTGGCTTCTCTCCCTATTCCCCTCTCCTCTCTTTCTCCCTCACCCTCTCTCATCCCTTCTTCTCTATATTAAGGTAATGGTGGAAGGCTGGAGAGCTGTAGTATTTAATCTTTCATGTGTTATGTTAGTGCACTTGTGTGGGAAATGTAGGCTGTCCTCTAATAGCAGTTAAACCTCTCCAACATCGCTGTATCTGTCTGTTACTGATTATTTTTAAGGTGTGCATGGGTGTGTGTGTGTGTGTGTGTGTGTGTGTGTGTGTGTGTGTTTGAGTTTGTGTTCCTATAAATGATGAGCTTTTTTGTTTTATTTTCATTGGAAGTACTGTAATAACTGATATGTGTGATAATGGTCAAATGAAGTAGTTGTTAACCTCTCTCCCTCCCCCCTCTCTCTCTCTGTCTCCCTCTTTTTCTCTCTCTCTCTCTCTCTCTGTCTCCCTCTCTTTCTGTCTGCCCAGGTGAGCACTTGCGTATCTGCCCTCAGGGCTACACCTGCTGCACCAGCGAGATGGAGGACAGGCTCTCCAACCTGAGCCGTCTGGACTTTGAGCGCCTGGTCAAGGAGGAGGGACGCTCGCTCCAGATCACCCTCAACACCCAGTACAAGAGCTTCGACAGTGAGTAGCAGCGCCGCCATGGCAACGCACATGACAACATATATGGCAACAGCGTGACAACATGACAACAACATGACAACACACAAGGCAATATGTGCACATGACAACATGACATGGCAACATTGCGTGAATGACAACATGACAACTTGACAACACACAAGGCAACATGCACATAACAACATGACATGACAACACTGTGTACATGACAACATGACAACATGCCATGCCTAGTGTAACTGTGAACAGCACAACATCTGGGCACTGTTGTGGAGCGATGCACTCTACCACTGATTGGGCAACACATTTCTATCTGGAAGATTTTAGCCAGCAGACAGTATTGCTCAAAAAGCTACTAGTGTAAGAAACAGCTATTGCTTTCCATCAAGGGGGCCCCAATGAGAGTGGGCCCTGAGCACACTGATTTACAGTCATTTCTTTACTAAAAAGAGAGAGAGACACACACACACACACACACACACACACACACACACACACACACACACACACACACACACACACTTAGCTGTGGGGTGGGAAAAGTGTGTGTAGCACCCATGGGGGATAACAACTATTACAACAACGCCAAGAGTGATGTGCAAGACTGATCTATCAAGCAACTTGGTGGTTTGATGACTGTTATTAAATTATATCAAGTCAGATCACACCCTACCTCTGCATCTCTCTCTCTCTCTCTCTCTCTCTCTCTCTCTCTCTCTCTCTCTCTC
>JAODXP020000004.1:7538609-7543609 GCA_027497455.2 Sardinella longiceps | reverse complement strand
ATGGGCCATTTGTTCTGGTTTGGTTGAGAGGCCTGCCATTGTTGTAGTGAGTGGTCGGTAGCACAGGAGGACAATGCTTATTTCGGCTTGGCTCTGCCCATTGAAGCATCTGGGAAGCAGAAGGTGTTTTTTTTTTTTTACTCTGTGGTTCGGTGGATGGTATTGTGGTGGATGTGGTTTCTGATCTAAAAAAATGTTCCATCTCATTGTCTTTGCACTGGAGAATCTGTTAGGATCAACATGCATACCAGCCATTACTGAAAAATCCACTATACGCAAAGTGTGTACAGTATGAAGTGTCTTAAGTCAATAATGCCCTTTACAGTTGCCTATGACACATTTAGCTACATTGGAACAGGTCTTTTGGTTTGTTTGTAGTTGGTTTAAAGGAAATAGTTTGGTAAATAGCAACATTTTTTTGCAGATGCTAGGATGAACATTTGTGTGTGTGTGTGTGTGTGTGTGTGTGTGTGTGTGTGTGTGTGTGTGTGTGTGTGTGTGTGTGTGTGTGTGTGTGTAGAGAGTGAGAGAGAGAGAGAGAGAGAGAGAGAGAGAGAGAGAGAGAGAGAGAACCTAAGCTCTCTAGTGAGGTCGCCTTACTTGTATTAACCCACTTATTGGCCTATGCTGAATTTCACTTCACTGGAGGCCACTACTTCACTCCTTAACACTTACAGTATGTGTGTGTGTGTGTGTGTGTGTGTGTGTGTGTGTGTGTGTGTGTGTGTGTGTGTGTGTGTGTGTGTGTGTACTCCACTCTGCCCCAGTTAGGTAGGAGGTATAGTGGTGGGAGAAATGAGAACCAGTGGGGTGTGGGCAGGTAACGGAATGTGAATGTCGCACCTCTTTTGTCGTGTCTCAACAATGTGCAGTTCACAGACGTTTCCATGGCAATGCCACAGTCTGAGAAGCACACACACGCACAAAAACACACACACACACACACACACACACACACACACACACACACACACACACTCTCTCTCTCTCTCTCACTCACACACACACACACACACACACACACACACACACACACACTCTTACTTTAACAATGCTGCCTCGTTCATCCTCTTACCTTGAAGCAAGGATTGTAAGAAAAAGATCACAGTTCCTATTGCGTCCCCACTTGAATAAGATGTGTGTCACACACACACAGCCTGGTGTGCTGCTAGTCAGAACAGAACAGAACAGTACAGAGCAGAACGCACGGGAAAGAAGTTTCATTTCATCCAAGTCTTCACTGTCCTCTCCAAAGCGGCTCTATTTCAGCTGCTTAACTTTGATGTGTGTGTTTGCTACTGGAGGCCCAGCAGCAGACTCCTGATGGGGATGAGTGTGTGTGTGTGTGTGTGTGTGTGTGTGTGTGTGTGTGTGTGTGTGTGTGTGTGTGTGTGTGTGTAGAGGGTTGCCCCATATACAGATGAGAGTGTGATAGTCTTTAAGCTCACTCTCCTTTTTATTCACACGTCCTAATTGACAGTGTGTGTGTGTGTGTGTGTGTGTGTGTGTGTGTGTGTGTGTGTGTGTGTGTGTGTGTGTGTGGTAGGCTGGTACAGGATAGAGTGACTAAACGAGACACTTGTCTGATGCTGCACTGGGAGCTCATACACGTCTAATTATGTTTAGAGTCTGGCTGGTACTTTCAAAGTCGTTAATGAAACTCTTTTTGAAAAAAAAAAATATATATATATATAAAAATTAGAATTAGAATAATCCTACTCAGAGTTAGAAGTGCAGCCGCCATAATCATCATCATCATAATCATCAATCTCCTTAGTTATCAGTGGTACCTAGGCAACAATCAGCTGTGTGTGTGTGTGTGTGTGTGTGTGTGTGTGTGTGTGTGTGTGTGTGTGTGATGTATGTCCCATCTTGTCTTGCGTGGTTGAGTGTTTATATTTGTGGGCACCTGCGAGCATCCATCTCCTTTGTTTGTTCTCTCATCCATTCCCCTCTTTTTCTCTCTCCCTCTCTTTCTCTCCCTCCCTCTCTGTCTCTCTCTGTCTCTCTCTTTATGATGTATAAACTCTCCTTATGCCCCACCTGGCAGGATCCTCCTCCTGCCTGCAAGCTTGCAAAGTTTACACAGTGTCTCCTTTATTCAATTGTTTATCCGTTTTTCTTCTCTCACTCTCTTACATTTTCTTTCTCTCTCCCTCTCTCTCTCTCAGTCTCTTTATGATGTATAAACTTTCTCTCCATCTCCGTATGCCCCATCTGGCAGGATTCTCCTCCTGCCTGCAAGCTAGGAACGTTTACACTGTGTCTCCTTTATTCATCTGTTTATCCGTCGTTCTCTCTCTCTCTCTCTCTCTGCAAGCTAGCAACATTTACACTGTGTCTCCTTTAGTCATCTGTTCATCTGTTGTTCTCTCTCTCTCTCTCTCTCTCTCTCTCTCTCTCTCTCTCTCTCTCTCTCTCTCTCTCTCTCTCATTCTGACATGTAGTAGTAACTCTTCCTCTCTCTCCTCTGACAGGTGCCCCTGAGTCAGGAGTGTGAGCGTGCTCTGATGAAGCTGAGCTACTGCCCCCAGTGTCGTGGGATGGCCTCGGCCAAGCCCTGCAACGTCTACTGCCTCAACGTGCTCAAGGGCTGCCTGGCCAATCAGGCCGACCTGGACGCCGAGTGGAAAAACCTCGCTGGTGAGTCAGAAGTAGCAGGAGCGGTAGTGTGTGTGATGATGGGTGTGTGTGTGTGTGTCTGTGTGTCTGTGTGTCTGTGTGTTTCTATGTGTGTGTGTGTGTGTTTCTATTTGTTGTGTTTTGTGTGTGTTTCTATGTGTTGTGTTTTGTGTGTGCGTGCATGTGTGTGTGATGGGTGTGTGTGGGTTTGGGGGGGATCACATCAGCACCCAGTTACATTTGGTCAGAGTTCCTACATGATAAAGAAATTAGTTTGATATAAATACATAAATAAAAAGTATAAATAAATCATCAGTAAAGCAATAGGTTGATTGCTTATGTGCACACAGAGCAGTGAAGCTTATGCATTCTCTTATGATCCCAGCAGTGTCACACTACCGGCTCAAATAGTGTAACAACATAGGGGAAGTCCATGCAGGTTACGATAATAAAGAATAGTACTTATTAAAGAATAAAGATAACATAAACATAAAGTAATAAAGTAAGAATGTGTAGTGCAAATCAGTATTGTGGAGAACCAAAAGTGTAGAGCATAATCAGTCTAGGGGTAAACCAACGTAACGCAAACAAAAGACAAAGGCCGGGAGGAGGAGAGCGTCCATCCTGTTCCAGGTGGGCTGGGCTTTTATAGGGCTTGCACTCAGGTGCCTGGCCACCAGGGGAAACAACCATTGACACCTGTGCAGCGAAATTGCCATTAGAAAACATAGCCAGACATCAAGCCCAACAGGACCGTCACAGCAGGCTGTCTGTCCGTGTTCATCTCAGTGTAGAGCAGGGCTTGAGTGAAGTCAGTGTCCTTTCAGATGGAGTCTGTTTGAACTGCACTAAACATGACTGGGGAGCTAATAGTCCTCTCTCCACTCCTCCAAGTGCATGAAATAGATAGCAGCATTACGCTCTAGTTCCAGCAGCTCACTTAAGTTTGAGTTCGGTGTCTTTGAAGAACTGTGGGCGTGATGGAGCAGAGGTAACTGACAGAGGTAACTGACAATTGGTCAACCCCGAGTTCGATTCCCGAAACTCACGTTGCAGTTCTGTGTTGCTATGGATCAAAGTGTCTGCTAAATATCAGTCAACTTGAATGAAGTTGAACTTGAAATAGCTGGTCTTAAACTCTAATCTTTTGCTTGTCTTGTCTCTGTTTGTCCAACACCACTGTGGCCTCTTCATGTTCCCCCTCTCAGACGCCATGCTGAAGATCGCTGATCGCATCAAGTCCACAGCCATGGACATGGTCATCCAGTCCATCCCAGTGTACATCTCAGAGAGTATCGCCTACCTGCAGGAGAACCAGGCTCTGTTCCGCAACAAGGTCTGATCTCTCTCTCTCTCTCTCTTTCTCTTTCTCTCTTTCTGACTCTATTTTCAATGACTAACAATTTTTCCACAGCATCTAAATATTAGCATAGACCCCAAACCCACACACACACACACACACCTCCCTCTCTCTGTTTTATGGTTGACATATTTGTGGAGGGAGTAATGGCCATGTGATCTGGCCGAGTATCACTGGCTAATTTATTGTGTATGAGCTGAGCAGCGCTTTTATTTCGTTATTAAAGTGGCTTAAAGAGCTCTGAAGTATTTATTTTCTGGTAGTGTAGGTGGAAAAATATGTAAATACCTGAGAACAAAGGCGTCTCTGTGCTGCTGATGCAGATGCAGGGGCCAGAGCTGTGCACCACGCCACTCGGCCTGGCAATGCAGTGCAGTGGAGTGGAGGCTCCCAAACACACACACACACACACACACACACACACACACACACACACACACGCACGATACGCACACACACACACAACACATATACACAGCCACATGCAGACACACACACACCTGCACAGACGCACACACGCATGCATGCATACACATGCACACGCACAGACACACATTTTCTAGCTCACTTTCACACACACACACACACACACACACACACACACACACACACACACACACACACACACACTATATAATGAATTGTGCATATATTCACAGGTGTACACATACTCAATGGCAGTCACACACACATACAGTACTCTATACGCACCACACAACCACAGATTCTCTCTCTCACACACACACACACACACACACACACACACACACACACACACACACACACACACACACACACACACACACACACACACACACACATATTTGCACACATTGCACGTTGCATTGCATTTCAAAGCCAGTATTTCCTGCAAAAACCTCAGTCCAATAATAGAAGGCTTGTATAGAGCAATACAGTATATTCTGATGAAGAACAAATTGTACAGTACTTGCACGGTACACTAGTACATTAATTACCTGTTCAGTAAGCATTACACTTAACCAGTAAACATAATACA
>JAODXP020000004.1:7511109-7533609 GCA_027497455.2 Sardinella longiceps | reverse complement strand
ACACCATCTCAAGATTGTATCTCAAAGCAACGTGCATAGTATGTGTGCATGTATGTATATGTTTGTGTGGGCCCGAGCATGTTTGTCTATGTGTGTGTTTGTGTATGTGTGTGTGCGTGTGTGTGTGTGTGTGTGTGTGTGTTTGTTTCATCCAGAAGCCCTAGGTTCATTCAGCTGAGACAGCTGAGGACCCAACCAGTAGAGTGTTGAGAGCTCTGCAGGTGGTTGAGGCCAGTTCAGAAACCATCAGGACAGGACAGAAACGGAAACAAAAACACTGTCCCAGCTCAGTGACCCCAACCCACCCCCACCCCCCAATGGAGTCGGGAGAACGCACTGCACTGTAGAACCACTCCTTAACAAGAAAAAAAATAATAATGTATTATAAATGCTTCTGATTTGCTTTTGAGTTAGATTAATTAGGGACTATAAATATGTGATGACAAATGAAATCTGTATTTCTCTTTTCGCTTGTTCGCTCGTTCTCTCTCTCTTCTTCTTTTTTTTTTTTTTTTTTTTTGCTACCCACTCTTTGTAACATTCTCCTGTGTAATATCAACATGTTTTCACCAAGAATTCACACACACACACGCCAGGGTGTTTTAAAACTATACTGCGATGTTTTGAGAATGTTTTGTTTTTTTGTTTGTTTCTTTTCTCTTTTGTTTTTTTTGTAATAGTTTGTTGAAGAGAGTGTCAGTGGAACTGATACAAGACAGGATGGGAAAGGGATATGTGTGTATGTGTTTTAATCTAGATGGGTACTAAGGCTTTGGGAGATTTGTCCCTTTTGTGGAGGGGGATTTCGGGAATGAAAACATGAGTGTGTGTGTGTGTGTGTGTGTTTGATGTCTGTATGTGTGTGTGAAGACCTACTTGTATATGTTTGTGTGTGAAATAGAGCATGTAGAGAGTATGCCAGAGTATGATTGTGCTTTGTCTTGAGTCACTGTAGACTTTGATATCGATTGATATATGAATTAAGCAAGTGACGCTTGGAGACCTGGGGGAGCCTAGACATGACTGCGTCAGAGAGTGCTGGCGTCCGTCACGGGGCTGGCTGCCCGGTTAGTGCGGCCCGCTCTTCCGGGCTTGGGCAGTGACAGATGGCACACAGTGTGTGTGTGTGTGTGTGTGTGTGTGAGAGAGAGAGAGAGAGAGCGTGTGTGTGAGATGCCCTTCCCTTTCGGGCACTGCTGCTGCCTCTGTGGTTTTTTGTAACGTGGCACAGCATAGCAACCAAGCCCGTGGGTGCAGTGAAAGCCACCTGCTGTCATCCGTCTTGACGCAGCGCTGGCGAGATCCTGGCCCCTCAGGTGGGCATGTGTTTGAGACGTGTTCAAAGAGGAGCACTCTGACCTAGTGCTGGGGGGGTCCCTGGTTTGAGCTGACAGTGTCAGCCTCTTGCAGTATTTCCCCATAGCAACATTCCAAGGCAAATAACATATGGGAAAATCAAAACAAAACAAAACAAACAAAAACAAACAAGATGTAACCTTTTTTTCGCGCCAATGGCTTGCCCTCTCTCTTTTCTCACATCTCACTGCCATTGGCCGACAATTTGCACAACTTCTGTCCCTTATGTCCTGTTTTGTCCTACTCCCTAACCCCTTTACCCTAACCCCCCTAACCCCTTTACCCTAACCCCCCCAAAGCCCTTGTTCCTAAAGTCCATTTCAATTGCTGCACTTTTCATGACGCATGTGGCCTCCCCTTCCATGGGCTGGCGTCGGCTGCATAACAACATCACAGGATAGGGGATCGATACTTGAGAAACACCCTGCAGAAAGATCCATTGATCGGGACTTCCGATTTATGTACACAGACAGTACAGGGGCGGATGGCAAGAACAGCTCCATTCAGAGACAAGAAAAAGTAAAGAGCAGTCGGTAAACCAGGGGCCCGACGGGCTCCCTGTCCCCCTTCCCCCCACCTCTGTCTAATGTTGAATGTGGCAGGCATTTATGAAATGTGCCGATTTTTTTTTTTTTTTTTTTTTGGTTTTGTTTTTTTGAGAAACCATTCTGATATATATATATATTTTCTTTGTCTTCTGTTTAGTTGTTTTAATGAGGAAATAAATGACAAATAAAACAATGGTTTGTTTTCATGGCCACAACAGTGCAAGGAAATGAGGTTGGAGGGAAAAAAAAATTGAAAATTATGTGTCAGTTGCTGTTGTATGTTCCTGATACCTTGTGTCAATTATATACGTCATTAAGATTTTCAACATCTCTGTGTGGAATTCATTTCATTTCGTTTGGGTCTTTCCCTGCATGAGAAGACAGTGTTTTCTCTCTCTTTGTGTGTGTGTGTGTGTGTGTGTGTGTGTGTGTGTGTGTATGTCTTTCTCACCTTTCCCGACAGTCAAGGGCATGTTCAGAAGAACCACCTCTGCCATACCAGAAATAGTGAACAAGCACACAAACATAGTCAGCACAGTTCACCAGGAATACTTAATGGACTTAGTAAGACATTGAGAATGCTTTTCAGTAAAGAACCTGTCATGGCATGTTGGTTTTAAAACCCTCCACTGCGGTCCTAAAAACAGAACAGGCAGGATGTCTTGCAAATCTGACCCAGCACACAGTAAACCTATTGTTTAAATCACATTAAAAACAAAAATTCTTTTGCCGTGTGTGGTTTGCAAACAATTACTCTATTGCACTGAACTCCCCTGATTTGTGAAACGGCAGCCAAAATGCGACCAAGATGTACCAAACAAAGCAACCAATATGTACAAAACAAGTAGCGTCTTAGTTACAAGGAGTGTCGGATATCACCTCTGTCTATTCAACACACACTTCTGTCAGATCATGTAGCATCAACACAATGCCTACTACCCCCCCCCCCCCACACACACACACACACACACACCCACCTCCCCCAAACCAAGCCTATTCCTAAGGATTATCTTAAAAGTTTTCCAACTGTTTGTATCTGAGTCCATTTCTATGGCTATAGCGTTAGCAAACATAACTATTCTTTGAACTATTGTTGATGTTTCTGTTTACATTAACTGCTGCTTTCAAAAAGAGGTTATTTACATAGGCGGTAATCTCGCCATTATTCAGCTTTCAGCGTTTTTTAAGGGGTAAATCCATCCTAAACTGCTTCGGCAGTCTGTTTTGTATACAGTTCTCTCATTCAAATTTAGCCAGTGACATTTCACTTTTTGTTTCCCCCAATCAGAAAACAGAATGGTAATCAGGAAAATTTGCAAAAGGAGGAAATTGCAGATTCTCTTTTTAGGCTCAGAATTATGCAACTTGCAAATTGAATTTCCACCTATTTTGGGTCTGTGTTTCTCATTACCTCTATCCTCCCACCTTTCCTCAATCTCAGGAAGCAATCATGTATTACTTTAGGAGGATTAATGCCTCAATATTTCCCTGTCTTAGGGCTCCCATCTGTTTATCTCTTGAAATCTCTTCAGGGATCAGGGCTTGTCTCTCTATCACCATTCATTTTCATCTCCCAATCCTCTCTGTGTCAACACAGCCTCGCCTAGATTAGATATTAAATCATTTGTCATTTATAGCGGTAATGTCGCACAGTCGCTAAAGTCAATACGTCTAAAAAGATGCCTCTCTTTATTGTGCAGCCTTGGTGTATGTCTGAGAGGAGCCACTTTGAATGATGCTGGCTGCTGTAGAGTTGTCACCACAGGGCTAGAATCTTAAAGTCATGTCTTCACTATTAGTATCAATACCACCAATACCGTTGTCTATATGTATGTTAACCGATTTTAAGTTGTCAATATGTATTTAATATTCTAATGTAATTTTAACTAACATAATCTGAGCATGGGGGCAACACATCCCTTGCTGCAAATCCTAATAGAGTCGCTAGACGACGTGGCCAATTAGATTCGCTGTCGCTAGGGGCGTCTAGATTTCGAGGCCAACAACCCTACCCACTGCATGATGATCACCACCACACTTATTCTGCCCAGCCTCTCATCACTCAGCTCTGCGCATGCATTCATGAAGTGTTTTCTCTGAGGTACTGAAAGCAGAATGTTGAGTGCCTGCGTTGGAAAACACTAACTTATGTCTCAAATCTAGCCATGGTGGTCTATTTGATTTGATTTGGCTTTTAAATAGCTTAGGGGATCAACCCAACACAGAGCCATGCCAAAGGAATCAAAGACAAAAAACAAAACAAAAAACAGCATTTTAAATGGGTAATAATATCAGACATACTGTATCAGTTACCACAGCCAGCAGTCTTTTGATAAACGGGCCAACTATTAAGGCCTAAACCAGTGTTTTCTCTAACAGGCCAATGCAGATAAGATGGGTCTGTCATTCACTGCTTGTCCATTAGGCTCATTCTCCTATTCATCTGCCTCGGGATCTTTTGATAGACCTGAGCTCCACATCCACACAAACACTCCATTTTTTTCTCCCTTCTCTGAAATTCTAACAGACCCAATCTCATTACATTCTCCCACACAGCAATTGATGGCAGGGGCCTGAGTCATGATAAACCAGCACTGCATTACTGCCTATTTGGATCATGCCTTTATTAAGTTATTACTGGCCTCACAGTCAAGGCAGTGTGAGGACACCCAGATAGAAACACAGTCTGGCAGCATCTTACCCTCTACTAACTGCTTGCCCTAGTGTGGGCCACGTTCGGCCCACAGCTGTTCCAAGGCCATGCCTCTCTCTCTCTCTCTCTCTCTCTCTCTCTCTCTGTCTAAGTCTCTCAGCTTTGGCATTCTGGCAAAGGCTAGGCTAGTTGTTGGGAGAGAGAACACAACACAAGCCTCTAGGGTCACAGGGGTAAAAACGATTAAAAGAGGGACAGACTTGCATCATGTTGAATGTGAGCTGATAATACATTTAAGAGTCGTCTTCAGCCGCTCGAATCTGAGAAGGATCTCGGATTCTGGCACAAAGAAAACACGGGGCTCATTTCAAGGATGACTAATATCGTAAAATCCACTCCTTTCATTCCCATAATTAATTTTACATGAGCTTTTCTTCTAAGAGTCATTTAGTTGCTTATGTATGCAACCACAACCTTGTCGACTGGATAAGCATCTCACCGAAAATATTTTGTGCAGTATCTCGTTGAGCAGCCATCGCCAGTAAGCCAACTGAAGCAAACATGTTCCAGCCAAATCTCCTTACATGGTCTGTGGCCCTGTGCTTTTTGGCAGGGGGTGTTGCAGTTGGCCATAATCTAACATCTCACCAGAACACGTCTTTGAGATAACTCCTGTTTACAGACTCGATCGACAGACATCTTAGTCACCTCAGAAACCACACCTCATTGTTGAGGTCAAGGGCGGTTTGTTAATGAAACATGCCGTTTGGCTGAATTCAGTTCTCTGACAGATAGAAGAGAAACAATTACCGCCCCCCAAAAAACATACCCGATACTCTCTGGAGGTAAGTCATGGGCGTGACTGCAAACTGCTTGGTTTAATTTTGCAGCACTGACTGTCAGTTCAGAGAGTCAGCCAACTAATTCAATATGGCTGCAATCTCTTCAGCTTAACTGTTTCTTTTCAGGAGGCTTCTTAGGCCCCTCCGCAGGCTCCACTCTCCCCTGGACATAGCCTGGTTCAGCCCACATACCCACACCCATGACTCACAAGGCACATATTGCAGCATGACTGCAGCCACATGATCCAAAAGGAATAACTGCTCATCACCACCATCATGTGCATACTGCCATCAAGTGGCTAGATAAGTTACTGCATTACACCTCAGATCATTTAGTGGACATACATACAATAAGTGTTCATTTTCTGTCTTGTAGGCCTATGTGCCTAACTTAACTAATTAATTACATTATAATAAAAAGCGCTCAGAGAGTGCAGACCTCCGCCAAGGCAATGTGGTCACAGACACAATATAAATTCCAGATCATGGTCTGGATCACGATCGCCACCAAAATCGAATCAGTTCTTGCTTGTCCCAATATACACATTGTCCGAACGTTTCATCCAAATCCGTGCAGTACTTTTCGAGTTATCCTGCTGACAGACAAACAGACAGACAAACCAACGGGACCGAAAACATAACCTCCTTGGCGGAGGTACCTATGTGGAAAAATCAAATCTGTCAAACAAGAGCGACTTTGCAGTTATTTTAATTCATTCAGATAGATGGTGACCCCCCTGGCTGATTAGAAGACCACAGGGAGTAATCCCCCCTGGCCACAGGAAGTGTCAGTAATTGCTGTCTGTATGATGGGCGACGCTTGTATTGCTGATTCCCAATATGGCTACCTCTACTGAGTGTGAGAGCTCTCAGGGACTGGCTCTGGCTGTTCCTCTCTCTGAAAGACACATTTGCTCTGGTTAAACTGCTAACATCAACTCATAGCCATGGCCAACACAAACGCAGGTCATAATCAACAAACAACAAGTACAAACAACCATGATGAGGGTCAAATTTATTTGTTGATATCATTAGCAACTAATATTGAAATGTTTAGACAGGATTACATTTCTTGGCTGTCTTAAAACAATTGGGCAAAACACTTTGAGCACTGACGCTTAAAATCAAAGAAGCATGTGTAATTGACTAGTGAAAAGCATGTGTGAGTAGGCCTACTGTATGTTCTAAGCCTCATCCTAATTATGCTACAAAATATTCAATCAAGAAAAGTCAAAGAAACAAAAACATTCATCATCGCATTAGTGCTCTACAGCTTGCACACACTAAGGTCAAGAAAAAGACTTCCAGGAAAAGTCAACACAAGTGCGTTTGAGAGTAGGGCTTACAGTAGCGTCTGGATAGTGCTTCTGGCAGTACTGTCTCACACTGGAGGGCTGGGACAGAATGATGGCCTGCTTCCTGTGAGACAGAGATGGAGAGAAGAGGAGGGGTGAACAACAACAACAACAACAACAACACATTGGATTTCTATAGCGCTTTTCTAGACATCCAAAGCGCTTCACAGTGGAAGGGGGACCTCACTGACCATCACCTATGTGTAGCACCCACCTGGGTGATGCACGGCAGCCATTATGCACCAGAACGCTCACTACACACTAACTTGAGGTGGAGAGTGAGGGAATTATAGAATGGGCCAATTATAGTGGGGGATGATTAGGTGGCCAGATTGAATAAACCAGGTTGGGACTTCAGCCAGGACACCGGGGAACCCCCTAATCTTTGCGACAAGTGTCGTGGGATCTTTTATGACCACTGAGAGTCAGGACCTCGGTTTAACGTCTCATCCGAAAGACGGCCTCTCCTGCAGCACAGTGTCCCCATCACTGCACTGGGGCATTGGGATTGATCTTAGGCCAGCGGGAAGAGAGCCACCTACTGGCCACCCACCAACACCACTTCCAGCAGCTACCCAGTTTTCCTTAGAGGTCTCCCATCCAGGTACTAACCAAGCCCACACCTGCTTAGTTTCAGCTATTCAGCTGAGACAGGGTACCATTGGTCTAGCTGCTGGAATAGAGGGGGGATGCTAATGATGTGGTTTGTGTGGGCTCACATATCACAGTCACATGCATTACTGGAACTTACAATGCAACACATTTGCAAACACAGTGTGATCATAGATGAGTTGCAAACATTGAGTGAATTTGTCATTTGATCATTTTCATTCAGCCTTTATATTTTGTTTGCATGTATTATAGGCTACCTGAGTATCATGTGACGGTGCTCGGCCTTGGTGCGCTGTAAAGCGTCCAGTTCCTCTTCGCACTGGGCTGTCATGGCTTTCAAATCACGCCAGCGTACCGCTGAACGTTCACGACACTGGCGAAGTACCTGCCGGTATGTGACTGCATCCTCTGTGAGCACCTATAGTCAAGGATCTACTGGAACGTGCAGTTACAAGTGCTGTACTGTTTATATAAACTGACTGTCATACAGTCAAACATATTAAGAAGTAAATTCCTGTGTATTCACCTCATGATCTAATAAATCTATGTTGGTCATCAATGAAGAGATTGGTTCCAAAATGCTTTTAAAGGCCATTTTAATGAATTTGTTTGGAAACGATTATTAATATATCAAAGGATATATCAAAGGATAAATATTTGGTTTATTTTACTTTTGTGAAGAATCCACAATTTAAAAACTTGACTTTTGAACATATTCAAAAATCAGTATAGAGCATTTTGGAACCAAGCTCATCATGTGTTTCCATATTTGTTTCTTTCATGTAAAAGAACAGTTGGCTGCTTTGGAGATGACCAACAGATACACCTCTGTGGGTGAAAAGAAAAGTTCAGTTTCCCTGTGGGGCAGGTTCACAGTGGAGCCTGTAGTCCACCACACAGTGGAGGATATGGAGGCAGCGTGCGGATCTGAGTCCTGTGCACCAGCACACTCTGGCCCACGCAGGGCTTCTGCTTGTACTTGTGCAGGTAGTGTTGCACCAGAGGGCTGTTCCCACAAACGTCAAAGGTGCAGTGGTCAAACTCCAGCTCGTACCAGCCGCACTGGAGCACAGAGAGAGAGAGAGAGAGAGAGAGAGAGAGAGAGAGAGAGAGAGAGGGAGAGAGAGAAAATGTGTATGTGCGCATGTGCGAACGTGTTTTTTGTGAGTGTGAATGTGTGTGTAGGCATGTGTCCATTTGTGTGCACACATACGTGAGTGACGTGTGTGTGTGTATGTGTGTGTGTGTGTGTGTGTGTGTGTGTGTGTGTGTGTGTGGAGGTGGGTTGGGGGGAGAGAGAGAAAGAGAGATCTGATTAGACGGACACAGTCATCAACACCCGGGCATAATAATGCCACACTCGGGCAGTCAGAATGAGCCCAGTGTGAGGCACTTAATGCTGTGTCAGACCTTCTTAGCGGATTTCCGATTGCAGTGGTCAGTGGCTGCCTTTTGATCAGAGCCTTTTATTTCCACTGAGCCAGACTTCTGCTCTGCAAATCGACAGAGGGGCAAAATGAATTACTGGCTATAGCATCCACACACACACACACACACACACACACACACACACACACACACACACACACACGCATACACGCACATGCATACACGCACACGCACACACACACACACACACACACACAAACTCACACAGCCATGGAACATTAATGGCAGCATTACTTACAACCCCATGGGGAATATGCTCTGGTGGTTAGCAATTTTCTAAAGAGAATATGCCGGGATAACAGACCAAGATTACATCTAGGCCTATTTATTATATTCACACCACGAACTGGGGAAATTTGTATGCAACTCAGGTTTAATCTTTTACAAAGATTTAGATTTTCAAATTAAAATGAACATTGACTAGTAGGTCTGGCATGAATACATTTAAACTCTCTTGATCATGGAACCAGAGCATGAACGGGTAACAAAACTAACCTTCGCTCTGAGATGCCCTGTTGATATTCTGCTTTGATGTGCTTGAAAAGACCCCTTCAAGACTAGTGTGACTTGGTTCAACGTCTGGGCTCTGAAACAGGGAATAAATCAGGGTTTTTTTCCTCACTCCTTCTCCACACTCATAAAAACATGTATTTTAGTCAACTACTGTATATTAAACATCTATGAATCCAGAACATCTGCAATAAATATTACCAGTCTACCACAATAATATCAACCATTGGTCAGCTGAGACTCGTTAAGACTTATAGTGTATTTTTTAAAGGATGTTGAACAGATTGATAGCTATGCCATGAGGAAGAACATGTTGACATGTCAACTTACATCTGTTCAAAATATGAATTAGCCTAATGTAATTAATAGTGCTGTCAAAGAATTAAAACAAATAACTAGAAAAGCGCTCAGAGAGCGCAGACCTCCGCCAAGGCAATGTGGTCACACACACAATATATATTCCAGATCATGCTCTGGACAACCGATCACCACCAAAATCGAATCAGTTCTTGCTTGTTCCAATATACACATTGTCCAAAAATTTAATCCAAATCCGTGCAGTACTTTTCGAGTTATCCTGCTGACGAACAGACAAACAAACAAAAAACAGACAGACAGACAGACAGACAAAACTACACGACCGAAAACATAACCTCCTTGGCGGAGGTAATAATAACAATCTGAATAATTTCTCAATTTTGCCAAGATGAATCACAATTAATCACTTTTGATCACAACTCATTTCCTCCAGTAAGAATTTGAATGCTAGGGTAGGTTGCATCCTCATTTAGCCCTGGTCATACCCTGATGCTAATTAGCCAGCTTTGATCTTCTCAAATGGTGCAATTCACACCTACGCCTTCCTGAACAAGATCCATATTAGGCTAAACCATGTTAATGTGAAAAATGTCAGGGGAAAGAGATGCATGATCCAAGATGGAGAAAGGAAAGTTTTGAACAATGTACACAGTAGTCCACTCTTTACTTCACCTTCCACAGTTGTTGGACATACAGGAGTGAGTTCATAGTATTTGATTAGTCTAGTTCAGTGGTTCTCAAAGTGTGGTCTGGGGATCACTGATGGTCCGCGAGCAAGCTCAAGTGGTCCGCAAATTGATTACCATAAAATTATGTGAATTTAGCCTGTGTCTTATTTGAAAGCTAAAGATTAGTTGTTCACTGAATATAAGAGGCACAACTGTAATTCATTGTTTATTAAAGCATTATAAGTGCCTAATCTATAAATGACTTGGTTAAAGGACAGCAGAATGTGACTTGGCGAGAGGGCACAAGGGCAGATGGTCCCTGAAAAACATTTTTTGGGCAAAGTGGTCCTCGATCTGAAAAAGTTTGAGAAACACTGGTCTAGTTTGATTTGATAGTCTAGCTAACCATTTCCTAGCTGAATTGAGAAGCATATGAAGCTAACCGTTGGCCTCCTGTTGGCTGTTAAAGAAGATAAGGTTCCGTCACGCTGGGTAGACATGCAGGAATTAGGAGCCATGCATTCCAGGAGTGACACACACGATTCTGCAGAAACACACACATGAACACCATACAGCAATAGTTATTGGCCTAGCTATTTATTTATTTGTTTGTTTGTCTGTTTGATTTTTTGTTTGTGGATCATATATATTATAATATGTATATAATATATATATATATTGCGGCCAGTTGCTCCCTTTCAAGTGGCCCGCAATGAAGTCTAAATAGGCTACAAAATGTAACGTTTCCTGTTGTTAGATTCATCTAATATTATATCATCACAAATCATGGCCATCTAAGTGCGTGAGGCTTATGTATCAATAGTAGCATTAAGCACAATACATAGCATATAGAATGTTTTAGACAGTATGGGGCTTTTCCTAATCTTGACCACAGTTGATCTTAACCAAAGTTGCTTCACTTGTAATTGGTTAAAATGTGGCACTGGTCCTCATTGGATTTTTCAGTATTTGTCCCACAAACAGAGCACCCCTTTTGGCCAACCCTTACAGTATGTGGTACTTAAGATTGTTTTTTACCTCCTGGATATCACTAGCCTTTTGTACTTCTCTATACCTCTGTACTTGCTTATGTTAAGCCAACTATTTTTTTCTGTATTGCACAGCACTTTAGATATAAGTGTAGCATAAACATAGTATATGATAAATAGAGAAGGAATGGTACAGTATCATGCATGGATACACAATACACACACACACACACACACACACACACACACATATAAGTGTAGCATAAACATAGTATATGATAACTAGAGAAGGAATGGTACAGTATCATGCATGGATACACAATACACACACACACACACACACACACACACACACACACACACACACACACACACACACACACACACACATATAAGTGTAGCATAAACATAGTATATGATAACTAGAGAAGGAATGGTACAGTATCATGCATGGATACACAATACACACACACACACACACACACACACACACACTTTTACAACCACATAATACCCAGTAATACACTATGTGGAGAATCACTGTACAGACACACACACACACACACACACACACACACACACACACACACACACACACACACACACAAACAGGTGCACGCACAGCAAAGTTGAGTAGTCGGCTGATTTGGAGTTTTCGCTGGAGTTCCCTTGGGGCTAATTTTGCATCGTTGAGAAACGCATTTATTACACAGCTGTGGTGGTGGCACACATTACACAACAGGCTTCCCCGCAGCAGTGCACAGCAATGAGCTTTAACAGCTCATGGAAGATCACACACACACACACACACACACACACACACACACACACACACACACACACACACACACATGGACATACACGCCATCACCACTTTCCAGCCTAATTTAAGGGATTTGAATCCTCCATACACACACACACCCTTGGCCACCCAACGACATACCCGTTTCCTTCTTCTCGTTCTCAGTAGTGAACTCTGTGCTGCTGGCTCCATCTGGCTCCAAAGCCTTGAAGTCCCACTTCATGAAGACATCTGGAGCTGGACAAAGCCCTGCAGAGTGAGTAAGTGAGGAACAAGGGGATAGAGAGAGAGGGAGGGATGGAGAGGGAGAGAGAGAGAGAGAGAGAGAGAGAGAGAGAGAGAGAGAGAGAGAGAGAGAGAGAGAGAGAGGAAAGAAGACCAATTCAGAGGGAGGTAAGATATTCTGTTTTGGTATTTCTTACCCCTTTTTGATGTTTTGATATTTTTACCCCTGTAGCCCTTTGGTTTGATAGGTTTTATGCATGTAAACATGTAGGCCTGGGGGCATTTCATTTTCTTAAATTGGGGGTTGCAATTTCACCTCCTGTCCACTGGTAGGCAGTAAAGCACAGCTTTTGAAGGAAGGTGCCACTGCGTATGGTGCTGCAGGATGCCGGGAAACAGCAACAGAAGCAGCTGTATAAAGTTTGGCTCAGGGTGCAGGGGAACTCCTGAAAGAGTGTGTGTTTGGGCTGTGTCAATTACATGTAGTTATGCAGCTGTATGGTGGCAGTACAACTCAACTCACTCTGGCAGTAGAACTCTTTGAACTCTCTCTCTCTCTCTCTCTCTCTCTCTCTCTCTCTCTCTCTCTCTCTCTCTCTCTGTGTCAGGGATGAAATTATGGAATGAAATTATTTACCCGGAGAAATACATTGCCAATGCATGATGACTGGTTGTGTCCCAGGATTCTGATGTAATTCTCTGCAATTCTAGAGAATAAGGAATCCTGCACATGTCCATCTGGCTGAAGGATAAACACACACACACACACACACACACACACACACACACACACACACACACACACACACACACACACACACAAATGCCACGAAAGAAGGGGGAGGGAAAATAATAACATGTAAATATTGATAATTTAAAGATAGAGTACCAGAGTGACTCCTAGGATTTCAGATAGAAGTTTGCTATTTGTACATTCTTTTGACAAGTTGTTAGTCATCATGCAAAGCTGAGGTCTGGTAGGGAGGGAGACACAATAATTTCATCACACCCAATGTGTTGTGCTTTTCAAGTTTTGGGTACTAAAAGTGTTTAAACACATGTCTAAAGTACCTGCCCTGCATCTTCAAATAATTTTCAGTTATCTCCAAAAAAAAAAACAAAAAAAAATGTAAACATCTCCAGCTGCTCTACAGACCCAAGACATGCAATGAAAATGTGACTTACCTGAAAGTTCTGGAGAAACAACCACCAAAACATGTCAGTGACAAAGTGCTCCATCAGGACAGAAGACAGATTGCTTTGAAAAGCAGCTTTATATCTGGGCTATACAAATAAAATAAACCACACAACCACCGCTTTTTACAGTGCCACAAATACAAAGACAAATACAAATATAAGAGGAGAGATCCTAACCAAGAAAGCCACAAGACTATAAAAAAAAATTAAACTGTGTGAAGAATTCAAAGGGATGTGAGGAACATGAAAGGTAGTGCAAGCAAATTGGTACCTTATTACTGAGCCGGTGCTGGGCCCGCACCACATGGGCAACAACAGTGGAGAAGGACGTCTGGTGAGGGAGAGGCATCGGGCCATCTTTACGGAAGCCTGGGAACTGGTAAAGCTCCACCAACCTGGGCATACCGCCTCCATGCTATGAGGAGGAGGACGAAGAGGAAGAGGAGGAAGAAAAAGAAGAAGAAGAAGAAGAAGAAGAAGAAGAAGGAGAAGAAGATCCATAATGGAGGATATGATGAGCAATTTGAAACGTGGAACTTCTTACCACTGTTATAAATGCTCTCATAAAAGACCAATAAAACTTTACATGATGCAATGCTTACTACAGGCAGACAGCCACCCTTAAGCATCCCATAATTCATGATTAGACTTCCCCTGCAATTGAGCCTAACAGCATTAGGGAATACGTGCAGACTCTTTGAAGTGGATAATGGAGTTACAGTGGTCATTAATGAATGTTTTAGCCACATGTATTAAAAATAAATTAATAAATAAATACATAAATACAAATACCTATGCTAAGAAAGGAACAGAGGAAAAACGTTTTGGGTATCTGAGGTATCTAAGATAGATCTGGTCAAAAGAACTCTTGAGCCACACTGTTTGCAGACATTATACCATAGCCTACTTCAACTGGGTGTGAGTCTGAGTAGGCTATACACACACACACACACACACACACACACACACACACACACACACACACACACACACACCTTGTTGCTGGATGGGGACCCCTGCTGAGGCTTCCCCTGCCTGTCTGGGAAAATTAAAAGAGAGGGAGAGAGAAAGGTGGATGAAGAGAGAAAGAGAGAGGCTTTACCATCCAGCAGTACAGTGTTTTTTGAGGAAGGCACATGAACACACACACACACACACACACACACACACACACACACACACACACACACACACACACACACTCACACACACACACACACAATCACACACAATGTAGTCTTCAAAGCTGCTGTTAGTAAATTCTTCTGACCTTCAGAAGTGGAGACTTGGAAAGCCCGTTTTGGAAAACTCTTCCACATTGACTTTTTGTTTTTCGGACCCTTAAATGAGCAATAATAATAAACATATTAAACTATATTGAATAGGTTAATGTGAGGTACTGTACATTGAAAAAAAAAACTTTGGGGAAAGGCACTATATAAATGCAGTCCATTTACAATCATGTATGTGAAGATGAAACAGGCAGAGACAGAGGTGGTGGAGATCATGGGTGTAAGATGGCATAACCAATCCTGCATATGCAGGCTGTTAGTGTGCATTGCTTACCTGTGTGCATGCCTCATTTGGAAAGAGTGATGATAGTGAAGAGATCCGGAAGCTAAGCTCAGTAATGGATCCTTTGAGACAAGCTGCCACACAATAGTTAAGGGCAATCTCCAGAGAGGATTTAGCAGACACAGACAAAAAAATGATGACGTGAAGCCTGCCCTACCTGTCAATTCTATCAATCTTTTTTATTATCTCCGCCAAGGAGGTTATGTTTTCGGTCGCGTTGGTTTGTCTGTTTGTTTGTTTGTCAGCAGGATAACTCGAAAAGTACTGCACGGATTTGGATGAATTTTTAGGACAATGTGTATGTTGGCACAAGCAAGAGCTGATTCGATTTTGGTGGCGATCGGTGATCCAGAACATGATCTGGAATGTATATTGTGTCTATGACCACTTGGCGGAGGTCTGCACTCTCTGAGCGCTAAACATGCCCCCAGAAAGCCTAAGGACATGAGCCTACCCAAAAAGATCAGGGGCACGTATGTGCTTCACATAAGAACATAGAGGGGCCTTAGGCCCTAATAGGCTACATGAAAGATACACACAGGTTGAAGAGACTCTTTTTGCAACTTCTCCCGTTTCCGTTGAGCTGAGACAATACCTTCAAGCTCATTTTCGAGGTGAACAACCATAGGCGTACATATAACGTTGATCTCTGCCATCTCACCTAAACGATGCCACCCACTGATTTTTCGGATGTTATTCCCAAACACCTCCCCTACCCTAATCAGACGTCGACCCTTGCCTTAGCCCATTTGATAAAACGACGAAACACTGGCCCACGTACACTTCCGACAGGAATAGGGTAACCTGCATTGAAGACTCGGTTTTTTTCTCCAATGGATGTCACTCGATCTCAGGCGCACACAAAACCCGCGCAACACGCGCTCATGGCTGCTGTGGCCCGAGCAGAGATGGTAAAAGCGAGCAGTCAGTGTTCCATGATCTTCGGTCCAAGATAGTTCCGCCTGTTGTGTTTACCTAGAATCCAACAGGTTACTGGGGTAACAGTGACGCCAATCTGTCAACAAAGAAATGACTGGCAATTTTTGGTTCCAGGTAGGCCTGGATTAGAGAAAACTCACTTAGGCCATACATGCAAGCTAGTAGCCTAGGCTATATACGTCATTTAAAGACAAGACATTAAAGTAAAGACAAGCAAATAATGATAACTACAAATAATTATAACAACTTGAGTTAAAATTCTGGAAATGACTATAGATATAGATGATTGAGACCATGTTGGATGAGAGCATTCTTGATTGCTGTTTTCTTCCTTATGATTAAGATTAATGACTGAGAAAGAACAGTGTCTGAGACCTTGTGGTGTCAGATTTACGACCTCTGGGCCAGAAATGAGAGTCGAATACCTTGCCCACGACGTTATAAAAATACACCATTATAAACGTTGAAATCAAACTTCTTCCAAAAGGATAAGAGTCCGGGCAAAGTCAAGTGCAAAAAGTACAGTTTATTCTGTCAGAGAACCAACATCATAAACCGGAGCAAGGATCCGAAGATTCTGCTCCCGAACACAGAAAGTGCCTGCCTTTTATACATGCAGGGTGCTTATGTTTTTTCAATGCTGGTAACACAAATCTCTAACTACTGCTTTTGGAACCATCATACAGCAATATCAAATAGTTTGCTCTTCTGCACAACATTTCGCTGAACATGCGGTGACATATTTCATCAAAGCGGCATGTAACATATGTGAGATATCATTGTGAACATGAAACAAAGACATATCAGTTCTATTCTGCTGACTAGGCATTCGTAATTCCCCCTTGATTTCATCTATGTTCTTACGGTGACACTTTTACAACAACATCCCTTTATATGTGGTTTCCATCAGGTACAAGAGCGAAATCCCTAAATCATGGAGGTGGACAGTAATCATGAGATATCAACTGATTTACGTTACCCCCTCTTTATATGCTAATGATTCCCTCCGGTTCAACCTGAGGCTGGCTCCAACATGGCGCCTTAAAACTGCTGATGTAGTAAAACTGGCCCTTGAAAGAGTGGCCTTGAGGAGACTGGAGTCAACTGGCGGTCATTCAACAGGTTGAACTTCTACTCCATTCTCTAGAGCACCACCTCTGGTTGGAATTAGTATGGCCCTAAGCTCCGTTGGCTTCTCAGTGGTGCCATCTGTGTTATACTCTGGTATTGACAAATTCTCTTTGGAATATTAAGATTGAAACTATGGTCAGACTTAAACTTCAACTCCTTTACAATAAATCATAACATTTCTAGATGGTATTATACTTGAAATTATTCTACATTTCCCCCCTTTGAGACTTGCATAGTCTCATAAATTATAGCTACATTCAACCACCATCCTGGGTTGACACGTGGGAAAAGATCTCTTTTGTTACACCCAATTGTTCGGTGAGAACCTTACACAGGAAAAACAAACAAACAAACAAAAAATAAAAATGAATTCTCTTTCCAGGCGGCTCCTCTCTTCATAGTAATTTCTTAGGTAACCACCAAGTAAAGGGTTAGAGAGTTTGCTATAGAATATGTGTAGTACAGCTGATCAAATGATTCAGGTCCCTTTAGGTGTTTGTCTTGTTGCGATTTGGAACTGTGGCAAATGGCTTGGCTCAGCAGTCCTGATCAATCATAAAGCACAGGATTCATGCTTAATGCAAATGTCCACCGATTCTAGATGTTTATAGCTAGTTCCTTCCGGTCGTATCGTTGCAGTTGTAGTGATCCCCGGATCTTTGGCTTGCCGTTGTCGGGTGGTAGGTTTGGTGGCAAACAATTTGATGTCATCATGACAGTCAGATCATGGATGGCTGAAGATGGCTAGAATGGGCCAGATTGATAACTGGTGCAGCTGAGTTCCATCAGATGGTTGGATCGTCACATCGCAATCTTATGCATCACTCCTGGTCAGGTTAATAGAGATAGTAGAGCAGAAGGAAAAAGCAAAGAAAAAAGAAACACGGCAACAAATACATACAGCAACATAAACAAAAGCGTTCACAGAATGGCATGAGATTACTGCTAAACAGTAAGTATTTATTTTAAAATTGTACACCAAGCCGTATTTAGCAAAGACATATATTTTAGTCTCAATTTAGATTATTCACCATTTTGAATAAATTTGGCTTGTGTTTAAAGTTTGGATGTATTTATCATCCAAAGCAACCATTATTAAACTAATTTATACCATGATTCAGTGGAAAGATTAACACAAACGCTAATTTCACATGTCAGCTTTGCTAACAATATCCAAAGTAATCATTTTTTCCTGATTTAGATTTCTATTCCCTTATAAAATCATGCTACAATAACTGTTTTTAATTATTCATTACCAGGGCATCAAATTTCCCTATTACTTTTCAACTATCTTTTGGTTAGACCTACAATTCAAAATATCAAGTCTTAAACTAAACCTTAACAAATTTGATCAATGTGCGTAATCCCACCATAACTGATGACATAATTTCAACAATTTTTTATACTTACGTACCAAGTCGGTTAAAAATTTGTTCAGTATTCTTGTCAGTATATCACCTGCTATTCGAAATGGGCAGATAATATTAAAGTTATTCTGTTCTACAGAGTGAGTTTAGGAGCAAGCTTGCAACTCACCAAATTCTTCAATTTCTTCTAAAAAATCTTTATGTCCTGTCCTATCCCTCCCCCCTTTTGACAATCGTTAATTGTCAACAAATGGGGTGGGCCACATTTTTCCCTGGATGCCACTCCTACTCCAGGTAGGCCTACATTACTCCATTCATACACATCATGCATGCTCTCACACCTCTTTCAAGCACTTTCACTCAAAGGCCCCACATGCATTCACACTCATCATACAATTTTTGATTGTTTTTAAACATAATACTGCATCCAATAGTTCCTCCTGAATAGCACAATCAAATGACTTTACTCTCAGATGGTCCAAGTGCTGAAAACAGCCAATAAGTCTGCCTTTTGTCCTTCTATCTTTCTATCTTTATTTACTTATTTAGTTAGTTAGTGTTTTGCTTTTGTTTTGACTTACATTTATACATCTTGGTTTACTGGAGATCACAATCATACCATTTAGTTTGTGGATCTTTGCAGACATAATACTACTCATTTTGCAAAATATCAGCTATGGTTTGCAGTTGCTATATATTTGTTCGATTCGCTTGTTAGATTTTTCTATTTTTACTCGAGGTTTTGATACTGTATATTGAATCACTATAATTCAATATAGTTTTCTTACTATGGTCACTTTTCCAATTATTATTATTATTTATTTATTTATTTATTTTAATATTACCTACATGGGATATTTTTTAAATTAATTAGTTATTTGCTCTCCTAATCGTTTACTTATGACATTGTTCCCATAAACTCCCAGCCATGGCATTAGTTTCAATCTCTTTTCTTGTGCATTTTGCATTTAGTCGTCTTTGCACTAGTCTGTCTTCGCTGTCTTACCGAACATGAGGAATCATTGATTTAAGGCCCACTAAGTTATACTCTAAGTAAAATTATATTTAACTGGTCTAAATGTTAAATTTAACTTTTAGTATTTTTTGACTTCTACAATACTTGACCTTTCATTTCCCTAATCATTAGTGTATATAAACTTCAGTGTGGATGTCCCTAGGTGAGCATCTTCCTCAAAAACATTTCAGAACAAGCTCTGTTGGGTTGTTGCTTCCTATGGATCTTTGTCCATGACATCCTAAAACCATGAACTCAAATTTAGTTGATGCTAAATTGGCCTGGCCAACAGAACCATGGATCATTATTGATTTGAATTTAGAGCCAGGTCCTTCAAGACATCTGGCTTAAGCCTCAATCCTCAGTGTTGTTGAAGAATATGCTCTTAATTGTTCTGACCCTTGTCATGTAAAGTGCGGGTTAGTAGCAGCATATGTTCTTTGGTCATGACCTTATTGCTTTTGCTGGTTACATGCTGTCCGGCTAGTGTGCCTCTTCTGTCCGGCCCAGGCCCTTCTGCTTGTTAGACTGTCCATGTCCCTCAGAGTACTCAACCACCCATTTGTGATGACTTTCCTTTCAGTTGTGCTCGTTTTCCTTCAGTTTTGTTCAGTTTCCTTGTGTTGTCTCTTGTATTGACAATTCTTCATGTTGCCATGTTACAGTCTGAAGGTGAGGCCAAGCAGCCACCCTGAAATGGTTTAGGGCTTCATGGAGGCCCCCACCACACTGACGATGTGATTTTCCTTTTTCCTTTTTTTTAGTGTTCAGATGCCTCATGCTTGAGGCTCCATTGTTGCCATAACTGGACTCATTTTTGACTGATTGTCACTTGGGTATATTCTTTCTTCTCTCTCCAAGGTGTGAGTTGGGTGTTGATAGATAGTCACTTTGTCCACCAGTCTCATAGGCTGTCAGTGCATGAGCTGTAGGTCCATTGGTATAGATGATGCTGATGGGCTTGGATGGGGCCTGGATCCAGACTCCGAGGTCACACAGCCTATGGACAGACTCAGAACTTGATGTTTAGTTAGTAATCAGTTACTATCTTTCCCTCTCTGTCCCTCAACCCTTTAATATTACCCCATTGTCTCAATGAATCCCCACGTTTTGACGTCAAATTATCAAATCACAGACGCATCTATCTTTCCTAAATGTAACCAAACAAACAAAAGAAACAGCAATTAAGAACTTCACCACATTCCCCATATCTTCCAATATGTTTATACTTTTGCATTCTAAATTTAGGCATTCCCTATCCATTGACATCTTTCTTTCTTTTCTTCCTTTTTCCCCTAAAATTGATTTGACATTTTTCCATCAATTTCAATCAAAGCCACTATTAAAGAACAATTTTTAAAACACTAATTTTATTTCCAAAATTTACTAATCGTATTAAATGATTGTGATCTCACTACTGAATGTAGTTTACCGGTATATCATGTGTTGACTGACTCAACTTTGAATTTTGCACCAATTTGTATTAAAAAAAAATTAGAAACTCTGTATTGTGACAATAAGGTCAAAATTTGTCATAGCTTCACAGTTTGAGAGAAAATCAAAGTTCTGAGTAGTTGGTTTTTTCCCTTGTGGGTCTTGGCTCCACCTCAAACCAGGTAACCCTGATTGTACACTTGATCACTCAACAAATTTTGACCAAGGCCTTAGGGTTTAAATGTTTAGCTGCAGTCTTTCCCGGTTTTTAGAAATGGAGTCAATGCCCAGTTAGAGACTTCAAAATAGGCAGTTGTAATGGTAACGTATTTTATAAACATTATGTGGACATGGGCCTACCCTACCCATTTGACCTTTATCAACTCTTTAATATCCACTCTTTAGACGTCAACCTGGGACTTTAATTTACTGGTTTTACTCATCTTCTTTCTTTATTGTATATAATATTAGACTAGTGTGTTTTATAATAATAATACTGGATAACCCTTTATTTAAAATCATTGTATTATTATAAATTGATATCATTATTATATTATCGTGTATTTATATTATTATAACTGAACCCAGACAAGGCTTATACCCACCATGGTTGGATAACTCACCTCACGCGTTCAGCAGTTATGGCATAATTCACTACTAAGCTTTATTTACAGCGCAACCATTCAACCCACGGATGCAAACCTGCCCCTCGTACTATTCTATCAGTGTGCCCTCTCGTCCTCCTGACCCCCTTCACCCCTGCCAGGGTACCTTCTAGCGTGAAGGGTGGAGCGCTACGGAGCCGTCCTAACCCTCCTCCCCGAGGAGTGGACCTGACGCACTTTTACAACTGCCTTCCTAGCCCTCTTCCACTATTGCAAAGAGTGGAAAAGCGGAACTGACGCAGACGCCGTCCTTACCTTGGACTGACGATTTATACCTGCCGTCACTGGCCCCCTTTTACTTCAAGAAGCAAAAAGGCGGACTGCCACAGGGCCGTACCAACCCTTGCCCATCCGCAAGTGTACTGACGCAACTTGAACCTGCTGCCACCGGACCCCTTATCGCCTGAGGTTGGATAAGAGCGGACCAATCACAGGGAGCATTCACTGATTCCCTCTAGCCGATTCCGCCATCATGTGTCAGTTGAAGCTGGGCTACACCTATTCTTATGTCTATATATTTTTTCCTGTTAGGCTTCACCCCCCAACTGCACTCACAATACTATGGTTTGTTGTTAGTAATGCTTGTAATACTACACACAAACAAGTAACAAACAATTGACAAACAACACAAGCATGCAACATACAGTTTTGCATTCAACCTCATTAGCATGCGCAGCTTAGCATTCAAACCTTGTCACAGCTGACTTCACAAAAAATACACAATCCACTACATCAGGGGTATGCCTAGTCCTATACTGACTCCTGCAGAAAGCACAGCATGAACTCAGCATACTTTTGTTTAAGAGTGAATAAGTAAGACACATTTACAAATTTTCAGAACTTTTCTATT
>JAODXP020000004.1:7481733-7511009 GCA_027497455.2 Sardinella longiceps | reverse complement strand
TTTCCTATTACCATTGACTAGATTTCACTTAAAAGGAAAACATAGCCTAATATAATATACAGTATAATATATCCAATTTAACATACCCTACATCCCCTTTCATGACTTTCATGGTCCCTTCTCAAATGTTTCACTTAGACGGGGAAGCACCCTAAGGTGTCCACTATTAACTTACGACATCAGTTCAACATTTGCACACTTAATCTTCCAACATACTGTACACAGTCTTTCTTTTTCTCTCATTAACCTTCCTACCATATGCATATTATATTACTATAATTTAGCTGTTTTTTCCTTTTGTCTTCACATTACTGCTATATTCAATATTGATCTAATTATGGGGGTCCAAGATTTACTTTGATATATTTTAAAATACCATAGTCTTGACAAATAATTCACTATCATTATTTTAAACACTTAATACCTATTAAACCACTATAAACACTAAAAAATACTATAAATACTATACTAGACTATACAACAAACATGCATCATTGTTCATTTGTAAGCGTTTTATTCTGGCATGAGAAATAATGGTTCAATCAATTTAACTAGTTCAACATAATATATTTTGAATAGGCCTATAAAACAATAATGCTTTTTGAGCATGTAGCCTATGCTTTACTAAATCCAAATGGCCGAAGTTATGAAAAACAATATATTATTTGAAATTCAAGCCTATTTTATGAAATATTACAAAAAGGTCCAATGTATTAATCATGGTTGTAATAAGAAATTGAGATGTTTTGTGAGATGTAAAAGATTAGTAGACATCCTATTTCTTTTTCCTGCCCTCATTAGGTTTAGAAATGTATGACTTTTACATTACATTATTTATTTTACTATTCCTTTTATTTGTTTTATACTATTGGAAAGATTGAAGATAGGATTTAGCCAAGTCTATACTGTTAAGTCAGTTATCCCTAGACACAGTTACAACTGGGGTAGTGGTCACTTTAAGAGCTAGTTCCCACTCTCCATTACGTTACTCTGGGGGTGTGGCCACTACTTGAAACTTGAAACCTAATATTTCCCTTTCTCCTTTCTCCTCTCTACAGAACATGCTGGGTCAAGTTGTAACAATCCTAAACCTAATTATCGTTTTTTTAACATCATCTTAAACTGATTAGAATGAAACTACACTAATGCATATGACCAATCTTCTGTTATGTTCCTGTATTACTTATTTGTCAAAATGTAGGTTGTCGCTTTCATAGGTTGATCTCCGCTTGACCGTGCATACTTTTTAATTAAACTAAGATTTGATTTGCGATTCAAAAAGGCTTAGGCTATAGGACCGAAAGCATGTATTTTACGACTGGTGAACTAAAGCTGCATTCTTGAACTTGCAACCATAAATCAGCTGCCTTTTCTCATACTGGGTAGGAGACGCACGTAGCCTGTTCTAAGCTGGTGAGAAGATTAATAAGTCTTTTTACCATTACACAGTTTTTCATTCTTCTATGCCTTTTGGCCCGTAATTTTGGCAATTTCCATTTTTCATATTGGGCACTTGTACACCTAAACGATTCAATAGAACAAATCTGAGCCATGTAAACGATTCAAACTATCCTCAAACGGTAGTAAATCATTAAATTCCTTAACAACTTGATAACACTGGCCAATTATAATTTAGTATTTTCACACCGAGATTACAACCAAATACTTTTACGAGTTTACCTAAGGAACAAGCCTGAATTTTTTCTTACTTCTCCCAACACCTTATCTTCCAAGATAAATAACAACAATGGTAATTGCAAGAACAATAAGAGAAAGTCCAAATTGCCATCCTATTTTCTACTCTCTTCCATAATTTCTCACCCATATCCTAATTTAGCATGCATGTTAGTAGGGTACCCTTAGCAGGCAGAAATGAGTCATGCAAAGCTATTACATACAAATTTTGCACCCAACTCTGCCAGTGACCCCGATCAGAATTAGCAATCAATCAGAAAAAAAGGAAAAATTTATAGTAGGTTCTTTTGAGGAGAGAGAATATCTTACCGTCGACCAGGGGAGTCCTGCACGCCGAGACATTCATTGCCGTCTTTGAATGATAACAACTTTTTCATACTCACAGGTCAAATTAGTGGGCTCTGTGTCGGAGTGCAGGCTTGTCCCCCGGCGTCAGGTGTCAATCATCCCTCCTGGCTGGCTCGCCAAATGTGGTGTCAGATTTACGACCTCTGGGCCAGAAATGAGAGTCGAATACCTTGCCCACGACGTTATAAAAATACACCATTATAAACGTTGAAATCAAACTTCTTCCAAAAGGATAAGAGTCCGGGCAAAGTCGAGTGCAAAAAGTACAGTTTATTCTGTCAGAGAACCAACATCATAAACCGGAGCAAGGATCCGAAGATTCTGCTCCCGAACACAGAAAGTGCCTGCCTTTTATACATGCAGGGTGCTTATGTTTTTTTCAATGCTGGTAACACAAATCTCTAACTACTGCTTTTGGAACCATCATACAGCAATATCAAATAGTTTGCTCTTCTGCACAACATTTCGCTGAACATGCGGTGACATATTTCATCAAAGCGGCATGTAACATATGTGAGATATCGTTGTGAACATGAAACAAAGACATATCAGTTCTATTCTGCTGACTAGGCATTCGTAATTTCCCCTTGATTTCATCTATGTTCTTACGGTGACACTTTTACAACAACATCCCTTTATATGTGGTTTCCATCAGGTACAAGAGCGAAATCCCTAAATCATGGAGGTGGACAGTAATCATGAGATATCAACTGATTTACGTTACCCCCTCTTTTTATGCTAATGATTCCCTCCGGTTCAACCTGAGGCTGGCTCCAACATGGCGCCTCAAAACTGCTGATGTAGTAAAACTGGCCCTTGAAAGAGTGGCCTTGAGGAGACTGGAGTCAACTGGCGGTCATTCAACAGGTTGAACTTCTACTCCATTCTCTAGAGCACCACCTCTGGTTGGAATTAGTATGGCCCTAAGCTCCTTTGGCTTCTCAGTGGTGCCATCTGTGTTAGACACTGGTATTGACAAATTCTCTTTGGAATATTAAGATTGAAACTATGGTCAGACTTAAACTTCAACTCCTTTACAATAAATCATAACATTTCTAGATGGTATTATACTTGAAATTATTCTACAACCTGTCATCATGTTTGCTATCCACAATCAATAGGCTAGCTATTATAGGCTACACGGCTTGTGTCTCTGTGTGTGCACTATGTGTAGCCTACATGCAGTGGACACACATATTGTGCATGTTTTTGGCCTAGCTATTTGCAGAGCCTTCTAAAAATAGAATCTAAATGTCATGCATTGCCACCCACCAAACAAGAAAACAGTATCAGACACAGGATAAGGTACCCCCCCCCCCCTTTGGACTCTCCTTCTCATTGTCTGTAGTCCGCTACCTCTTGGCAGATCATAGATCACTGCCTCTTCAGGGCCTGTGTTGACTCAGAAACAGAAGGAACCTTAGGCCTGCCCACTGTCTACTACAGTATCCGCCGGCCAGCACACACACACACACACACACACACACACACACACACACACACACACACACACACACACACACACACACACACACACACACACACACACACACACACACACACACACGTGCACACCCACTCCTCACATTTTGAGACAGGCCATCCATCACCCCTTCAACAAGCACGGGAGCCTGGGAATATGGCACAAATGAAAAATCATTGACTAGGAAATTGGCAAGTAATAGCATCCCCAACACGGGCTTGGTGAGAAAGCTGGCCATGGGGACTATTACAGCAGCCTCTTACAACTGCATCAGATTTGGCTTTTTTCCCCCTTTTTTTTTTTTTTTTTTTTTTTTTTAGAACTGCATCCTTTCCCATTTGGGATGAGAATCTTGCTATTACTTTCATCTTTACGCCAATCAACCCTGTGGACCCCATCCCTCTTTGAGACGACATCTGATTCAGATAAATCTTTTAATATCTGTGGGTGCCACAGTGGAGAATGCACCTGATATTTGTTCATTTGTGGAATGCCAGCAATATTTGTCATTTTTACAGTAATGTTTATTTTGCTATGATTTTAAGCAGTGATAAGTGATTCATTTAACAATTACAACTGCAGATTCTGTGTAAACCAGTGTTTTAAAGACATCAAGTTCAAGTTTCAAGTTTATATATATATATATATATACATGCCAGTAGGCTACATGTGGATTTCTTTGCAAGCCAAAGGACAGGAACCAGCAATTATATTTTTCAAAAAGCCATGTTGACTGACTGACTGACAGTTTCACAGCAAGACTATGTGAAATCGTGTCGTCAATGCTCACACAGGCTCGAAATTGCCTGTTTTTGTGTCCTCATGAAACCTGCATACAGGTGCAAACCATTTGTCATTGTCACTATTACAAGGTAATTTTGCATCAAAATGACTTTGAAGCTGAAATAAAAATAAACCCTTGCATAGGACACCCTTGCAAACATACACCACTGTGATGTCATGAACTGACCCAGGGAACAACAATCTGACCAAGGACAGCCTGAAAACCATCACTGAATAGAGAGCAGTGATGTGAATGGTGAAACCACATTCACAAAAGTATGCATACACGTGCACGCGCGCGCGCGCACACACACACACACACACACACACACACACACACACACACACACACCTATATATCTATCTACTGAATACAAAAAGTAAAGCAGGATTCTCCAACCTTTTTTCCGCAGAGAGCTATTTTGACTAAATCAATGTGGCCGAGAGCTACTCGGTAGTACTACTAGGCTAGGAGATAAATATTCACACACCACCTTGCACAATATATATAAAATGACCTTGGGTATCATGAAAGGCACTATAAAAACAAGCTATTATTATTTATTAGGCTATAGGCCTATGTATTTATTTGTTATTTTGATGATTATGATGATGACAATGATGATGATGATGATGATGATGATGATGATGATGATGATGATGATGATGGTGATGATGATGTTGTTGTTGTTGTTATTTAGCACCTACTCCGTGACTATGACTAATGCCAGACTGCCTGTCGGACACTGAACACTGGTTGGAAACCTCTGCTCTGGATTGGTACTTGTTATCGCAATTGGAATGTATTCTATTGGTATGTTTCCAAGGTTTGGTATGATGAACACAGCGAACGAGGAGCTGGCAACGGCAGGCTAATGCGATATGTGGAGTGGAGAGAGCCATAATAGAAGAGATTCTTCTCCACTGGGGTTTCAGGTGATTTATTCTCCCATACTAGTGGTGATATATTCATTACAGTACCTACTTACTGTAGTACTTTCCCAAGGACTACTGAGGATTTGCCAAGCTCTAGCCTACTGCAGCATCTCAGCACTACACTGACTGGTGTCCACTTTGAGAGTGGCCTTTGGGAAAACACAAAAAGACCTTGACATTTTCCGTTGAGCTTTTTTATTCAGTGCTATGGAACCATGGTGCATTACCAAGGCTGGATTTACTAGAAGGTTCTGCGATTACTATGGAGCAGGTGGGTATTGACACAAGCTTGCCCTCATGCATGGCAAGAGAAAAATGCTGAAAAGGTTAAACCTGACATCAGTGCATCTGTGGGCCTGTGTGTGGAGAATGGTAGATGGTGGTGAGGGGGTTGTGTTTGTGAATGGGGTTGGTTAGCGCTCACCTCTCTTTGCCAAAGGTGACGATACAGTATGTATGTGTATATGGGGAGTACACATTATGCTATGTTGGTATGGTCACCACACGGAACATCACAAATTGCATTTATTTATAAATTTTACCCTAGGCACATGTGTACTAAGCTAAATGCAAGCTATTAGCTAAATACATTTCTACACTGCAACGCATGGAACTGCCACAGGATTTAAAAGAAGTATAAAAAGTGTAAATGTAGGCTACAACTGCACACCTTCCAGCAAGTCAACTTAAAACTGATCATTGTTGGTTGCATATGCTGTTTTTTTTTTTGGAAATTGAAGTTTAATTATGTTATCCATCAGCCGTTGAACTGGACAGTGAAAGACCATAAAGTCCTGTTTTTATCCTTTCAGCTATGACGCAGCAGTTTCATTAAGAACTCAAACCTGCATTATAAATTTCGCCCATGAGCATACAGTACTAAAATATGTTCGACAATCTTTGCTTCAAGGTCTCCCCAGAAACACATTTAGCATTCATGACAGCCGTCCTATTCAACCTAATGATATTGTAATTGACTATTATTCCAATAGATGGTATATGGTAATGGAACAACCTTGCGCAGGAAAAGTAATCTCTTTCTCCGGCTGATTTGTTTGTATAAATGCTCATTCTTCTTCCCTGCCGTAGACAATGGAGGTGTCAGCCCTATACCACAAGAGAGCACATGTCTCTGACAGAGAATTGCTTTAGTGGATCTCGCACTGTGGAATTACATTTGATGTGGCGCCCTTGTAAGACACAGTCTGAGGATGCCCTGGGTGACAAAACACTCCTGTCATTTACGTGTGAGACATTTTTTATTTATTTATTTATTCATTTTTTTGGGCGGGAGAAAGCAATGGAATCACAGAGCGGTTATCACAGAGAAGACTTTATCTGTTTGCCAAATCAGATAACAATAGAGTGAGTGCAGGTTTACCCAGCCAGTTTCTGCTGTGAGTTTTTGAAGTTACTGAGAGACACTGACTTGAATAGTACCCTATAAATACTGTAGGCCTGCGTACTGTAATACTCACACAGACTGAGATATGATTGATCTGTACAAACTGCTTGTGTTATATGGAGATGGCAGGGGCGTTGATATCCTGTAATTGAAATTAAAACTTTGGAAAAATATTACCATGAAAGGATATATCATGCCACTATCGGTAATTCCTAACACATAATCCTTGTGTCATTAATCTGAGTCTGTTATTATAACACATGTTGATTGAATTACAAGATCAGCTGTGATTCTGTAACCATCTTTTAACCTCAACAAGCCTCCTCTTCAAACTCGTAGTGTTCTCTCAGCATGTAGCGCAGTTAAAGCACAGCACTACAGTCTTGCCTAGAATACTTAACACGCTCAACTTTCTGAGGTGGATGACACCCCAATTAACCCGGAGAGTGGTAAATGCCGTTAATTATAAAATGTTAATGTATTTAATTAGAGAATGTGAATTATTAATCACACTTCTTAGAGCCTTTGTGACAAATGGCTCCATCTATCTCCTTCTCAACGATAATAGCGGACAGATGGATTCACTTTTAGACCCAGATTTATTGTGCGCTTCCAGTGATCATGGGCTCCATAAGGGCCGTCTCCATCAGGGTTGTGCTGTGATCGGAGATCTGTGATCAATACTCGTCTTTACAGTTAATGATGTTCTTATTAATCTGGAGTCAGAGCGAGGCTTCCTTGTGTTTCCAGCTCCAGTCTGTCTGTGCAGCTCAGGACTACCTGGGAAAACATAGCATAGGACCGGGTGCAAAGTGGGCCTATTAGGTATTAATAATCAGTCACCGGGATTCAAGCATGCCGCAAAGAGAATAACTATGGCAGATAAACAGAAGAAGAAAATCTCTCTTTCTTCTTCTTCCTCTCTCTCTGTCTCTCTCTCTCTCTCTCTCTCTCTCTCACTTGTATCACACATCTATCCTCAGTGCATCTAGAATACATCCCTGTGGACATCATTTGTGGTGAAATGTATTTATGAGCAGAGACATTCTTATTCATTCATAAGCCAAAAGGAAGAGTTTAAGCACATTCCATTAAAAATGGGAGTGGGGTGGTGGGTAGGGGGGTTTCAATGGCTCAACTGCCTTCTTGCCTTCACCTTTATAATGAACTGCCTACCTGCATGATATCAGCCCAATGTCCGGTTCTCGTCTACCTGAGGGCTGCTGATGGCCAGGTAGAGGTGGTCGGACGACTGGCTGACAGCTTCCTGTGACAGCTAGAGAGGAGCCTACACAAAGAACACAGACAGCCAAAGACAAGGGAGGGAGAGAGAGAGAGAGAGAGAGAGAGAGAGAGAGAGAGAGAGAGAGAGAGAGAGAGAGAGAGTGCAGAAAACATCATTCACAGCCCCAGTGACAGGTCAATTAATAGGGTGCCTACATTTAGCACCCTTTCAGCCCATCGCTTTTCATGACTCTTTGTCTGTCCACCATGTCTAAGAAAACTGTTGTATTATTAATATGAATTTTTTAGTGGCCGCCCGGCAGGCATAGCCACGCTTTATTGGCCAGGGCAGGAGGACAAGGTGTCAGTGGGGGAACCAGACTGGCCGAGGCGGGAGAGAATTGTTATTCTGCATGGGCAGTGGGGGAGTGCTGTATGGGAGCCATCTCCCCCCTCCTCTGAATGACTACTCACAGCAGCATGCTCTTTAGATACTATCAGTGGAGTATAGCCTACAGTACCTGGGATAAGTGCCAGAGTGGAGCTTCTCTAGGCTTTGTTTACTGCAATAAAACTTTATTAAAAAATACAACAGCAACAAAACAATTGTCACAAAAAGCTTAGTGTTTGAATTGCTTATTTTACAATGCTATATACATTTTTTAAATCCCTTCAGTACTCTTACAGGAATGGAGTGAGTGTTTTCAGCATAAGGCCTCGAGGGTGCTGATGTTCTGGTAAGAGGGGGAAGTGGTGTTGTGGCTGTATGTTTGTACATGTCCTGAGCAAACCCATCTGTGGCTGCTCATCTCTGGTAAGAGACCCAATGCATGACTGTTGGGTCACATGACAGGGATAAATGGACACATGAGGCAACACACAGGTTGTAATAACCATCCTGTCCCCTCAAGGGCCTGGTGTGTGTGTGTGTGTGTGTGTGTGTGTGTGTGTGTGCGCGCGTTTCATTTTCTATTTCATTCCATATTGTCCTTTTTTTATCACAAGCTGATATGCACCAACCAACCCCCACTTACACTGCCTATTTCCCTCCCTTCCTGCTCCATCCATTCAATTAAATAGATGTCCACAAACTGTTCTTAGATAAAAAAAATAGATAAAAAAATAAATAAAAAAATGGAATGGGAAAAAGTACACAGGAGGATGTACAATGTTTAGAACTGTCTCTCCAGAAAACAGTCCATTATTTCTACACTGCATGCAAGACTCTCCACAGGAGTCAGTGATTGTCATCTCCTCTATATTTTAGTTGCTCTCTAAAATTACAAAACAAACATTTCATTGTTCTTCCTTTTTCAAAAATAAAAATAAACTTTGACAGATAGAATGGTGACATGTCATTGGGTTCTGTTTGGCGTTTGACAGTGAGCTATGGACGCTCGTCCCTGATGCTTACAGGTCAATGGCCCATGATGATTATGATGTCTCCACTCTCTGCAAATACACCACACAACAAGCCATGGATTGACCTGATCTCAGTGGATCTACTGAATCAGAGCAATAATTACATTTGTGGTTTTCTGCATGCTGGAGCTGTTAGAATGCAGATGAGAATTGACCTGAGGGCAGAAACGTTTGTGATTGCCTACAGAATATGAATTACACTTTGTAAGACGATACTCTTAAAAGTATACTCAACAAGGACATTGGGTTAAATGCTCTTTATGAAACAGGTAGCTCTGACTCTTGAGACTCTCGGGTCATGGTGCTGTCCTGCATCTCTGACCATGTTTTCTTCTGTAATATTACTGTGCCCTACTAAAGGGGGTGTAAAAACGAACGCAGCAGAACGATACCTACAGAACTGCTCTGTAGAGCAAATGTGGTTCAATGTGGTTATTGTGCTTCCGAGAATGTGAGTGACTCCATAGCAATTTGTTTTTGCCGTTGTCTTTCTATGTGTGTGTCTAACATCACTGGTCACGCATATATCTGTTAGTTCCAGGTGTAATGAATCAAGAAAAAAAGGGCAGTTAAACAACGGTACTGCCTCTGTTGTGTAAAGTGAGCAAGCAGCCCACAGTTGTATTGATTCATCTGTTCAGAGGTGACATGTTCTCCCCCCAACCCCAGCTTTGTGTTGTGGACATGACTAAGCCAGGGTAGGTAGCCTGTGCTTTGATGGGACTCAGCTGGAGTGGCGTGCTGTGTGTGTGTGTGTGTGTGTGTGTGTGTGTGTGTGTCTGCGAGTGTGTAAGAGGGGGTTTGTTTGCTATTGTATCCATTTTCTGTGAAGTGTCTGTTTTGAGTCTCTCTCCCTCATTCTCTCCATCCGTCTGCATGTGTGTGTGTGTGTGTATGTGTGTGTGTATGTATGTGTGTGTGTGTGTGTGTGTGTGTGTGTGTGTGTGTGTGTGTGTGTGTGTGTGTGTGTGTGTGTGTGTGTGTGTGTGTGTGTGTGTGTGTGTGTGTGTACTGCAATGGTAGAAATGGAGCCCTACACCCCCTCTCTCTGCTGTCTTTCTCCCAGAGGTGCCCACAGCAAACAGGGATTGATTGGTTTGGGATGCAGTCCTTCTCCAGAGATGACCTGGGGGTCAGGGGGCACCTCGGCTGTGCATAGAGCCGGGGCCATGACAAATAAGGAGCTTGGATGTTGTGGAGGATCTGGGGTGGGGTGGGGTGGCTTAGTGCACCTCGTAAATCCACTGTGCAGAAGGACCACGCAACCCCCACCAACCCCTGACTGCTCCGCACCAGACCATTAAAAATGAAAAATGTGACTCCAGACAACAGGCTGCAGGCAGAAGCTACTATGGGATCCTGTTCAGGCATTCTGCTTCACTTCATGTCATTTATTATTTTTATTTATCATTATCATTATTATTTATTTATTTGCCATCTATCTGCTTTTTTGTGTACGATGTCCCACTTCTTCAAGGAAAAATCCAGAGTTAATCAGTCCATGTTCTTGTTCTTTGAGGCTACAGAGTGCTATTGATACATATATCAGAATGGCAGCATTTGGTACAATGTAGCCCAAATACATATGTGAAATTCCAGCTAAGCTAACACATGTGAGCATATGAAAACAAAACTTTCATTCATTTATTAGCCTACATCAGTTAGCGCTGGCTGCCATTTTGCTATTTGGTCTGTGTTGCGCAAAATTCTATCACTCTCATACCTAGCGACAGCATTAGCAAAGTGAAACAACAGGGCTAGGTTGATTCACTCCAGATAATTCGACTTTTTGGAGGCAATATATTATTGAAGAATAATAGGCTACACCAGGCACAGCTATGGGTGTATCCTATTGAGCAATTTAGGCCATCAGTCTCCCCTTGATTTGCCGTTCACCATGATAAAGCTATATATAGTCTCTATAAGCCATTTAACAGATGTGATGGACTTATGTGGCATTTAACAGTGATTGGCCAATTTGGCTGAGACAGGGGCCTTGGGGGAGAAAAAAAGTTATAATTAACATATTTCTGTCATTTTCCAGGCTACCATTTGCTAGGTTAAATTAAGTGTAGTACCAAGAGCTGTAATAAGAAAAGCAAATTAACCTGAGAGTCAGCCAATGAATTAATTGGGGAACTTCATGTCATCTATGTGAGTTTGTTTAACTTTAAGCCATAAATGTATGGTGTTGGGTGGGAAGGGGGGAATTAAATCACCCCATGAGGTATATTTACCTTGTAATGACCTTTTGAGTGAAGAGTGCTTGGTAGGCGACAGTAAGCCTACAGTAGTGCTCAGTCTTAATTTGCCACAGTGACAATGTTTACATGTATCTTCCCATGCGGAGAAGGTTCTGCCAGAGAAGAGATTTCATTTTGCCAAACAAAATTGGGAAGCTGGCATGGCCTGATGATATGTTGTATTGTTGGATCTGAACAACAGACTCTAGCTCTGTATCACAGCTGTTGGTGTGGTGGACAGCCAGGATATGGAGTCAAAATTGGATTTTTCTTTCCAATCTGGAGTTGAGGATATGGGCTAAGATAGGTGAGCAGTGGGAGAGGAGAGGAGAAGAGAGGAGAGGACAGAAGCAGGGGAGGGCAAAGTCATGGGTGTTGAGCTTGGGGGCGAGGACTGAAACATGATTAGACGACGTCTGGCCCAAACAGGTTTTGGGGTGCCTGGTCTGATACCAACCGACTGATACATAACACACCAAACAATTCTGAAGGAAGTGAGATTGGTAATGCCATTATTAATGGCCCTTTCTACTCTGGGAGAAGACAGAGAGTTGACAAGACAAATCTTCACTTCTGTGGGAGAGGGGAGACAGGTACAGTAACAGCTCACTGGTCAAATCTACAGCGCACTGACAAGACAGGTGTATGGCAGAGGCTGCACTTTTTGTTGAAAAAACTAAGGCCCTGTCCCTCCTCTAACCTCTGTGACGGGGACAAACTTCAGAGATCATCATCTGACTCCAGTGTGGAGGAGAAGTAGAGACTGGGGCAAGAGAAGGAGAGGTAGAGGTCTAGTATGTCTGTTAAAGGCAAAGTCAGCAATGCTAAAACCTCATGTCCTCATGATCCTCTAGCTTTCTATTCTTCTGGAGCATTGTACAAAATAATATTACAGTAATTATTACAATACCCAGGCCTCAGAAAACAAACAAACTGAATTTCTCCAAGGGGACTGACAAGAGAAGTGGGCTACCTCTCTGGCTTCTTCTATTTAGCCTTTGGGTCAAATAAAATGGGGGCTTTGTTTGCCAATAATATCCACTGTAAACATAAACACAAGCATAAAAACAAATGCAATTTCCACCAACATTACTGACTGCGCCTTTAAGTACCATTAATGAATATCCTTTGTGTTAGGTGGATGATTAGGACATGGGGAAAAAGCTAATGGCTTGCATGTAATGTGACACAGATAATAAAGCTGACCCACGGTCTCCGCATACTCACTGACTCGAGTGATCACGAGTTCAAGTGGTCGAGTGCATAATGACCAGAGATGGAGGACAGTCTCTCTCTCTCTCTGTTGCTGGGTTGCATTTAAAAGTCCAGTCAAGTGAAACAACTAATTGCTAGCCGCAGTGCATAATTCACTCCAGTTCACCAATCAAGTTCCTAAATCTGCCAATTAAGTAAAATCAATTTACCTCGGCAATGCTGCAAAGCTTCGTCTGGCTTTTTCAAAAGATGCCGGCCTAACAACATAAGCACGTTCTCTCTTGGACCTATGTGTCAGTTTTTTTTCCTTTATTGTAGCATAATTATGCAACATGAAATGAAATAGAATAAATGTCCATGCATATACCACCGTTGTGGCACAGCTAATGTAGCCTTACCTCTGTAAGGGATCATATTTGTTTTACACAATTAAACAATTAACACCCAGCACAACAAACACGATTAACGTTTAGAGAAAGTAAAATCGATATCTAGTATCAAGCCTTTAATGTATCCATTGCTCACGGTGGCAATTACAGCCATTAGTCCGATAGTAGCCTATGGTGTCATTAAAGGAGTAAGACACGGTTTTAAATTATGCCTAAGGTAGTACCAAAGCTTATCCATGAGTCGGCGCCCTCGTCCTGTACATCGTCAGCGACACCGCTCGAGAGAAAAGTTTCTGTGTCTTGACTAACAATACTTGTGGGAGGAGTAGCACATCTGCGATTGGTTAGCGATTTGCAGTGTTCATTTCGTGATTGGCCCAAACGTTTTGAAGGGAGATAAGGGGGTCCTCTGAATCCCCCCTCCCACGTCCACCCGCTCATCCCAGAGCTCAGCTTCTGTTCCCATTCTAGTTCTCACACACTGTTTACTACGGCTTGAAATGTGGCACAACGGTCTGTATTGGAATACCGCTCTGTGACAACTGGAGGATTTTGTGCGCACGCCGTGTTGGTTTTCCATACGAGGAGAGAGAAAGCGGAAAAATATACTTTTGCCATGACAGTGGATTTGTTGACGCTTTTGTGGGTAATCACTTCGGTGGCTGCAGTTGAAGGTAAATGCTTGGATTTATGTTTTTCTGGTGCGTAAAGGTGTTCTCACTTTACCAGGGTGGACGGTGATTTCGCCGCCGTTTTTCAATTAGCCTACAACAGGAATACAATTTCATGATGTGGTCTCAAATGTCTCAAATGTCTGTGCTGTTGTGTTTTGTGGGATGAGAATTCGCACACGTGGATCACGAGGAATTTACAATTTATCGGCCAAGACTTTCTGGTTTCTCCAAGGATGCTCTATCTGTCAAGCTACAGCGCAGCGCAGTGATCTCGAGGAATGGGGTCGAAATTAACCCATTTCGCCCTGTGACTCTTGGACAGAAATATTTAACATTTCAGATAATAGAAAGTTGGGTTGTTTAATCAAACACCATTGCTTTTCATTGAGAGTGCGCATGTACGTTTTTACGACTGGTCAATCCTTTTTCAGCATCCTCGGCCAAAGTGGACCATATTTGCTTTTGGAATCGAGTTATAGGCCTAGTTCTATTGCCATCAGTTCAGAATTATTAAGAAAGTCCTTTACAACAGGGAGGATGGTCAAGCCAAGGCACCTGGCTGTGTTTACGTAGGCTGCCATCCTTACAGTGTATATATAACAAAAACATTTAATATGTCGGCATATTTAAAAGAAAAAAAACAGCTTACACACGTAAAGGCATAGGTTAAACTTCTGATGCATGCAAATGAGACTCGTTTTAGCCTATTTCCCACCAAATATTTTCAGTGGAAAAATACCCTGGCTGACAGATGGCTCTTGCCTGGATGGCACTGTACTGCCAATGCAGAATCGGTTATGTTTACCAGTGCAGATATTTGAGTGACATCCCAGTTCAGAGAGTATTATGCAAAGATACGATTTCTAATTGAAAGGATCTCGTCCTCTGTTAAACACATAGGTTTCCATACATATTTTACAATGCACGCACGCACAGAGACGCTTTCACACTCAAAACATACTCGCAGGGATATTAACCCCGCGATTACCATTCAATCTTTCTATGTTGATAACGCAATGTAGTGTGAGATTCAATGCGATCTATTGCTATTTGTCTACAGTTATCATAGACAACCGATTTGCAGTAACTCATCCTCTGTGTACGGTGATCGGTCGATGGTGGTCCTCACAGTTTCCCCAGTTGGTCAGCTCGCCAACCCAAGCAGCTTGGACAAGGTTGTTGAGACATTATGTTGGCCATTAGAGCTTTGAAACAAATTGGATTGTTCTATGGAAATTGTTAGATTGGGTGAAATTGCATTCACTAAAAAAACTGCCCAACTGCAGAACAGATGGATAGGACACAGTTGAAAGATGACAGGGGGCTAAAGCGATCCCCAATTTGGTGACTAATTGAAAGAGAATTGGCCTTTGGCAGGTTAATATGTTTGTTGATCCTCCCCGTTCTGTCTGTTGCTGTCCCTATTGCTGGTGGCCATGGAAGAGGGGCACACTATCCGTGTCTCCCAGTGCTCCCCCTAATCAGATTATGTGGCCCTAATCACCAAATCGCCCCAATAATCACAAACAATGTGTCAAAGATCTGCCCGCCACAATGGGGCAACTCTGACAAACCAGTCTGACCATCTGGACACCAGTGGACAAACTGCACACGAAGCGGAAAGATATGATTTGTGCTGGAAAAAAAAAATGAAACAAAAACAGTTCATTCTCTTTTCGCTGTTCATGTCTTTTATGGCAGGATGTAAGTGCTGTGCATAAAAATTATTTGTAATTTCCTGAGCATTCTTTGTCATGAGGTTATGATGAGTGAAAAATTCCATTTTTATGTAAGCAGAAAAGTGCTTTAGTGTAGTGCAAGTCACTATTTTGCCAGCTCAGAGATAGACTAGGTAGTCAGAGGTGGTAGAGGATAATAATTGCAGCACTATCTATTGTTAGAAAGGTTGCTTAATTATGTGGGCAACTATAGCTCGTTGGGTTTTTAAAAGGGTGATTTCATTGTTCAGAGCTACCCTGTGTTCTCTCTCTCTCTCTCTCTCTCTCTCTCTCTCTCTCTCTCTCTCTTTCTCTCTCTCCCACTTGTGTATGCATCCTCCCTATCTTCTTTGATCTCTCGCTCCCCATTCTCTCTCTGTCCACTTGTGTATGATTCCGCTCTCTCTCTCTCTCTCTCTCTCTCTCTCTCTCTCTCTCTCTCTCTCTCTTGCTCTCCACCATCCTATTTCTTTTCCCACTCTTCACTACATGCTCATTCCTGCTCAAATGGATTTAACTCCAAAGCCTATACAATCAGCAGTGGGCTGCGCTATGGGGGGGTTTGTGGTGGGAGTAGTGTGTGGCGTGTGTGAAGTGGGTCTGAGGCGTTGAGGTCTCCTCCGCCCCCTCACTAGAAGTCATCTCACTCTCTGTGGCTCTCATGCGCGTGGACATAAATAAAGTGAGCAGGCCCATCCTGGCTTAATTGTTTGAAGGGCAAACAGAACTAAGCAGCGTCTTTATAAGTGGGGGGTGAATTGCCATTGCTGTTGCTGTGAATAATGATCCGCAGATGCAGGAGAAAAATGCAGCTCCTTTTTTTTTCTCCCTCTCTCTCTCTCTTTTCGCACTCTCTCTTTCATTTTCGTTAATGGCATGCAAATTCCTTTCCTCTCTTCTCATGCCAGGCGGCAGGGCTTTGTGATTTCACCCCCCCCTCTTTCTTTCTCTCTCTCTCTCTCTCTCTCTCTCTCTCTCTCTCTCTCTCTCTCTCTCTCTCTCTCTCTCTCCCTTTTTCTGTCTACCTTTTCTCTCTATCCTATGTTGTGGGTGTTTGACTTCATGGTAGCAATTTTTTGTGTCCATGGTCTCCATCATGGTGCAGTGATAAAATAGTCTCTCCTTTTCTCTTTCTCTCTGTTTTTCTTTCCATCTCTCCATGCTCATTCTATTGGCCAGTCTCTCTTTCCTCTGCCCTCTCTCTCTCTTTTCAGTGTCTCTCTTCACCTCGCTCAATCACTGGCTGTTGTCTTTGTATCAGAAGGCCTGTGCTGTTTGCTGGTAGTCGTCATAAACTCAAAGGACCCTCAACTGCTCTGACCTTTCCTAGAGTCAACTGATGACATGCGTCATCACCATCATTAGCATCTTAATCATCTTCATCTTCATCATCACCATCGTCATCATCATTATTGTCACCACCATTAGTGTAGCACCTCTGGCCAGCATGTTTTAGCGCTCAGTGTCCATGGGGTTAGGGGCTTATGGATGTGATCCTTCTCCATTAGCTGATTGTGTTGGAAGAGATGTTTTATTTTCTTTCTGGCACCATGCTCTTTAATAGGGTTTGAACTGATTTGGCCTGCACACACATGAGAGATGCTGAAAATCTCTGTCCCCCCTCGCACACACACACTCACACACACACACACACACACACACACACACACACACACACACACTCGATGCAGTTACACTCAGGGTCATAGCCATTAATCCACAGCTGTCCATGAGCATTTATTGTGATAAATTGCCACTTTGAGGAGTTGCTGTCATGCTTTGGCTATGCGTTGAAGTTGCTACAGTAGGTGCTGCTGTTGAACGGAAGAGAACCCGCTGTGGGTCACCCTCATCTCCTTCAAGCCACAGCCAAACCAGAAAGACAGGGAGAATTTATAGCCAGCTAACTGATTTGGCGGCAGGCCATTTTGTTTGTTTCATCTGCCAGTGCGTGATCTGTCCTGGCACGATGAGCTCGGCATGCTGACCCCACTTTAAGCCAATTCATCACTGACGTTACGAGATGGTCAGCGTTTATTGTCGGTCAGCCTCTCCTTAAGGTTTTTTTTGTTTTGTTTTGTTTTGTTTTGTTTTTTTTTGTACTGGACTTTGTTTCCATTGGTCTTTTAATGGGAGTGTGTGGACTGACGGAGGCTCTATCTGCATGACTCCATTAAGTTGTGACTTTTATGAGTCTCTTTATTGGAGCCTCTTAAGAGTTGGTAGAGAAGAGCAAGCCCAGTTTATTACCCACCACTGAAAGGTAAACTAATGGGTAAGTAGCGCTGTAACATCTACTGTGTATGTGTGTGTGTGTGTGAGAGAGAGAGAGTGAGAAAGTGAGTGTGTGAGGCTTGTACCCGCTGGTCTATTCAGCTGGATGTCTGGCCTGCCGTCCTCTTGTGCCTGACTCACAGATTTGGAGAAAGTCTACAAGAGTCACTAATGGAGGTACAAATGAGATCGCTCTGTACACTCTCACACTCGCGCTCGCCAAATGGATGATGTGTGTTTGTGTGTGTGTGTGTGTCAGTGTGCATGTGTGTGTGTATGTGTATGTGTGTGTGTGTGTGTGTGGGGGGGGGGGGGGTGTAGTGGCTACAGAAAACACTGTACTGAGAGTTGTGACGTGAGAAACAGAGAAACATATTAAATGCGCCAATATACAGACTCCTCTGCACCTCGACTGCAGGCTGTTGATGACCTGATGCCTTCTGGCATAAAAAGCAATTTTCTGTGCTCACTTTATTACCTGCCCTTGTGCTTTTTTTGACCATTTAGAAACTGAGGTAGGAGAGCTATAATGGGCAGAAATGGACATGGTATTAACCCCTAATGGTTTCATCAGAGCATCCTGAGTGAGTGCACTGTAGTCTGTTGTACTTCGCTCGCATAAATGGGTGTACCTGCACCAGGTGCAAACAGCTCTTGCCTCTAAGCTCCTTCTGATCATGCTCCAGAAGGCTGTGATAATCCAATGAGACGATGCCATGTGTCTTGTAAAGCATGGCATTTTAAAAAAAGAACTTACTATTTTTCAAAGCTTTTAAGAGAAAGAGAGAAAAAAAGGCTAGCAAGCAGCATCTTCTGACACGTAAGGGTGACATCGGATCATTTTGTCAGCCAATTAGAGTCTGGAAGAGCATGCTGAACCGACTCTGAAGATTTATGTTCGACATACAGGGTCATGTATCACAGAGAGTAGCATGGGTAGTGAATGGCGGAGAATCCTGTGCAGGCATCCCTTGATACTCGTGAGGCAAAGCAACATATGGTGCCAGCTTTCCTCTTTGTTTCTGCTGCACGTATATGTGGAGTTTGCCACAGGCACTTCCAGCCCTGGTGACCTTTTCCTTTACTAAAGAGCATCATCAGTCTTGAGTGTCTGTAAACATGTGTGTTTCATGTGATTGTGGTGTGTGTGTGGGTGTTTGTGTGTGTGCGTGTGTGTGCCGGCAAATGCTATACTTTATGAGTTTTTCTAAATCTAGTTCTCCCCCCCCTCCTCGTTTCTCCCTGGCCTTTCACTTGTTCCTTTTGGGCTCTTTTCAAATCAGAGCTAAACATCCTGGGAGATTTGAGCTCAGCAAGAGCCAGCAACCCCCCCCACCCCACCCCCCTCAACACACACAAACACACACACACACACACACACACACACACACACACACACACACACACACACACACACACACACACACACACACATACACACACCTCCAGGTCCTTACCCACCGCTGCAGATCTCACCTTACCCCAGAGATACCCGAGCCTCCAAAAGCCAGATGGTGGATTGGCAGAGTGAGGAGGAAGAAGATGGAGGAAGCTCACAGGCTGCTGTGTGTGTGTGTGTGTGTGTGTGTGTGTGTGTGTGTGTGTGTGTGTGTGTGTGTGTGTGTACTATAGTAGTGTGAATGAAAGCCCTCCAGGAGGGGATAAGGGACCTGCTCCCATGTATGCATCTGACATTTTCTGGTGATCTTTCCCTGTTGGCTGCTTTGTTTAGATTTTCCTACTATTTCTTGCAGGACCATATTTCATGAAGTAATTTTTTCAATCTAAAATCTAGTTTGAAAGGGCTGGTGAAGAAGACCCCCATTGGTAAAATATGTTTTGAAACTCCTTATAGGCCTACAGATCATACGCGGATAATTTGCAGCATTACAGCACAGAAAAGTGCAGACTATAAACACACGGAGACGATTAAAAAACACTTTGTTTACAAGTACCAGGGTATTTATTAAAACTGGCATATTCTTCCCATTCTCGTTGCGTCAGAATTGCCAAGTTACAGTAACTGTAACGTCCCTTTGCATGTTAATGAGAGGTACAGTACAACTGCATAAATAAATATGTGTCTTTGTACCTATCCAGATACATGTAAAAGAGGTCCAAGACATACCGTAGGTAACTCTCCAGGCCTTCTTTTTTGGGCAGTCCGCTGCGGTGGGCTATCTATATAGGTGATTTGGTGACTTGAGACCAGGTCAGCAGAAAGTGGAGCCCCTTCAGAAGCGGATGTTGCAGAATGCATTGATTATCAAGTTAACAGCCTCGCTCTGTGGGCCTCTTGGCTGACAGGCCAGGACTAATAATGAGGCCGACATCCTTAGGCCTCCCACTGAGCTCAGTACAAAGCCAACAGTTGTTGACATTTTGTCTTTTCTGCTGGGCCCTCGCTGGTCAACTCGGAGGGCTGAGTCGTTTTAATTAAAACTCCCAAATGGAGAGCACAGCCAGCACCAGCCATCTCTGTGCTGCAGCTAGCGACAGGGCTAACATTCACCGTCAGCCCCTTGGAAAATTCTCGCACTTGTTTAAATAGATGTGGTTGTAAAGTTTGTTTAGTTTTCTTTTGCCTTCTCTGTCTGAGGTGAAATGTGACCAAACCCCCCCTACCCCCCACCCCCACCCCCCTTCTCATCTCCCTGTGCTGTTGACAGAGGGAGGAAGAGAAGAGAACGAGCTGAAGTAGAGGAGAAAGTCCAGAGAGAACAAAGAACATCAATTATTATTCTTTTAATGAAGTCTGGTGGGAGGCTCCAACACAATGATTTCATTTCAGCCTTAAGCCCACAGGCTGGGAATGGTGGGGCCCAGGGTGGAAGCCTGCGGGGGGTTTAGGTTTGCGGTTTCAGGGGGAAATGTGGTGCAAAGCCACAGCTGGATTGTGCCCTCCGTCTCTCTCTCCCTCTTTCTCTCCCCCCTCTCTCTTTCTCTCTCTGTCTTTCTCTTTCCCTCTTTGAGAAAACCTGCAAATAGTTTCTGGTCTGTTGCAGTAAAATGTCTGCACGGTTCTGTATGCATCAGTGCGGGGTGTGTGTGTGTGTGTGTGTGTGGATGGATTTATGTCTCGCTTCTGCTCTCCCTCGCTTCTTGACCATTTGTGAGTCAGATTAGATATCCGGACGCAAAATGTGGCTGACTGACCTGCCGCTTGACCGCAGGTTGGAGTGATATAGGCACCATTCCTCTTTCACTCTCTGGTTTTCATTAAGCCTGTATGCTATGAATAAAACTACTTGTTTCCATGTTTTTTTCCCCCCTTCTCTTTCTTTTTCGTTTCTTTCTGCTGAAACCCCTAACATATAAAAGGTGCTCTCTTACTACACATTCCACATAGTAGAGCACACAGCCAGATTTCTCCCAAGACCTGCCTAGCAGGGGTGTATGAAAACATTCATCTCACATTAAATACTAGTTTATCGCTTATTTTCAAACACGCTCTTAGGCTGGTCCTGGCAGGGTGCTTGGCAACGTCTTTTGAAGTGCAAAAAGAAGGGAATAAAATGTAGCCAGGAACATGAAGGTCTGGGCCTCTCGTGCAATCCCATTAACAATGAGTTATGGCCCACTTTACTGACTCTGGGTCAGCACGACTCCCCGTATTTCACCGCGTAATTGCCACCAGTGTAATCTCTTGTTTAAGTAAAGAGGAGCGGAATGAAGAAATGTGGGTGGGTTGGGGTGGGAGTGTGACTGCGACTGCGGAGGGAGGGAGGGAAGGAAGTAAATATGTTGAGAGGGGTGCTGAAAAGAGTGGTGGGAGATGGCTGGTGATAGTTTTAGTGTTGTGGGTACTGCTGCTGCTGCTCCGCTACTAATGCTGCTGTTGCTGCTGCTGCTGCTAACAGAGGCCAGAGAGAAAGGCTAGGTGTGGCAGCAAAACACTTTTCATATTTCTTTCTCTCTCTTTCTTTCTTTCTTTCTTTCTTTCTTTCTTTCTTTCTCTCTCTCTTTCTTTCTCTCTCTCTTTCTTTCTCATTTGGTCTGTGTGTGTCTGTGTGTCGGTCTGTTGGTCTCTGGACAAGGCACTGATGCCCTCCCTTGCGGGCCAGAGGGGCTGCAGCGAGAGCATTTTGAGGTAATTAAGTATCGATCCTTAAACAGCCGGCGTGATGGGAAATGGCCGCCGTCAGCCTAATTACAGCACTGCTGCCAGGCCTGCCAGGGTGCTCTGTGTGTGTGTGTGTGTGTGTGTGTGTGTGTGTGTGTGTGTGTGTGTGTGTGTGTGTGTGATAGGGTAGATGAGGGGTGACAGTTTTGGTCCAGTCCTGCTATTCTGCATAGCACTTGTGTATCCCACCCTCACCTCTATCTGTGGGGGCACATTTTGAGATGAGACTGTATGCTGCTGAACCTGGAATAGAATCATTCCGGCATCTTCCGCCTGGGTAGATCTGGTTGCTAGAATACAGCCAATTGAACATTGCTTTGCTTATTCAAAGCAAAGGACTAAATGTGAGCTAGTCCTCAATATGTCATTTGTCCCTTGCTTGTTGTTCAGGGCTGTTGAGATTGTGTGTGTGTGTGTGTGTGTGTGTGTGTGTGTGTGTGTGTGTGTGTGTGTGTGTGTGTGTGTGTGTGTGTATAGCTCTTCCTTGACCCCTCACTAACTCTGCAGAAGTGAAGGACTCTGCATTGGAAACAAGCGCTGTGAGGTTAGTGAGACGAATAGTTACAGGGGAAGAAAGGAGATTGCGGCTGACGTTGTCAGAAGGCAGTCGCCGGCGTATTCCTTTTATATTGCCCATAGACTCTAAAAATCATGACAGATTGAAAAGACTATGTCTACATTCAAGACAGGCGCTGGGCCTGGGAAAAAAAACAAAACAATGCGGGTTCGGGAAGTGGACCCTTGCACCTCTTATCTCCCTAGATCTGCATCTCCCGTTAGCAGATCCATATATCAGCGGAAGGGTGCGCTGCGCTGTCTGTTGCCGTACGTAATTTCACAACTGTCCACAAATTTGTTATGCTTTTTTCCCTGGTTGCTCCAGTTTTCTGGCAGACAGGGGTCTTGTGTTCTTTTGATGCCGTCTCATGCTTGTGTACATCTTAAGTCCTCCGACTCCATTCTGTCATGGAATCTGTTTCTTATCTCTCTGCTTGCTGAAATGTATGAAGACAAAGAAACAGGGTGTGTGCTGTATGGCAAATGCTATGCCGGCATAACATTTTTAAGCTGAGGTGTGTAGTACAATTTGCACACGCACACACACACACAGACACACACACACACACACACACACACACACACACACACACACACACACACACACACACACACACACACACACACTCAAGCACACATACACAAGCAAATATTCCACACTGTTCTGTCTGAGATGGTGTGGTGACATGCACATGGTTGTGCTAGTCTGAATATGGGGGGTGGTGTTGGTTGGTTGCAGCAGGATCAGATCAGCTTCAGGCATTGGGAGGCCCAGGGGACTTGTGTGTCCATGTTCAAACATCCAGCACTGGTGTCTTCAGAGATGTGTCCACTAGTGTTTGCGCACACACACACACACACACACACTCTCTCTCTCACACACACACACACACACACACACACACACACACACACACACACACACACACACACACACACACACACACGCACACACATATACTCACACAAGGTCCACACCACACAGGCACACAATCAAAAAACATACACTTGCTCATAAATCGACAAAACCTCTACGTTCATCAGACATATTTTCTCAGACACACCCACACACACTCTACATGCACACACAAGTACACAGAAACACAGGCACACTTTGAGTGCTAATAAATTCACACTCTTCATATGAGCTTTTCATATTAGGCACAAACCCATTTCTGTAGCTGCAAGACCCCCCCCCCCCACACACACACACACATACATTTTCTCTCTCCCTACTCATTCTTGATTTGTTTTACTCTTGTAAATGCTTGTGAATTCACTTCACAATGGGGGGCTTGGGACTGGGAATTGGGGTGTGTGTGTGTGTGTGTGTGTGTGTGTGTGTGTGTGTGTGTGTGTGTGTGTGTGCATGGGGGTAGGGGGGTGACTCCTTGGTGTACGGCCAGGTAATGAGCTAGCCAGCCACCCTCAGAGCGGAGTGGTGCAGACCTCGCTCCTTTGGGGGGTGGGGGGTGGGGGGGCGGCGCCCACCTCTAAGTTTGGCCTGGCTTGACTAACACACCTGGTTATTATTAAACACTGTGTCTTGCTCCCCACTTGTTTTTACACTTTGCATTGGACAGTGTTATTTTTTCCACCCACTTTGTAAAAAGCACGGGTAGACCATTAGCTGCTTGTCTGGTAATGATAAATCAGCATAGCACAAAGGCAAAAGCCCAGGAGAGGTAGATGGTTACGGCATCTCTCTATTTGGGTAAGGGACCGGGGTATATGCTTATTTGATCAAACTGACGGAACCTCGTTAGTGCCAACTCCACTTCACAAGCTAATAATCCCCAAGGCTTCTTCAGTGCGGTTCCATCCGAAGCAAGGCAACTTAGCAAAGCGACCCGGCGCACCAGTGTGAGTACAGTAGATTGAAGTCTGCGCATTTGAAATAAACCCAATTTGTCCTTCGCCAGAGAATGTAATGCGGCGTAGTTGATTAGCTGGTTTTAAATCAAAGGAGAGCGTGGCTTACTGAGACAGTTTGAGAAAATGTGTGTGTGTGTGTGTGTGTGTGTGAGAGAGAGAGAGAGAGAGAGAGACGGGAAGGAGTTCCAGCCAAGGGTGTGCCACTACCACTTCAACGTTTCCTGCCATCTGGATTTGCATTGCCGGTTGTTCCAATCTCAAACAGAAACCCAAAGCCCCTGTGGTTACAGACTCTGACTGACGTGTTATTCTCACCTCATGAACCGGAGTCAAACTTAATAAAAAAGGTGGAGTGCGTTAATGCAGGCAGCGTCAGTGGCACACAAAAGTCAAGCAAAGCCAGCGTGATGTAAAATTACATTAAAAGTACACAGTGCCAAAGCTTTGCTTGCTCACTTATCCTCTCACTCACTCACTCACTCACTCACTGACTCACTTTCTCTCAGAACTTCAAGTCTTGTACTGTATCCATGTTCCCTTGGGAAGGATTTTCAATGACAGCCATGTTTGTTATAACATGTGTTCAGAAACACTTATGTTTGTTATAACATGTGTTCAGAGACACTTATGTTTGTTATAACATGTGTTCAGAGACACTTATGTTTGTTATAACATGTGTTGAGACCTACTTTAAGGAGTGTAGGCAGCGCAGTTACATTTCCAAGGCTCTTCATAATATTGTACATATTGACAAGTCACCACGGTTCCTCTTCAGACTCCTTGTTGAAACCACTCCACAGCTGCATGTTGCCTCTTTTTTTTTGCATAGTCATATCTTTGAAAGCCTGAATGATTAATAGATTGACGCTCACTCGAAATGGTAAACAAGTAGGAGGGAAGAGCTCCCTCCCAGCTTCCCCTAGGCCATTCTCCCACATCCTGAGCTCTGTACGGTCAAGCTGTGATGCAGGTGTATTGCTTTTCAAGCAGAGAACAAATCTCTTGAAAGCCTATCAAGTCTCCAAACTCAGCGTTTTTGATCAAGAAAGTTCCTGTGGGCCCAGACCTCGCCGGATACGTTCCCCCGCCTTGTTCTGCGTGTTCCGACCACTCCACTCACTCAGGCTCTTTAAGCTTTTTTGGTGTCAGTCCTGTACTTTAATGGGCACTCAGTATGGGAGCATGAGTGCTTTTTGGAGTGTGTTGACCTTGAAGTGAGTAAGAAGCTTGTGATATTTTTTTAAGGTCTGTACTTTGTGTGTCTATGAACAGCATGTAGAGTGATACTCTAACCGTGTAGGTAGCAAAGCTTCTATTGGAGAGCTTCATAACTTTTATAATGGCCTCCTGCACATAGACAGAGATAGACAAGAACTAAAAAAGGTCTCTCTTATTGTAGATGCTCTTCTGATCTGTGTCCACTTCACATTTCTGTTCAGACTCGCTGTTAAATATCCAAAGTGTTCAACTGAAAGAAAGTAAAAGGATAGAAATAGGCAAATAGTAATCTCTCAGCAGTTAGGGTGGGATTTCAAAGCCAACTATGGAATGTTCATTAGAGGCTTAAAAAGAAAGCAGTTGGCTTGAAGAACAAACACATGTTTTGACAGAGTAAGTGAGTGAGAGGTGGAGAGAGAGAAAGAGAAAGAGAAGAATGAGAAAGAGCGGAATATTTTCTACAAAATCAGAAGGAATTACTTATTCTCACGCAAAGCAATCCATGTGAAATTCTGCGCATTTGTTTAGTTGTTTCCAGCAATAAAAAGCAGAATAATCCTGCTTCCCCATGCCAAGACACAAGACTACACAGAGAAGCAGTTGCTATTGAAAGCCTTTTTAAAGGCTTGTTTGCAGACGTCTCCGGAGTGTGTTGTTGTGGGGATTCTGGCCTGGCATACTTGGGCATTAAGACTGTGTGTGTGTGCGTGTGTGTGTGGGTGTGTGTTTGTGTGTGTGTCTGTGTGTGTTGGATTCAGGTGTCTGGACATTCCCATGCTTGCTTTGTGTGCGCTTCGTCATGAATACACCAGTGAGGCTTAACAGACTTAATCATGATTCACAGGAAATGTCATCAACGTTTTTTCTTTTTTTCTTCTTTTTTTTTTCCTTCCTCACAAACTGTGAGACTATGTTGATATTGCACACATTCAATGAAAGGAGGCAAAATAAACAACGGAACCTAAATATCCACCAAAAATGTGAACCATTATGACTCATTATCCTGCGATATTATTTGTTTAGCATTGGTAATGCTAATTGAGTTCCACTTTAAAGCCTTACATTCATGTAAGCAGCTTAATATGACCTTGCCTGTAGAAATATTTTGTGTGCTATTCTTATTAACCATAGCTCTGCAGCAATTACTTTACAATGCCAAATTCCCAAGGATATAGACAGAGATAGTAGAAGATTTAGATGTTTTTCGTTCTAACTTGTCTAACTTGTGGGAAACTGTATTGACTGGAATGAGGAGAGACATGCTGACGGGTATCTTAAAACACACACTTGAAAAAGCTATAAATAAATGAATTGATTTGCTCTGATTTCCATCCGATTATGTCAAGGCTATTCTAGGTAGAAAGCATGGCAAATAAGATTCTTCAGCTATCTCGAGTTATATCTGTTTGATGCCATATTTTTTTGCACAGTAAACTGGCTAATACTGGGATTTTTGGTTATTCTTTTCTTTCTTTCTTTCTTTCTTTCTTTTCTTGGAAGGGGAGTTAACCTAGTCTGGTCACGTTGGTGGTTACAAAGTTATTATCTTACTAAACGCAACTGTGATCACTACCCCCAGAGAGCAATTTCATGTGGAAAACAAAATGTCCACAATTACCCTGTCAACACATCTTACCCCTGTGACTGACGTCAGTCCTTCTTTTTTCTTTCTTTCTTTCTTTCTTTTTTTTTTTTTTTGACGTACAGGTTTAATAAGGGAATAATGGAGACGGGGAAAATGCTTACAATTAACAGAATGACAGACGTGACAATTCCTCTCTTTCCTTGGCTTGTCAGGGGCTTTTTTTGTTGCTGTCCCTGGCTCCTTAATGAGTTGAAATGTGCTTTTGTAATGGTATCCTGCCACAGAAAAAAATAAATAAATAATGAAATCAGTATTGGGCTATGAATACAGTGAATCTGTACTGTTTTCTGTTAAGAATGCAGTGAATATGTACTGTTTGCTGGAACTGGACCAAAGGAAGTACTGGCCGCTTCGAAACAGGAACCGGAGAAATGTGATATGGACATCCTTTCTCTTGTTCCCCCACACTCCACACACACACACACACACACGCACACGCACACACACGCACACACGGCACCATCGGTAATGAACAATAGCCCCCCCCCAGAGCAGGTCCGCTATCCAGAAAGAGAGAGAGAGAGAGACAGAGAGCAAAAAAAAGAACGACAGAAAGAAAAGAGCGATGAGACTGGTGAAACTGTAACTATGGAGGAAATTGCTCTGCAGTAGTAATCAGGGAAGAAATATGGAATTCCACTGCAATTTATTCTAGCAAATGGTTGTTTTTTTTTTCTTCCCGCAGTGAATGCTTTAATTATGCTAATCCTCCAATTCCACCCAGTTAGCTGATGGTTTCCAGTTGGCAAACGAATGACTCATGTGGCACAAAAGCTGAAGGATCTCTCAGAGTGTGTGTGTGTGTGTGTGTGTGTGTGTGTGTGTGTGTGTTTTCTCAGGATGAGAAAAAGAGATTGAGTGTGAGTGGGAGACTTATGCCTTAGGTGCTATTTCTGTGTAAAGGACATCGGAAGGCTCCTCTTGGGCTTATGAGAACCTGACAAACAGCACAGCACTAGGCCCTAACCACAGGTGCTTAGGCAAACAAATTGAAAATTAGATAGCCAAGTCCCAACAGAAACCCTGCTTCCCATGAGCAGCTGGATAGAGGTTGTAACCACAGAAAGGTCACTGTTTTCTGGCCAAGTTCACCCCCCCAACCCCACCCCACTCCCCACACACCCCAAAGCCTCCTCCATACCCTTTGCCTCCATGTTTCTACCTCTCCCAGCCCCACATCAACAGCCTCTGTGACGAGTCCATCAATTACCCCATGGCCAACAGTGGGCAATTAGCGAGTGGCTAGCTGTGAGTGGCATGGAGCCAGAATTCTGTCACCTCCGCTTCCCAGCTCCAGCTTTGACGGTGCGCTCGGAGAGCTGGAGACGGCATGACACCTGCTTCACCGCAGGAAGGGAGGGGAGGGGATGGGGTAAGTGTGTGGGTGTGGGGGTGGAGGTGGTACACGCCACATCTCAGTTGCATTGAGAGAGGGAGGGGTCATCCTGAAAGTGGCTGACCTATGCTAGTGAAGGGGGGATTTTTCCAAGCTTTTCCGTGTGCTGCTGACACTGACCACTGGTGTGGACCAATCTTGCTTGTCCAGATGCAAGAGATACCCCCTTACAGAAATCTCTGTCTAGAAGGCTCTTCCTTCATTCTGATGTTGTTTCATTACACACAGGGCACAGCTGTTCTATAACTTTTGCCATTAAACTTCAGCTTTGCATGGCAAGAGATGGCAGAGAAGTTCCATCAATCTTGCCTGTTGTCGACTGGCAGACAGAAAGAACATTCTGCCACAGGAAAATAGGAGTCAACAGTCGCTGGTTGCCCCTGTTATGTTGCAGCAGCACTAGCTGGCCACCCATTCATTTCTCTTCTCACACTGCTCTTGCCCTTCTTCAGTGCCCAAGCAATGCTGGGCTTGTTGTCACCGGTAGATGTGAGGTTTGCTGGCCCTGACAAGTGGCCTTCTCTGCTCCGCCATGCTGCTCTCTCCTCTCCTCTCTCTCCTCTCTCTCCAGGGGCGCTGCTAGAAATTTTGGGCCCCTCAAATATTGATTTTAATATTCAAATTTTCTCTGGGCCCCCCTGTTAGTGCCAGG
>JAODXP020000004.1:7466733-7469233 GCA_027497455.2 Sardinella longiceps | reverse complement strand
GACTAGTCTCAGGAAAAACCTGGGTCCACTCAGCGCCTGTCATAACATTGCAGGATCAAGGCCAGAAAAACCTCCTGATTGCCTTAAGAAAACACTGAGTTTAAGTGTCTCTTGTGTTTCACAATGACACCCCTCCCCCTCACCATGCACCCCTCTCCCCGCTCCCCTCAATAGCGTCTGTAGTCCAGGAGAGCAGCGGAGAGGAGTTGGTACAAAGCAGTTTTCTAATATTGGAAAGAGGGGGTGAGGTAACGATGAGAGTTCTCATCATTGTGAGCCACGTAACAATTTTGACAAAGTGTATAACCTGTTTTCATAGATAAAATACAATATCATGGGTACAATAAATCCAGGGACCCAGGTTCGAGTCCGACCCGAGGTCATTTCCTGATCCTTACCCATCTGTCTCTCCCACTCATTTCCCATCACTCTCTCTTCTATCTTATTGAAAAAGCCCTAAAAATATTATACATCACACATAGGCTACAATCATTTTTTGTCCTTATTTGCGTTTGTCTCTTTGTCCTTCCGTCTGCTCCTTTCTTTGTGCTGCGTGAAAAGATTCATACAGTTGTGTTGTTCTGTAAAGGTCAAAGCCAGCGCTAGTTCACTGTGCACTGTGTGAACCCGCTGGCTGGCATGACTGGTTCAGTCGAGGCAAGGCTCTGAAGAGACAGAGAGAAAGAGAGAGCGAGAGAGAGAAAGAGAGAGAGAGAGAGAGAGAGAGAGAGAGCACACACAATAGCAGAGAGGGATTACCATGAAAACAAGACTGTTGACAGGTCCCCGGCAAAGCTGTCGTCTGTTTACTCTTGCAACTGGAGCTTGACGCGATCAGGTCGTGCTCTCTTGCTGGTGCCTGTGTCGCCTTTCGACTCGGCTCTGCAGGGGTTAGCGCTCCCCAACCAGGCGAACCAGCCAAGAGTGCAATGAGGTCATCCTTCACTGTGAAGACCGAGATGTCAGTGTTTGCTTGTTTCAGTGTGGCTCTGAATTAGACTTGTAAATTGAATCCCCTCTAATTCAATTGTGATTTAATTCAGATAGATTGACTGCAGAAGGCATTGAATGGCAAAAGCCTCTTTTGAAATGTTACTTGTGATAAAACTCCAAAGATTGCCATGTGCACATCGTTTTTTTTCCCCCCTGAGTTTTTGTCTAAACACTGCAAAAGTGTTTGCCCTTTATCGTTTTGCTGATAACATTTAGTCACTCCGTGTTCAGATGTGTGTGTTGGCTGAGGATAAGGTGAGACAGGGCTGGTTGCCATGGTGAGGGGGGAGGTTGCGTATCAGGGCTAAAAAGGAATCATTACAGGGCTAATCTGAGCACAGATCCCACCGTCAGATATCCTGTTCGGTGATGCCATGCACGTGTTCGCTTGCTCTCCATTCCTTCCCCGGTGGACCTTTGCAGACGCACATGGACAAATCTCTCCCACAAGGTCAACACAGCGCGTGCTAATGGCTAACGCGGGAATATGCCGTCTGATCAAAGCTAAGCTAAGCTAAGCCTAGCCGTTTCTCGCAGGCCTTTTCGCGCTTATGCTGCGGCTCCGTTGAGCCATTCACAGCGCAGCACACGCACACACACACACACACACATGAATGGAGCATAGTAAGGTGCACTAGAATGCTGGCTAGCTAGCAGAGGAAGTCACCTAGCTGCCTCTATCCTCCTGGCTAGTTTGGAATGAGCCGCGGGGGACTGTGAGAGATGGGACAAAAGTGGCTTCAGAGCGAGTCAGAGACAGGCCTGCCGCAGGGCCTCTGCTCACATGGAGGCTCTAATCCACTCGCTCCTGTCTTGTTGAAGAGAAGAGCGAGGGATTAACGCGGAGGAGGGCATAGTGGCGGATGGCAGGCTGCCTCTGCCGCACCGCTTTAACACATCAGCACAGGTGTCACAGAGGATGGCAGATTAGATCGTACTTGTGGAAAAAAAGGCAAATCCGCTCAATCTAAGGAGGATTACCCCCTTCCTTTTCTATCGCACATTTAGTAGTGCTGACATATTAACACATTTCTGAGTGAAGATGTTCATTGTGCATAAATGAGATGAGATGAGAGTAATTACGGAGGAATTGCCCTTTTGTGGCATGAACCTGTCAAACTTCTGGAAAACATAGCACATCATTTTTTCCATTGTTTTTTTTTCTACCTCTGCATGTTTACATTATGCTTCTAAATGTTTCCATTGTAAACACTGAACTTACCTTCACAAATCAGTATGTAGTATGAAATAAGAATTTGGCTGGTCACTTTTAAAAAAAAAATTCAGAGGAGATTTAGAGAATTTGTGAATTCTCCAGATTCCATTGTGAAGAGTCAGTAGGCAAATGTTGTTTTTCTAAGAGCTGTTGTATGTCTCTCTTGTCACACCATCAGAAAACAGGACATGTCATGCATCAATGACAAGTCACAAATACCACACTACACACAATGCAACACACCTTAGAATCCAACCCCAAGAAGGAGCAAAGGAAATCCCACACACAAGG
>JAODXP020000004.1:7461733-7464233 GCA_027497455.2 Sardinella longiceps | reverse complement strand
GATTGGTTCAATCACGTTCAGTGCCGCTGTATATTCCCCAATATAGTACGGCTGAGACTGCATTTCATTCTATATCGATGCGCCATTCAACATTCTTGCTAACCACTTAGCAGAAGGATATGTATGGCGGAAGAGTTTATGTTTGGGAATAAATTGCTGTTTACTGTAAATTTCCTGTTACTGTGGCTTACTGTGGGAATTTAGCAAGGTATGTGTGGTAGCTGTTTTAAAAAAGCTTTGCTTTGCTTGCTTTGTGCATAACAACACCTCTCAGCTGTGCTATATTAACGATATAGAACGGCCTCTCGGGGCTGATAGCTTAATTGTGTTGCATTTAGGCTATAACTAGACCCTTTAGATGGGAGGCTGGGGGGACGAGGCCCAGGTGTGGCTTGCCTCGGTCCCTGTGTGTCCTCTGGAGCCACACACGGGTGTCCGCTGCAAATGCCAGCACCATGTGCAAACTGAGGACAGGCCCCTAAGAGGCTAATTATCCTAGCCAGAGATGATTATTCATGAGTCACACACACACACACACACACACACACACACACACACACACACACAAAGACCGCACAGTTCTGCTCAGAGCAAGTACCTAACAGTGGTCCGAACTCAACCAACTCCTGACAGCAATGAGCCATTACTGGTGTGTGTGTGTGTGTGTGTGTGTGTGTGTGTGTGTGTGTGTGTGTGTGTGTGTCTATGTCTGCGTATGTGTGTGTGTGTTTATTCTCCCATCGCTTCATATCAAAGAAAGGTGTACCAGACCTGGAAATTACTCTGCCAACACAAACAGGGCTGACAGCTGCAAGCCTTGGCACTAATTCAAACTCTTTTAGCAAGTCTCTGGATCCCGCTTGCTGAATTTTGTGTGTGGGTGTGCAAGTTTGTGTGTGTGTGTGTGTGTGTGTGTGTGTGTGTGTGTGTGGTGTGTGTGTGTGTGTGTGTGTGTGTGTGTGTGTGTGTGTGTGTGTGTGTGTGTGTGTGTGTGTGTGTGTGTGTGAGAGAGCATTACTCCCTCTTCTTCCTTGAGTCAACCAGTGTTTTTTTAAACGACTAAAAATCAGGATGCATTTCGATTTCCAAGCAGCGGATCCACAGGGACTCCGACCAGACCGCAGCCTGAACCTTTCTGAGGGAGTATCCGTGGAGGGAGAATAAAAAATAAAATAAAATAAAATAAAGAACTTGAACGCTGCAACATCTTACAGATGTACAGTGACATTTACCTCAAAGTTTGCCTCTCCCTTTCAGAAGCTTATCCTTCAAGCGCACACCAGTTTTTCTGCCCCCAGGAAATGTTTGTAATGTTTCTAGGCTTCTCACTTTCATCCTCTGACCAACGGGGAGTGCACAATCCTGCTGCAGTAATAAAAGTTGTTGATAGATATTAAAACCATGCAATGAAATGGCCAAGGTTTAGGATAAAGTCGCGTTTTAATCATATCTTTCCACAAATAATGGAAACCATTTTCTTCTTTGCTGTTTGCCCTACAGTAATGCTAAACATGTTTAGTAACAATATAAGAGATACATCCAATTTCTCTACAGCGTAATGAAATGACATACACTAAGGTAAAGGTAAAGAGGCATTCTTTTTTTTGTTTCATGCTTCTCAATCTATCAGAGCCCACTGGTTAAACAGCATGTATTTGTTGTTGTGGGATACACTGCAAAGGGAATGCTAAAACCCATCACACACAGGTGAGCATTTATCCCCACCATTCATGCGAATTTCATAAAGCAGAAAGGGGGGGGGGGGGGGTTCACCCTACGATGCCTCTGATATGCAGCCCAAATTGTGGATGTGCCGTTGATGAGCAGTGAATGAATGCTGGATGAAGCTGTGTCCATCGGTCAAATTTCCGGTGTTAATTTTGCAGCGAGTGAAAGCCCCTTGCTGGTCGAACTACTGTTTCATTTAACACCAGCTGTCGAGCCTCAAAAGGGCAATGAGGCCTTATAGGCAACGACGCCTGTCTCTGCTCTGTTGAATTAAACTTGCCAATGCCCTTTTCTCTGTGTTTCCCTTTGTCGTTCTTATCTCTGGTTCTGTGTTATTCACTCGACACAATAGGACAGAAAGGCGATGCTGCCGTTACCTCTGTTGCTGCCTTGTAAGTCATTTAAAGCGGCAACGGGAGATTGTGGCTGACGGGGCGAAACTAGAAGGCTGCTAGAAGCCGTTGTCGTCTTGTCGCTTAAATTAGCTTGCCGTCGTACAATGGATACACTGTGGTGAGTTAAAAGAACACAGGGGTTTGATGCCAAAGTCCATTCTCAGGGCTAAATTACAGGCCTCTGCCCTTGTGCGATTCACAATGTCTGTCATGTCACATCTGCCGGAGTCAACTGCGCAACTGGCAGAGCTCCAATTTATTTTTCCATTAGCAGAAAAACAGCTGAAAGAAACTGCCGCTTCGGACTGTTATTGTGCATGCGGGCATAATTGCTATAATTGAGTGGTGACTTGCTTTCATGTCATCGATAAGCCCCC
>JAODXP020000004.1:7454233-7456733 GCA_027497455.2 Sardinella longiceps | reverse complement strand
TGAAAAGGCACAGCGTGTGCAGCTGAGGACTGGCCAAGTTCTTCTGTACACGCTGCTCACTAATGCACATCTCCATTAAGGTGTCACCTCTGCTGAAAAGGTGTCAGCTACGAGTTGTATGGCGAACCACACTTATGACCTTTAAGAGACAAGCCAAGCATTGAGTGATATGGCAGCATACCTACCAATAATGACTGTAAGTAGCAGAACCTGCGAGAATCTTTTCAGTGGGGCGTAGAATCAAGAAGATGATGATGATGATGATGATGATGTCGAAGTTTGGCTTTTATTTATTTATTTATTTTTTAATTAGGGGAGATTCCAGGGAGCAGTGAGAATGACACAGAATGTCAGCAGCTCTGTACTGTATTTCAGTGGTGTTGGGATAAGGGTTACTATATTATATTATAAAATAACCCTTAGGTATACTTTATTATAATATTCTGACTGATTGCTAACACAAACACACATATTGGCGTGAACACCACACTGACACAAAATGGCTGGAAGTATCCGGTTGAATGTGGCACACTGCACTGATTGTTAAGTGTCGTATGTGGTACCGGTGTTGCAAATGATATTCAGGACAAAAGAGCAAGGGTTTGTTATTATAGCAGGTTTTGATTATACTTCTCAATCTCAACAGCAGCAGCTATTCTGTGACAGGGCTTTGTGGGAAACCTTCACTCTCAAAGTCAGCAGGGGATTGAGAACGGCATGACACACGAAAACACAATCTCTGACACACACACTCACAGACACACACACACACACACACACACACACACACACACACACACCAAAACAAACAAAAAAAAACCCCTACAAAAACTGGGAGATTATACTGCATCAACCTTGCTGCGTTAATAAGCTTAGCACTGTTGTTCATGTAAACATGTTACAGAGAGACCAATCTATGAACAGCCAACACAGTCGTGTTTCGCCTCCAGCGTTTGACTTTGAGCAGGAAATGGCTTTCGGTGACAGGCTGCTGAAGCACTATAAGCATCCTGTGTGGCAGACTGACCTACTCTCCAAAGCTAATGACGCGTGCAGTTCTTTATGCCGGGCTGTTCCAGTACCAGCTTAGGCAGGTAACTGGATGACAAATGGCTCATGGTAAATTCCACACAGCTGTTGCAGGTGCTTGATCATATATTTAATGTATGTTGGCGCCAGACATAGTGGTGCCATTGTGCAAAAATGAAGGACATGCGAGCTGAACCTTCTCTCGTGCGCTGTGTGCTATTAGCCCATAAGGGGTTTATTAGCTGGGCTGTGCAGTGCCACTCCTCACATCTAAGCATGGATTCTAAATCACTCAGTGGGAGGCAGGAAGGCTGTTGTTTTCTTTGAGACTCTATAGATGTGTGTATATACACACACCACACACACACACACACACACACACACACACACACACACACACACACACACACACACACACACACACATACAACCACACACTCTCACTTCTTCAGTATAATTCACTGATGCCTAGAAATACCTATGTACAGGCACACACATGGACTTGGATTCCCATGTGCATATGTGCACGCACACACACACACACACACACACACACACACACACACACACACACACACACACACACACAGATATAAACACAGATCTAAAGAGACACCTGCTGGGGGGTGGCAGAGGGTTATTTCCTTGCCCAATGCTGTGACAGCGAGAGAGAAAGAGAGAGACTCTGGGGAAAAGCAGCTCATTTAGGCCACATCCCCCTTAGACTGTCTACACCGTGATGAGAGGAGGAGGAGGAGGAGGAGGAAGATACATGTGACATTATTAAGAGGTGTGTGTGCTGACATGTGACATCATTAAGAGAGCTGTGTGTGTGTGTGTGTGTGTGTGTGTGTGTGTGTGTGTGTGTGTGTGTGTGTGTGTGTGTGTGTGTGTCCGTGCACGCACAAATGTATTCTTGAACCCAAGGGAATATCTGTGTGTGTGTGTGTGTGTGTGTGTGTGTGTGTGTGTGTGTGTGTGTGTGTGTGTGTGTGTGTGTGTGATGTGCCCTTATGTGTGAGAGTCCCAGTGTGGGAGATTCTTGAGCTGTGAGCTGAGGCCAAGCCGGTCTCCCTGCAACACTACATTCTTCAGCAGGTGGACAGTCCCTGAGGAGCTGGCCAGGGGAGAAACAGACAGAGAGAGGGAGAGAACTGCACACACACACACACACACACACACACACACACACACACACACACACACACACACACACACACACACACACACAAATAGGTCATGCTGACGAGAGAAAGAGAACATGTATGTGTGTCTTATGTGTTGAGTGTGGTATACACAAAGAGGTGTGTGTATGTGTCTGTCTGTCTGTGTGTGTGTTGAGTGTTGAGAGTGTGAAGTGCTACACAAGCAGGTGTGTGTGTGTGTGTGTGTGTGTGTGTGTGTGTGTGTGTGTGTGTGTGTGTGTGTGTGTGTGTGTGTGAGAGTGGTGAGTGCTACACAAGTCTGTCTG
>JAODXP020000004.1:7431733-7441733 GCA_027497455.2 Sardinella longiceps | reverse complement strand
TTATTCACAAAAACAAAAAACATTTTTCTCACTTAAAATACACTTTGATTGGAGCTTATGCAAACAGCTATTGTCAATTGAATTGACTGAACATGTCTCTGTGCCACTTCATTCAGAGAAGCGAAGGACACCTTAGCTGTCTCTAGGGATACGTATTGTTGTCACACACACACACACACACACACACACACACACACACACACACACACACACACACACACACACAGACATACACACACACTCACACACCACATGTGTTCCTTTCATGGTGATGCAGACTCTTCAATTCTCCGGTTTCTATCGCCTCAGAATGTGCTGGCGGCGCCATTTGTTTTTTAAATGTGACGTGTGCGCCACTCGATGAATCTCCCCCTAGCCTTGAGTCCTTCCCTCCTACTCATGGATTCTCTATGGCAGCCGTTTGTCTCCCAGTCGCCATTGAAATGTCGGAGTCAGCATAGCAGTACCAGCCACACATGGGCTTTAGCACAGCTCCTGGAAGGATAGAGCCATAGAAACCACTCCTCCCTCTTCATGTCTCTCTATCTTTCTTTTCCACCTCTCTTTCTCTCTTCCATACATCTCTCTTCTTCCATTCCTCTCTCTTTCCATCTCACTTTTTCATCTTCTCTGTTTTCTCCCTTTACTGTTACTGTTACTGGAAACAGGGGAACGTAAAGGCCAAAGTATCTTTCTCACAGTTTAATTCGTCAGTAAAAATAAGCTGATTTACCTGGCTGCAGTTCTCCACCTCTCCTGACTCCCCCAGATGCCTGCTACCTCTTATGTCTGGCCTGTATCTGGGCCAATCAGAGGCAAGTCTGGCCAGTATTTGGGCCAATCACAGTCATGTCTGGCTTGTATTTGGGCCAATCACAGTCATGTCTGGCCTGTATCTGGGCCAATCGGAGCTACATTCTCACATCTGCCTCTAGACCAGGCCTGGGCTTCTGACCCTGTGGATCTCCTTGTGTCCGTGTTTGCTGTTAACGGTGCTGTGGAGATCGATGGGATTGAGCGGATCTGAATTGAAATGTGGGTCTGATCTGCACTGGAGACAGCTGGGGTGTGAACCAGCCTGCGACGCCTCAGTTGCTGCTGCATATTTTATTGACCTCGCAGACAAACATGAACAAAGAGAGAGAATCCTGTCTTCTCTCTGTTGCACTTTTATACAGTCAAACTGGAGCGTGGATTTTAGATTTGTTGTTTTCATTATTTAGTTATGTTTTTGTGTGTGCCTGTGAATGTGTGTGTTGATATGTGTGTGATCTGTAAGTGTGTGTTCTCTCTCCTTTCTTTGCCTGTCTCCTTTGCAAATGGCTTCCCTGAGGCATCCTTCTGCCATGGTGGGGTGGGGTGTGTGTTATCAGATGTGTGTCTGTGTGATCAGGTGTGTGTGTGTGTGTGTGTGTGTGTGTGTGTGTGTGTGTGTGTGTGTGTGTAGTATTGGTGTGCTATGAACAGGTGTGTGTGTGTTGCTGTGATGCATGCGTCTGCTCACTGATGTGTAATTGTGTGAAGAGGAGCACAGTATCGATCGATCAGGCCGCCTGGAGCCCCGTCAATATTTAATGGGGTCCTTCTCCACAGAAACGGACGGCCATTAAATATTGATCCCCTCCCCCTCCTCCTCCTCCTCCTCCTTCCCCTCCCCACCACCACCATCAACCATTCTACAGTTTTCCAAGAAGCAGAGCTGCCTTGTGTTGCGGGTGGACTGCTGGTAAATAAGAAAAAGGCTTGTTTGGCACTGATTGCTTCATTCTGTGCCCCAGGGCGGGCACCTCCTGCCTAGTCACTACACAGGCCAAACACAGACATCCAGCCACTAAATGACATACACCTTATGTATACAGATGACTTATACATACACACACACACATGCGCACGCACGCACACACACACACACACACACATAAACACAAAATTACATTTCAGAATGATGCCAAGCAAATGTGGTTTCTTGTAATGGCAATACAGATGTTGACACTGAAAATCATTTGAACTGAAATTAACTAAATATTTGACACGGTATAGCACATATCAATGTTGAAGTGGACCAACTGTGGAGGAAATGGTTGTAGAGGTGTGTGTGTGTGTGTGTGTGTGTGTGTGTGTGTGTGTGTGTGTGTGTAGGTGTGTGTGCTTGTGTGTTGGGGGAGGGGGGAGGGGCAGTGGAAGCTGTTGGAGCCGATGGTGGTTGGAGACAGAGTTTGAGAGTACATGAAACATCGTCAAAGATGGTGTACCCATCACAAAGAAAGAGAGTGATGATTTTAATTTTAGAATATGAGCAGAACATAGATGGGGAAGATGGCGTAATGTCACATTGAGGGTGTTCTTAGATGTCAGTCTGATGAGCAGCATGTTGAATTATGAAAGCCATGGGGAAATCTTGACGCAAGAGTGCAGGAAGCAATGTTTGCTGTCAAAGTGATGCATTTTGAAGTTATATTTTTAAACAAGCAAAGGTCTTCGTAATCTTTACTTTTACATCAACTTTCCAAATTTATCTCCTATTTATATGTTGTTCTTTTTTTAAAACACACTGATCCTTTCCCCATCACACATCTACACAACCCAGGCATGTTAGACACAAAGGAGGATTGAAAGTTGAATCTTGATGGTGGAAGGAAAAAAAAGAAAAAGAAAAGAAACAAGCAGATAAATCTGACGTCTTTGGAGAGAGAAGGGGTGGGCGGTACTCTGAGCACAAGCGTACTGCATACTGTGGCAGACATCATGGAGGTGCAAACACTCAAATGAGGCTAAATTGTTTTATCTCACCCTGGGAGGCACCCGTGCATGAAACCACGGGACGCAGGTCGCCATGGAGAAATTAATCAAGGCGCCGCGCGTCAGGCAGAGCTGCCGTGTTTATCCGCGCTCCTCACAGGTGCCTGTCCCCCACTCCGTGCCCCCCCCCCTCCGCACCCTCCATTTTGTTTCTTTTTTTTCTCTCTGTTGCCATTTTGCGTTTCAGTGGGCTGAGCCAACATGTAGGCACCACGCTAATTAAGGGCAAGTCACGTACTGGAGCACTTCTTTGATGTGGCCAGGAAACAAAAGAAGTAGAACAAAAAAAATGGAGAGAGAGAGAGAGAGAGAGAGAGAGAGAGAGAGAGAGAGAGAGAGAGAGAGAGGGGAGGGGGGGCATTGGTGAGAGAGTGGGAAAAAAAATGGACATGACCATATCTCATCTCCTCACCCTCCCTCAGCCACCCCCTCAGGAGGATGCCTCCTTTCATTTGAGCCCAAATCCTGTGTGATTTCCCACGAGACGAGACGGACATTCCTCCCTCACCACACACAAGCGCCGACTGTTTAGAGCTCCTTCTCACTCAATTTGAAACAGGCAAGGGCCATAGCACCATCAGGTTGCTTTATCACAGATATGTGTATGTGTGTGTGTGTGTGTGTGTGTGTGTGTGTGTGTGTGTCTGTGTCTGTGTCTGTGTCTGTGTCTGTGTCTGTGTCTGTGTCTGTGTGTGTGTGTGTGGGCGTGCATGTGTATGTGTGTGTATATGTGTGAGAGAGAGTGTTTGAGTGTGTGTGTGTGTGTGTGTGTGTGTGTGTGTGTGTGTGTGTGTGAATAGGACTGTCACTCTGGAGCGCTGATGCAGTCTTTCCAAGCCTACTCCCGCTGTAAGCCCCATCCCAGCCTGCCACTATCAGCACATGCGCTGCCTCTTAATTGCTCACCACACTTGCTGTGCATTGCCTTTTAAGCCGAGCAGATAATGAAATCTCCTTTCATTACTTATCAATTAAGTAGTCCATAATATCCATCCGTGGTATTAGGCACTGGTTTTAACAACCCCTACCATCAATAAACCTATGGGAATTCAGCTAGTGTTGTGTCTGTTCCTAACTGGAGACACGCGGTTGCAACAACAGCCTGATACTGCAGTAATTGCCGTAAGGAGGCACTCAATCAATAGCCCCAGCTGTTTATCAGATGTTGTTGTATAATGTTTATTTGGTGCGGGACTCCCATGGTTTATGGCAGGCGGTGATCCATTTTATTTATGAAGAGGCACCAATCACGGAAGAGAGGAGGGCATTAGATGGATAGATCGGAGATGATGTGCACTTGGGGGTCACCGGAGAGATGAAGTATTGGCAGACGGGCGTCAACTCTTCCATTATTACCAAATGATATTTTCTAATATAAATCTGTCATTACGCGACTTAACAGCCTGTCTTTTTTGCTGTCCTCATCAATCCATACTGCCACAGACAGAGAGAGAGAGAGAGACAGAGAGAGAGAAGAGTTGAGAGAGTGAAGGAGTGAGAGAGGCAGAGGGAGACAGAATGAGTGGGAGGAAGAAAGGGAGAGAGAGAGATGGAGAGAGGGAGCGAGAGCGGCAATAAATCCAGGGTGTGGAGAACGGCACTCGCACGCTGAACAATATCAGCTTTCCCCCTGATGTGCCAACCGGCGGCAGCATTAATCAAAACATCCTGATAAATTCTGGGTCTGATGTGCCAGGCGCCATCCTGTGAGGAATGTCAGAGCAGGTTAGGCCCACAGCTGAGGATGCTGGCTCTTCCTCTCTAATGCTCACTCAAGCTTTCCCTTACACACATTTCTTTCTCTCTCTCTCTCTCTCTCTCTCTCTCTCTCTCTCTCTCTCTCTCTTTCTATGTCTGTCGTTCTCTCTGTCTCTCTTTCTCTCTGTCAATTGAATTCAAAAGTGCTTTATTGGCATGACAAATAGTTAGACATTTGTATTGCCAAAGCAATATTACATACATTGAACATACAGGTATAGAAGACATAATGACAGAGAAGTAATAAGAAAGTATAAAAACATCTGTGCCTGAACTAGGTGACTCTCTCTCTCTCTCTCTCTCTCTCTCTCTCTCTCTCTCTCTCTCTCTCTCTCTCTCTCTCTCTCTCTCTCTCTCTCTCTCTGTGTGTGTGTGTGTTTGGAGTGTGCATTTGTTTGGCAGTGTCAGCACATGAAGCAAACATGAAGCCTGAGCTTTTCTCTGGGGACTGTGGTTTGAGCAAGAGATAGGGGCGGGTAAGAGAAGAAGGCTTTGGGGGAGAGAAAGAAAGAGGGATGGGGGCAGAGAGAGAGAAAGAGAGAGAGAGAGAGAGAGAGAGAGAGAGAGAGAGAGAGAGAGAGTAGCTTATATGTCATTGTATAGCTAGATGCTACATACGCTGGTGTTCGATGGATGAAACCATTCATTTAAAAATGGATGTCTTGCTTATGTACGTATGGATTATGTACTGCATCAGTAGGAGAACAAATATGCCACCTGCCTCTGTTAATCCTACACAAAGTGCACTAACAAACACTTAGCCTAATTAGATTCGACATGTTGTTTTGTGACATGTTCCTGGAAAGGCTTGCTGGTCAAGCATGTTGTGTGCTGTGCTTTCCCCACTACCCTAGAGTTTGTCAACAAGGAGACACAGGAAACCCTGGAGAGGATTGCTGTCTTGTGCAGTAATAGATACCTCTAGCTGATGCCGATACTGATTAGGATTGAGCCAGACCTGGAGCACTTACACACACAGTCATATAGATTGACTGCTAATCTCAAATAGCATCTGTTCTTCGTCACATGAGAGGAGAAACATAGAAGGAACTAATACTCTCGTCTCTGTCTCACAGAAGATCATCTCTACTGCTTCTTCTACACACGCATATAATGGTAAATTGACGGTGCATCAAGCCCCAGAGAAATAGTTGTTTGATAACAAAGTAATAAAGTTTTCCTCTTTTCTTTTTTTCTCATCTCTCTCTCTCTCTCTCTCTCTCTCTCTCTCTCTCTCTCTCTCTCTCTCTCTCTCTCTCTCTCGCTCGCTCTCTCTGTACAGAAACGGTGATGGACACTCGCACGGCGACAGCGGAGCTGGGGTGGACAGCATATCCAGGCTCAGGGGTAAGTGTGTAAACCTGCTGAAATGTCAGAAAGAAAGACTGAGAGATGGAGGAAGATCAAGGAAAATCTGTTCAAGCAAATTCAGCAAATTCATCAAAAGCCATAGAAGATGTCCATTACATGAAGAGTGCTTTCCTCCACTTTTGACCTATTACGTAGATCAGCTTTGCTTGAGGTATCAAAACATTTCACTGAAAAGAGACTCTTGTTCTTTTAGAGTAACTCAACGTAAAATAAAATAATGCCTTTGAAAATATGAACCTGAGTCTGCCACATACTACCTTCAGAAGTTGAAAAAGAGAAAAAAAAATCAGCAACTTAGATCAGTTGTAAAAGCATTTTGTACATTAAATGACCTGAACAGGGGAAAAGGAGAGGAGGGGGGGGGCATGTTAGATTGCCTAGATTGTCTTTCTAAATGAGTGACGGAGAGTGATGGAGGCAGTGGTCATAAATCAACAAGAACAAACACACACACACACACACACACACACACACACACACACACACACACACACACACACACACACACATACACACATACACACACACACACACACACACACACACACACCTACACACACACACACACATACACACACACACATACACACACACACACACACACACACACACACACACACACACATACACACATACACACACACACACACACACACACACACACACACACACACACACACACACACACATACACACACACACACACACACACACACACACACACACACACACACTAAAGACAACAACGATGTGAAGAGCCATTATAGGCTCCAGGTGCACTCGCTCCAGCTCTCTCTCTCTCTCTCTCCTGTGACGGAAAACGAAGCGATCGATGTCAGACTCGCCACCCAACAGCTCATCAACGACACGTGAGGTTGTGCTTTGCTTGTTTGAGCGAAATGGCTATTATTTTCTCACCATTTCTATTCATGACGATTTAATGACATAATGGATCCACTTAAGCTCAGAGGGCCTCGCCAAATCCTTTTAAATACGTGTCTGGCCCAACAATAGCGCTCGGGACCAGGTAGACGGGCCAGGCTAATGGGATTGGGGAGATGGAGGAGTTTTAGTGTGTGTGTGTGTGTGTGTGAATCGCTACTTTGGATTCAAGAGACAGGCGACAGAGAAGAGCTCTTGTTCTTGTTTATTTATGCAGATCCTCTCAGGTGTAGTGCCATGACAGAACATAAAGCATTTAGATATGTTGTGTATCAGTGTAGTAGTTCTGGGATAACTGACAACCCTAAACATGTGCGTTCATGCACAACAGATTACTAAACTGCTGTGAAAAACAACAAGACACAGATTCTCTCCAGTGGCATCTTTCTAAGAATAAACACTGCTCTCATTCAAGTGTGTGTTTTTTTTATCTACGTCTTTTTCCTATCGTTTTTTTTTTTTTTTTTTTTTTTTGGCTGAGGGGCTTCCCCATCTCTGGCATCTATCTGGAGAATCAGGGCGGCCGCATCTAATGCTCCATGGCAGCAAGCCAAGCCTCAGGCCCCGCTGACAGGCAGCCCGAGCAGCTCAGGGACTCGTCCTTCTCGTCCTCTCCCTCTCCCATCCTCTGCCAAAGATCAGCCAACAGGAAAAACAAAAATAAACAAGTTTCTGTGGTTGCTGTTTTTTTTTTTTTTTCGTTTTCTTGTTTCTCTGTTTTCACGCATAGGAAAATGTAAACGAGGAGGAGCAGGAGGAGGGAGAAGAAGAAGAAGAAGAAGAAGAAGAAGAAGAAGAAGAAAGAATGATGATGATGATGATGGTGATGATGATGATGATGATGAATTGAGGAAGAGGAGGAGGAAGAAGAAAAAGAAGTAGAAGGATGCTGATGAAACAATAGGAAGAAGAAGAAGAAGAAGAAGAAGAAGAAGAAGAAGAAGAAGAAGAAAGATGATAATGAAGAAGCAAAAGGAAGAAGAAGAGGAAAAAGTTAGCCCTGCACCTCTTTATAGTCGTGTCAGGCTTTCAGGTGGTGTGATCTCATTCACCCCTCTAGTAGACTTCTGACCTTGATAAGGATGGCGTATAAGATGGAGAAACAGCTCTGGGGGATTTACTGTATTAATGTCAATACACTAGTCCATCTTGCAGGAATTATGACAATAACAATACAGAAAACAACAGAGCACACTGCTGTCTCCTAAAGCTGTTGGCTGTGTGCGTGTGCGTGTGTGCGTGCGTGCGTGCGTGCGTGCGTGCGTGCGTGTGTGTGTGTGTGTGTGTGTGTGGTGTGTGTGCATTAAATCTGTTGAGTCTTCAGTCCACATTTCGATAGGCAATGTATGATTGTATATTTTGCAAAGTGGGTGATGTAATATGGTCTACTGTTAAAAGTTTTGCTAAACTGAATTTATTGCTGGACAGCCCTGACACATTTGGGAATAACTGTGGACACATCTCTCTCTCTCTCTCTCTCTCTCTCTCTCTCTCTCTCTCTCTCTCTCTCTCTCTCTGTGTGTGTGTTCAGAACAAAATATATTATTCCAGTATTTATTTATTTATTTATTTATTTATTTATTTAGTGAACAGGCAAGCATACTTTTTCTGCTGTGAGAGACTGGTGCTTTTATGCCTTTGTAATGCATTCCACAGAAGTTAGGTGATGCTTTCTCATCTGTCTGAAAGTGCATTTATTCAGTGAATAGTGAGAGTACTTTGTATTGTTTTGTAGATCCATAAATCCGACAGATATGAGAGGAGACTCACATAATGGAAGTATGTCTATTGGGTGTGATGATAGAAAGCTTGTCCACTTGTCAAGGTCCACAGCAATGGCACACAGTAGTCTATCTGAATAACCCCACCCACCATCTCTTTCTCATCTCTCTCTCTCTCACACACACACACACACACACACACACACACACACACACACACACACACACACACACACACACACACACAGGGAGAGAACAGTGACCCCACCCGGTCTCAAACCCAGGTCTCTGGAATGCTAAACGTGCAACTTGACCGCAATGCCAAAGAGCCAGGCTCGTTGGTATGGCGGTCAGAGCGCATACTCAACTGTAGTGACGACACTTCGTCACACAGTGTGTGTGTGTGTGTGTGTATGTGTGTGTGTGTGTATGCCTGTAGGAAATGACGGGGGTTGCTCTGTGTTTGGTGATGTAAGGTTGCATGGAGGGAGAAGATGGCGTGAGAAGAGAAGTGGGATGTTTGTGACCGAGTCAGAGTGGTCTGTGAGTGTGTGTAGGTGGAGGGTGGGAAATTACTGTGTGTGTGTGTGTGTGTGTGTGTGTGTGTGTGTGTGTGTGTGTGTGTGTGTGTGTGTGTGTGTGTGTGTGTGAGAAAGAGACAGAATTTTTTGGGCAGTGATAAAGATACTTTTCTGCAGTGCCAGACTGGTGCTTTTATGCCTTTGTAATGCTTTCCACAGAAAAGTTAGGTGATGCTGTCTCGCCCGTCTGAAAGTGCGTTTATTCAGTGAATAGTGAGAGTACTTTGTGTTTGTTTTGTAGACCCATAAATCAGACAGGTATAAGAGTTGACTCACATAATGGAAGTATGTCTATTCGGTGTGATGACAGAAATAGACCTAAAAAGTTTGTCTGTGCCAGCTCAGGTCCACAGCAATGGCCTACAGACTAACTAATGACTAACCCCCCCCACCCCCTCCACCCCATCCAACATCCCCCTATCCATCTCTCTCTCTCTCTCTCTCTCTCTCTCTCTCTCTCTCTCTCTCTCTCTCTCTCTCTCTCTCTCTCTCTCTCTCTCTCTCACACACACACACACACACAGTTGTAAACACACAGCTATGTTGGGTTGATCGCCTTTTGTTTTGGTGCTGAGGGGAGATGACAAATGGAATTTGACTACTCCTGGAAAAACAAAATAATAAACAAAACAAAACAAACATTAACAAAACAAAACAAAAAAATATGTCCTCTTCTAGAACAAAATAATGTTGTGTCTCGTCTCGTCTCGTCTCTGAGTGATTGCACTCAATCAAGCTGCATAAAAAGATGAAAAAAGTGTTGAGTCATTCAGATCTGTGGTTGAGCCATATGAACATCACTTCACTTGCAAAATGGTGGTTAAGTTA
>JAODXP020000004.1:7424233-7426733 GCA_027497455.2 Sardinella longiceps | reverse complement strand
TACCTCCATCTAACCTCACAATTGGCCAACAAATCATTAAACAAAAACTACATTCCCTTGAAACAATTATAAAAGACAACCAAACCCCCTTGATTATGAAATCACAATTGAAGAACTAACAGACACACTCCATAAATTAAAAGCTAAAAAAGCATGTGGACCTGACAGCATCAGGACGGAAATGCTAAAAAACAGCACCCCTGAGCTACAAAAGGTCCTTTTAAAACTGTTCAACCTTGTTCTTCAAGCTGGCTGCTTTCCTGAGGTCTGGAATAGGGGGCTTATATCCCCAATCTACAAGAGTGGAGACAAATTTGACCCCAATAACTACCGAGGCATCTGTGTGAACAGTAACCTGGGGAAGGTTTTCTGCTGTATTCTAAACGCCCGTCTACAGGCCTTCCTTATCAAGCACAATGTCTTGAGTAAAAGTCAAATTGGATTCTTACCAAAACATCGTACTACAGACCATATTTACACCCTACACACCCTAATCAACAAACATGTTTTCCAAAAAACTAAAAGTAAAATATTTGCATGCTTTGTCGATTTCAAAAAAGCATTTGATAGTATTTGGCATGATGGATTATTTTATAAAATTTTACAATCTGGTGTAGGGGGTAAAATATATGACATAATCAAATCTCTTTATTCGGACAATCAATGTGCTGTAAAAATTGATAACCACAGAACAGAATACTTCACTCAAGGGCGTGGGGTGAGGCAGGGCTGTAGTTTGAGTCCTACTCTATTCAATATTTACATCAATGAGTTAGCGGTGTCACTGGAACAATCTACAGCTCCTGGCCTCACCCTAAATAATAAGGAAGTCAAATTCTTACTCTATGCGGATGACCTAGTCTTGCTGTCGCCCTCAGAACAAGGGCTACAGCAACATCTAAATCTGCTGGAGGATTTCTGTCAGAACTGGGCCCTGACAGTTAATTTAGAAAAAACTAAAGTTGTAGTCTTCCAAAAGAAAGCCAGATCTCAGGCAACCAGACACCTTTTCACTCTAGGAAACACCGCCCTAGAGCATTCCTTATACTATGACTACTTAGGCCTGAAACTCAGTGCCTCTGGAAGCTTTGACCCAGCAGTGAATGCGCTAAAAGAAAAGGCCCGCAGAGCCCTCTATGCCATCAAAAGAAATTTTCATAAAATACCAATTCCAATTAAAATCTGGTGTAAAATATTTGACAGTGTTATCATGCCAATTGCACTATATGGATGTGAAATCTGGGGTCCACTCAGTAAGCTCGACTACACTAGGTGGGACAAGCATCCCATAGAATCCCTGCATGCAGAATTTATTCGGAATATCCTCAGAGTCCAAAGAAAAACACCCACAAATGCATGCAGGGCAGAATTAGGCAGATTCCCATTGGCTTTACATATACAAAAAAGATCCCTAAAATTCTGGATCCATCTCAAATTTAGTGCTGAGGACACTATAAAATTCCAAGCATTCAAAACCCAAGAGCTCAGCCCTGAAACCAGTCCCCTCAGTCAGTTGGTTCTGAAGTTAACTAACCCATCTAACACACTAACACATCACTCTCAGACCAACACTGCTTTCCCAAATCAAATAAATGTAAAACAAATTATGAATCAGAGCCAAAAAACATATCTGGAACATTGGGACAACCAAACAAATTCACAACCTAAATTAGAATGTTATTTGACACTAAAAAGAAATTATGAATTGGCAGACTATCTCTTCACCGTCAGAGATATAAAGCAGAGACAGATTCTTACCAAGTATAGGATCAGTGACCATAGCCTTGCAATTGAAAAAGGCAGGTACAAAAAAGAATGGCTACCAAGAGAGCAGCGACTCTGTGGTCACTGTACGACTGGTGAGGTCGAGACAGAGATGCACTTTCTCCTATACTGCCCTAAATTTGAACAATTGAGAACAAATTATTTATCAATATTTTCAGACAATATTCCAAATTTCAACTCCCTTCCAGACCTTCAGAAATTAGCCTACCTATTAGGAGAAGGACCAACAGCTCCACTAGCTGCTAAATACGTTGCAGCCTGCCATAAAATGAGGGACAGTGACACACCAAACCACATTGTTTGATCTCTTGCTAATATCTCTATCTGATCTGTGAATTAATGCTTGTGTGGTGTGTGTGTGTGTGTGTGTGTGTGTGTGTGTGTGTGTGTGTGTGTGTATGCATATGTTTGTGTGGGTATATACATGCGTGCATACATTGATACATACCTTTGCGTGTGTGTGTGTGTGTGTGTGTGTGTGTGTGTGTGTGTGTGTGTGTGTCAAGACAGAAAGAGAGATAACAATAGTTCCTGTTATTGTTACTGTTATTATTTTATTATTATTATTGTTACTTCCACTGTTATTACTATCCTACTACTTCAAGTACTACTGATCTATCTGTTCTTTACCTGTTTATATGTAAGTTCACATATAATTGCTTTGGCAATGCAAACATCCTCTTGTCATGCCAATAAAGCACCTTTGAATTGAATT
>JAODXP020000004.1:7421427-7424133 GCA_027497455.2 Sardinella longiceps | reverse complement strand
GTGTGTGTGTGTGTGTGTGTGTGTGTGTGTGTGTGTGTATGTGTGTGCGTGTGTGTGCGTGTGTGTGTGTGTGTGTGTGTGTGTGTGTGTGTGTGTGTGTGAGAGAGAGAGGGAGGGAGAGAGAGAGAGAGAGAGAGAGAGAGATGGCACTTAGTGAAAGAGTGCCAATGGTTTCGGTGACCTTGAAACTCCCCAAACAAAAATTACCTTTATTTGAAGCCAGATGGGAGAATAGCCCTTAATTGCAGAGTACTGTTCCATGGGTCATGTCTTTGCTCAACAGCATTTGTAACCCCCACCCCGCCCCACTCTCTCTCTCTCTCTCTCTCTCTCTCTCTCTCTCTCTCTCTCTCTCTCTCTCTCTCTCTCTCTCTCTCTCTCTCTCCCTCCATCTCTCTTCTTTCTTGGTCTCATGCTTCTTTTGCTCCATCTTGCATTTCCTATTATTTCTTTTTCTTTCATTTCTCTCTCTCTCTCTCTCTCTCTCTCTCTCTCTCTCTCTCTCTCTCTCTCTCTCCCCATCTCTCTTCTTTCTTGGTCTCATGCTTCTTTTGCTCCATCTTGAATTTCCTATTATTTCTCTCTTTCTTTCATTATCTCTTTCTCTCTCTCTCTCTCTCTCTCTCTCTCTCTCTCTCTCGCTCGCTCTCTTCATATCCCTTGTTCTTTTCACTCACCCCTAGCCTTTCTTCTCACCCCTGTATTCTCTCTCTCTGTCTCTCTCTCTCTCTCTCTCTCTCTCTCTCTCTCTCTCTCTCTCTCTCTCTCTCTCTCTCTCTCCTGTCTTCTTATCCCTGCTGTCGGAGGTGTCACACATTGTTCTTTTTTCATGGCAGTTATGTGCACAGATGTCCATCTCCTGCGGACTTGCTCCTTTGTCCGTGCCCCTAAACATCCGCAGGAGGGCCCTAACCACAGGGCCACGGGGGCCCCCAAAACGGCCCGCTCCCCTCTCCCTCCTCCGCTTCTCAGCTCAGTTCATCTGTTCATCTTGTTCTTGGAGCATAATCCCATTTTTCCCTATTTTCTTTCAGAGGTGTATCATAAAGCTGGCCGAGCCTGCCTTTGTTTATCCATGTTTCCCCTCCACATCACAAAGCATAAGCCATCTTACAAATGGATTACCACAAGGATTGTTTCCACCACAAACAGAGACAAGTCTTCACGGACGCTTTCTGGTCTGTGTCTTTGTGTCTTTGAGGCACATAAGATCTCTCTCTCTCTCTCTCTCTCTCTCTCTCTCTCTCTCTCTCTCTCTCTCTCTCTCTCTCTGTCTGTCTTTCAGTTTTTGGCTGAACATTGAAAGCATTTTGTGGAAGGATATTACATTGAGATGCTTTGCAATCCACTTCTCACATGATGCATTTCGCTTCCAACCGATGGATCAATTTTATGATGATAGTTTGGACGGAGGCAGAAATTTCTCTAAATGAGGATACGATACGTTTTATTTATTTTCAGCTAGCAACAGTTAAACTTCATCAGCACACAATCTTGGAGCCTCACAGCCAGATACCTCTGGCTTGATTTATGGCCGTCCTCCTCCTCACTGCTTTATTGGCGCTGTTCAGTTGGCTTTGCATTAATAACAAGCTCATTTTCCAACCCACTGCTTTAACTCAGGTGAATAAAATGAATTTGGTAAATTGCCTACCTTTCATTTGCGCAGATTTTCTGCTCGGATGGAAGAATAGACGTTCAGCATTTTTGCTATAGTCTTTACCTGGTGCATATCTGTGATATAGATATATATATATATATATATATATACACCCGCAAGGCCCTTTTAAAGTGATTTTAAAAACGTCTGTATTTGCCTGAGGTTGTCAAGGCTTTTATGCAAAGAAATGAGAAAGCGTTGAATGATGCAAGAGATTTACCCGAAGCAGGACTGAGACAAAGCGACCTACTGGTTGGCACAAGCTAATGGGGAGGCCAAATCCTTACCCAAAGAAAACGCAGCTTGGCTGCACACTGCATTACAGGCAGTGATTCTCAGAAATGGATTTCAAAAAGAAAATAAAAAGTGTGTAATGAAGCCTAATAGCAAATATTGTACCTACGCCGCATATTTCCCCTGGGAGACAAATACACTTTTAATGAAGTCTGTCAGCGAAACGGGGAAAAGAAGGGGAAAAAAAAGCAAATGTAATTCTGGAGCAAGTGGAATAACATTTATGAGGCATCTACTTCATAGCACCATCACACACACACACACACACACACAAACACACACACACATACACACATGGTCAGCAAATCTTCCCATTGTCTCCGTCCCCCTGCAGAGAAAAACTAGAAAATGCTCCCAAACTCTGTCTCTACCCCCCACCTCTGTAATCAAAAATGGAGTCCCCAATTATGGAGTCTGGGGAAGAGGCAATGGCATCAACAGGAGGAGGTGGTGGCGAGAGTCTGGATCCTCGTGCATCCACTCATCCATCAGCTGCAGCCATCTCCGACCGCTATGTTACGCAGCCTACCGCCCAAAATAATCATTTGTGTGCAGACGAGCCGATAGACAGGGAGCAGCACAATGAAAGGCCTGATCTGAAATGATAATAGTAATCACGTCTGCATGCAGTAGGGATGACACACGGCTGTCTCTCTCTCTCTCTCTCTCTCTCTCTCTCACTCTCTTTTGGGATACTATAGACCCATTCTCAAGCGAAGCCATGAGCAGAGTAATCAAAAATAATATTGCAG
>JAODXP020000004.1:7413927-7416427 GCA_027497455.2 Sardinella longiceps | reverse complement strand
TTTCTCAGCATGTTTTAGACAGGTCTTTTACTGCAGTGTGTGTGTGTGTGTGTGTGTGTGTACAGTATGTGTGTGTGCGTGGGTGGGTGTGTGTGTGTGTGTGTGTATGTGTATGTGTATGTCATGGCGGGCAGCAAACGAGTTAGAGAATGGTCACAGCATCCACTGATGTCCTCAACATGACCTCGCAGCTGGCATGCACAGGGACTGCCAGAGATGGGTCAGGCAGGGTTCTACTGGACCAGAACACTCGCATCCACACTTTTCACACACACACACACACACACACACACACACACACACACACACACACACACACACACACACACACACACACACACACACACATGCACAATCACACATGCACGCAAATGCCACATCTAGGGTACATACACACACACTCTTACAGCAGAAACACACATGTAGTACAGGTTCATGCCTGCTAGTTTATAAAAACATGCAAACAAATAGAAGGACACATGTACTGTGTTGTGTGCATGCCAGTAGTTTTAATTGGAATGGTTTCCAGTCTGTGTTTTAGGACATTCACTCTGTGACCGACCGACCACATCTGGCTGTTATTAATTCAGCACATCAGTGTAGAAACAAGAGCTTGCTCTGTCGGACGTGATGCGTCAATAAATTAAATCGGTCCCACTTGGATTGAATTTTAACGCTAGATAAAATGTGTTGATGTGTGAGATTGCGCGTGTGTGTGTGTTGAGCAGAGGTGGTGGAGGTGTGTGTGTGTGTGTGTGTGTGTGTGTGTGTGGAGGAGGGGTGTGTGGGAGGTCTCAGCTGTTTGCAGCTACAACCTGTAGTGATGTGTTTCTGCACAGGGACGGAGTGTGGCAGCATCTGCGAGTGGGTGAGTGTGTTTGTATGTGTGTGTGTGTGTGTGTGTGTGTGTGTGTGTGTGTGTGTGTGTGTGTATATACTGTACTGTATGTGTCGCTGGCAGAGTTACTGTAGCGTTAATATGCCAGCCACTCTGAAGTTGCTGGCACGGAAACACGTAAAGCGTCTCCCGGTGGATTAATGTGCCCCTTGTAGCCCTCTCATGTTTCAGACTGTGCACAGAGCGCTGCCAACGATGCTATTTTGCCAGTGATCACACACAGAGGCTGCACTCTGCTTCCACGCACTACCCACATCCCTGCCTAATTGTAATTCAATAGTACATAATCTTGAAATTGTCACGCCTAGCATTCCATAATGTGCCAAGTCAGTGCCAAATCATGCTTGGCCCAGACAGTGTGCTTCACAACTCAGGTAATTACAGCTTGCGTCTGTGCAAGTGTGTGTGGGTGTGTGTGTGTGTGTGTGTGTGTGTGTGTGTGTGTGAGAGAGAGAGAGAGAGAGAGAGAGAGAGAGAGAGAGAGAGAGAGAGAGAGAAAGAGATGGATAGAGGATGAAAGGATGAGACAAAGAAAGAAAGAATGCAAATAGATTCAGTTAACAGTTGAATGTGCATGTCTGAAATAGTAGCACAATATAGGTACATTACGGAAAATGTATCACGTTAGCCAGCATCTATAATTCATTATTGAGGGGAATTTAGGATGGAGAAGTTGGTGTAACTCTGAAAGACTCCTGGAGGTAGAACTGAGCATGAATTTTTAATACGGGCTGAGATAATGCCTTCAAGCCGACCCAAAACATCCGCAGTGCGAGACCTCTGTATAAGCTAACTCACATCTGACTTCCTTCTTACCTTCTTTCTTACAAGTTTGTTGTCTTCTGTTTTTTTTCTCCCCTCTCCTTTCTTGCCTGTCCTTCTCTAACCACAGTGGGAGGAGGTGAGCGGATATGACGAGAACCTCAACACCATCCGCACGTACCAGGTGTGCAACGTCTTCGAGCCGAGCCAGAACAACTGGCTCCTCACCACCTTCATCGACCGACGGGGCGCCCAACGCATTTACGTGGAGATGCGTTTCACCGTCCGAGACTGCAGCAGTATCCCCAACGTGCCGGGCTCCTGCAAGGAAACCTTTAACCTGTATTACTACGAGACCGACTCGGTCATCGCCACCAAGGGCTCGTCTTTCTGGATGGAGGCGCCCTACCTGAAGGTGGACACGATCGCGGCTGACGAGAGTTTTTCGCAGGTGGACTTTGGCGGGCGACTGATGAAGGTCAATACGGAGGTTCGCAGCTTCGGGCCGCTCTCGCAGAACGGCTTTTACCTGGCCTTCCAGGACTACGGGGCGTGCATGTCGCTGCTGTCCGTGCGCGTCTTCTACAAGAAGTGTCCGAGCGTGGTGCAGAACTTCGCCGTCTTCCCCGAGACCATGACTGGCGCTGAGAGTACCTCACTAGTGATCGCCCGTGGCGTCTGCATCCCCAACTCCGAGGAGGTGGACGTTCCCATCAAACTCTACTGCAACGGTGACGGCGAATGGATGGTGCCCATCGGACGCTGCACCTGCAAGGCCGGCTTCGAGCCTGACAACGGCAACATCTGCCGAGGTAAGTCAAACCTCTCTCTCTGAACAAA
>JAODXP020000004.1:7396427-7398927 GCA_027497455.2 Sardinella longiceps | reverse complement strand
AGTTGCCAGCTTAGACATTGGTGTGTGGGTTGTACTTGGAGCCATACTGCAGTAAAGCCCCCCCACACCACCACACCTCTCCTCCTCCCCCCCTGTAGGAGCTCCCTCAGCATGCTGTCTCTGAGAGTAGTTTGTGGTTTGGAGGTTTGGAGGGAGGTTTGCATGTACTGTACTGTAGCCCCTCAGTAGATCACAAGTCTCCAGTCAGTGGTGGCGGATGAGACGTCTTTACAGAACCCCAGAAGCCAACCCCCCTACCGACCCAACCCAACCCAACAACCCAGCCCCCCGCGTGCCTGCCTGCCAGGGGGGGGTGTCTGATTTGGCCCAGACGCTCCTCGTCTCTTCCCATCCCACCCCCAGTCTCCAGTGCCAGCATTATTCTTCTGGCAAATTATTGATTAGAGACCCCCTTCCTTCTCCCCCCCCCCCCTTCTCTCTCACTCTCTGTCTCTGTCGGCTTTGAGGGCCCCCTGCCTGTGCTCCAACTTTGCAAGGAGAGGAGAGAGCAAAGAGGCGCTGCTGAATGAAAGCGAAGAGGGAAGGTGGTAGAGGCGGTGGTGTGTGTGTGTGTGTGTGTGTGTGTGTGTGTGTGTGTGTGTGTGTTAGTGTAGAGGAGAAGGAGGAGGAGTGCTTTATCTCAGTTGTATGGTTTGCTTTGGTACGCTGCGCTCTGCTCTGCCCTGCTCAGACTGGCTTTGGTGGTGAGGCTTGTTTATTTGACTCCGAGCTCTTTCAGCACATGCTATTTGGGATGCAGACAGAGAGAGAGAGAGGCAAAAATTAGCATAGATGGTGCGGCATTCACCGATTCGCTCTTGCTGATTTATTTATTAATTTATTTATATTTTTATTTATTTATTTATTTCATCAGCCTCTCTATTATTGCACCTACATCTGTTGATGCAACAAATGGAAATGAGGATATCAGCAGCATTACTGCTGTGTGTGGCTAAGCCAAAAGTGCCATCCTATTATCAGCCCTTCCTCCCCCAGCTTTCTTGTCCTTGCTCCATTTTTTCTTCCTCTCCATCAGAAAATAATGTGCGCCAGTCACACCACACAGAAAAAAAAAAAGAAAAAAAGGAAAGGTTCAGCCTAAGGGAACATTGGAAGTGTGTATGTGTGCTCATTTCTGATCTTCTGCGTCTCCTGATAAAGGCTATTTTGTGTGTGTGTGTGTGTGTGTGTGTGTGTGTGTGTGTGTGTGTGTGTGTGTGTGTGTGTGTTTGAACCCCGCACTCCCATGCTTAGTGTCTGTGAGGCAGATTCCTGCAGACTGAACGGTCATGTCAATCAGTGGTCGTTACGCTGTGTCCTCACTTTACTTGTCGGAACATTTCAGTCGGCACTCCGCCTGTGCAGACAATCATCTCAGAACAGTTAGCGCAAGCCCGAGGATCACATCAGCAGCAGATAATGGAATGGTGCTCCACTTTAATTTTTGTGTGAGAATCGGGTCTATTGCTGTTCGGGGTTGAAATTTTAATATTTCCACTCTGTGGTGGCACAACCAAGACTGGGGGGGTTGAAATCAGAGTATTTCCGTCATTCTGTGATTTCAGGTCCAAGTAACATCCATGTGTGAAGGAAGGTGTTTTTTTTTTCTTTTCTTCTCTTTTCTTTTCTGTTTTTCCCTTCTTCCTTCTGACAGTATCTACTGTGAGCTGTGTTGCTCCAGGTGTTATGCTGTGATTGATGGTGTATTCTCTGGCTGTAGTTACCACAGACATCCTAGCCGCCCCCCCTCCCCCATAACTGGCCTTTGCCTTGGTATGAATGATTAAAAACAGACATGGAAGCAAAATGGCAAGAAAGATGTAATTTTAGATCCTGTTATCGCCAGGATACCTTTGACGAACAGCTGACAGAGAGGAGTAATATCTGTGAGATTTTTTTTTTGTTCCCTGCTGTGGATTGTCATTTGACAGGTGAATAGGCTCCCTGCTGTACCGGCGTCCATTCTCTGCAGGCGAAAATGAAGGGAGAAAGAGCATTGCACATTTTGCTCTCGGACTGTTAAAAAGCTGCAGGACTCCAGCCAAAAATATAAGGTGGAAAAAAATGAAAGGGAATAAAAAAGCCTCAGCAAAGGTCGTAGTTAAAGGAATATCTATTGATTGGCATCTCAGCCAACACCCTGTATACAGAGCATGTGGTGGCCAGGCAGAAGGGTTGAGCTCCTCCAAGCAGTCCAATACTTAGTGGGTAAGTAGCATGCTGCATTGTGTTGGGAATGCAAAAGGCACAACCCAGAGGCAGACCATTACAGAAATCAATTTCCCCCTGGAGGCTGTGTGTGTGTGTGTGTGTGTGTGTGTGTGTGTGTGTGTGTGTGTGTGTGTGTGTGTGTGTGTGTGTGTGTGTGTGTGTGTGTGTGTGTGTGGTGTGGTGGGTAGGAGGGAGGAGGAGGGGGGGTCACCAATCAGAATGCTCAAAGGGTCAAATGGGAAACATTTCCATCCCATTTCCCCCTCACTGCATACTGGAGTTGTGATTC
>JAODXP020000004.1:7383927-7391427 GCA_027497455.2 Sardinella longiceps | reverse complement strand
CCTTAAATTTCAAAAATTCTTGTCATGAAATAGATTGCGTAAACCCCCACTATGCTTTTCCAGCGTAATGTGTGATTGTCAGCCCTGCTTTATTTGGCTTGACGATAATTAAATCCTGTTATAAGATGCCAGTCAATTACTGCTCATCAGTCTTAGCAAATCTTGTGCTGTCAGTCTACTGGTAAGGCATGTAGTGTCTCTCTCTCTCTCTCTCTCTCTCTCTCTCTCTCTCTCACTCGCACTCTTCTCCCATTTTTTCTCTCTCTCTCTCTCTCTTGCTCTCTTTTTCCTCATGCACGATAGAGTGAGTTCAGAGCAGCAAAGGAGCGTCACTGGGTTGATCTTTTGATCCCTCCATCTGCCATGTAATAGTGGCAACTCACATTGCCTGGTTTCTTTACTGTATTTAATGTGTGTGTGTGTGTGTGTGTGTGTGTGTGTGTGTGTGTGTGTGTGTGTGTGTGTGTGTGTGTGTGTGTGTGTGTGATACGCCAATTCATGCTGTGGATCATGAAAGAGGAGGACGGAATGGAACATTTGCATTCGTATGCTTGCGTACTTATATATTTTATACATCTATTTGTTTACATGAAAAGCTACTTGTTAAATGCACTTTTAGAACTCGTTGTGTTTGACGAGGGCATTTTGCACTGTTATGGACTCCTTTGGGTTACTTAGTAGAGTCAGACTACAAGATTTACAAATTGAATTGCAAATTGAGTCGTTAGTGACTAGCTCACTGGCTGACGATGTTCTGCTAGCACCTCCACACACACCCATGTGTGTGTGTGTGTGTGTGTACTGAATCCCAAATGCCGTGCCTTGCTTTGTTACGCCTAACCTTTCCCCAAATGGGATCGCAGGCGTTGTCTGCACTCAGCTTGTTGTCGCACTCACCTCCGTAGTGAACAGGAAATGCATCTTGACTCTGAGGCGTGCCCTCCTCAGCAGCATCTGCTGAATGAATAATATGCAAATCGCCTGCGACAAGGAGGAAATGGCGGAGTGCCGGGTCGAGGCGACGAGATGGAAGGCTCGAGTTGTCTGTGTGTGTGTGTGTGTGTGTGTGTGTGTGTCTCTGTGTGCGTGTGTCTTTGTGTGTGTGTGTGTGAGAGAGAGAGATAGGCTGCTCTGTGCTGCGCTGCCTGTGTGCGCGTCGTAGTTGAACATCTGCTAGGAATCCAGGTCACACATTCCCTCACAGAGCTAACTCACTCAGGCAGTTTCACAGCAGCACAACGGCGTATGCGAGCAGAGAATGGGGGTGGGGGTGGGGGTGGGGGGGCTTGAGGTGGGCTGCACCCAGCTGCTGTGTTAACTACAGTTGTCGACGATCAGGTAATGAAGGTAGGTAAGGATGGGAGAGCATCAAGGTGCTACGAAAGAGAGCTGCTAGAAGCTGAGAGGATGTGGGGGGGGGGGGGGGTATAATAAATAAAAAATAAAGAAAAGCTGCCCATGCAAATGTGTCTTTTCCTCAACGGAGTAAACAAAGAGAAGTACAAAGGCTTCCTCACCTGAGAGGCTTGCGTTTGATTCTCCTTTTGATATCCGCACTCGTCAAAACGCAGCCGCGCCGACGTAAGAGAAATCAACAACCGTCGCAGGTAATAACGGCATAGAGGAGAGCGCATCGAGTCCGACGCTTAAGGGAGACAGTGTTTATTTTGTCAGCGTGTTAGATTATCGGGTCTGATGACAATGTCGGAAGTTGAAAGGCCCAGCTTAACACCCTGTGACAGCTTCCGCAGCACAGAGCTGTTTGAAATGCTGTTTTGCAAGAAAGCGAGAGAGAGAGAGGCCTTGCTTTGGCACGGCTGCAAAATAAGTAAGATGAAGACGACGTCTGTGAACTTTATGGATCCTGTCGCAAAACGCCAAACGCACTCGTCCTCTTCGGCAGCTGTCTTCTCCACGCCGCTCCCCTTCAGAGGGCAGGAGGTTCTCAAACTCAGTTGATGTAAAAGGCCAACGTAAATAAGTCTGCTCTGGTCGGTCTCTCCCTCCCTGCCAGGAGGTGTAGCCCTCTGGTACTGCAGTGATGTGCTAATGTGTAAACACAGACTGTACAGTACATATGCTCTCGGTCTCACGCCCATGCACATTTTCACACCGCAGAGTCGAGGAGCTAGTCTTTGTAGCCCACTGGTGTGTTTGATAGCACATAATGTGTTCGTTTTTTATGAGTGAACTAATGGAAATGTATTACTCAGCTAGCACACACCCATACACACACACACACACACACACAAAGTCAGGGAGTACATTAGCCCCTCAGAGGCCTTCTTCCCAGTCCATAAACCATCTCTGTGTATTTTCGAACACACAAGAAGAGGTGCTCAGATGTCAGACACAGCGGCCGACTCGTTGGTCTGCCTGAGCCGGCGCTGTCGGGGGAGGTTTGGGCCTTGCCTCGGGGCTCTCAGCCTTCTCCAAGTCAAACATGTCAAACAACAGGCCTCTGTTTGCGGTGCATTCACTCACCGCTCACCTTTGCTCCGCGCACAGCTGTAGGCTGTTGTTCCGCGGCTTGTGAAAAAGTCAACACGGCACACAGCACAAAAATCTGTGCCGACATCGGGAAACAATGCACGAGGTCGGACAAGGAAGGTTGTCTCCTGAGGACGGGTAATGGCTGCCGCTGCTGAAGCCACAATAACCCCACTCCCACTCCCACCCCCCACCGCACCCCCACCCACCCTGATAGCTCATCCCTTTCTTTTTTCTTCCTGGTCTGGAGAGAGTTTTTTTATGTTTTCATGCACCAATTATCCTTAGTTACCTTTTTTTTTTTTTTTTATGAACAGGGATCACTTCAAACGGCTCATTAAGATCCTTCAGTACACATTTCAGTCCTCATCTCCTCCTCATCTACCTCCTTGCCTGGAGGCTGTCAATTCCTTTTTTTTCCTTTTCCTAAAGCCTTTTGTCTTCTTCCTCTGCCTTTATTTATAATTTCTGCCGACAGCATTGAACCGCTCCTGATTCCATGCTTTCATTTGTCATAAATGGCCCAGGCTGTCTTTTTGACTTGCTGTTGCACAGTTGTGTTGTCAGTGGCCAGGGATTGTTTGTGGATTGTTTGTGAAACATTATGTGTGTGTGTGTGTGTGTGTGTGTGTGTGTGTGTGTGTGTGTGTGTGTGTGTGTGTGTGTGTGTGTGTGTGTGAGAGAGAGAGAGAGAGTTTGTGTGAGCTTGGAGATATGGAGGGCACAGTGGATGAGCGACGTAACTGTTAACAGGAAATCAGGAGAGAGAGAGAGAGAGAGAGAGAGAGAGAGAGAGAGAGAGAGAGAGAGAGAGAGAGAGAGAGAGCGTGGCCCATCTCTGGCTAACTGCTATGGATTAATTGATCGGTGCATGAAGTTAATGAGGTGGAGTCCTTTTAAAAGAGACAAGCGCTGAGACAGACACTGCTAATGGCAGGGGAGAGTTTGAAAAGAAAGGCAAAGAGGGCAAAAAAAAGCAAACGCAAGAGACAGAAAGCTATTTGTCTTTGGAACATATACTTTATTCCTCAGGCCATCAAGCCCAAACGTAATTGGCAGCACTCTCAGTAACCGCTCATTTTATTACCGAAGCCCTCCATCATCGCTCCCTCTCCGCCTCGCCTCGCCTCGCCTCGGCCTCCTCCAAAAGCAACACTGGGTCTGCCGGCAGAATCACCGGGCTTATGTTGCATTTGGGTCTACATGCGGCTTTTAGCCCAGAGGCTTGTCAGCCAAGGCTCTCCAGTGTTCACCAGCGCTGCCTGCCCAGAAAACAGCATACAAACAAACACAGCACATTGCAGAGAGACACTAGCTTGCAATTAAGGTCTTATCGTGGGAAATGAAGGGATGAGAGATGTCAGATGAGAGATGTCAGATGAAAAGTATGTCAAAGATGTTTAAGATGAAGGAAATCAAATGTAGTTCCAGACATATACCATGGAACCAACTAAGATATAATGGAGTTTGAAGAGACTGAATAATAATTTGCCAGAAGCCACAGTAAACAAGGTCAGAGGTGAGTGAAACATTGAAGACAAGTGTATGAGTCACAGTGCTTTGTTGATGCAGACACCACACAACACTCAGAGAGAAGTCACTGAGTGCAGTGGCTACGTACATGCACACACACACACACACTCACACACCCACACACACACACACACACACACACACACACACACACACACACACACACACACACACACACACACACACACACACACAAACACAATAGTGACAGAACCTATACAATCACAGAGGCAGTAAAAGACTGCTGACAGACTCTTGGGAGACCAGATTCAGACAATAGGGGCAACTCATAGACAGCTCCAACTGTCCAGCCATTTCCTCTTAAGAAAAACCAGACTATTTTCAGATGTCTGTGTCAGATCACGTTTAAATGTGGCTCTAAATGTGTCTTGGGTGATATGATCACCAGTGGGTGGCAAAAAATTACACCTTTACTTACAAATGCTTGTAAGACAACATTATAATGCCTTAAAGTACAGTCATAGGAATAACTGAATTGGCATTATTATAAGGCTTTATCAATATGTTATGAATGTCAATGAACATTATGAATGTTAATGACTTGTTTGAGAGCTTTGAGGAAAGACTGTCATAGCTGCTCTTCCCCTAACTCACCACGGCCAATCAGATCACGGCCAGGCCTGTTTTAGCCAGCTGCTGAGTGTATCGCTATGGGTTTTAGTTTGTGTGTGTGTGTGTGTGTGTGTGTGTGTGTGTGTGTGTGTGTGTGTATTGTAATGAAGGTTCTCTGGCTGTGAGGGCATCAGCAGAAACAGTGGACAGCAATACTTCTCATGTCTTTCTCTCTGTTCCCCTCTGTCTCTCTCTCTGTCTTCCTCTATCTCTCTCTCCCTCTCCCTCTCTCCCTCTCTGTCTTCCTCTCTTTCTCAAGTGCATGGTCATTCATCAGTGCCAGTGAAAAGAGTATCAGCGAGGATACCCTCCTCCCCTCCCCTCGTTACAGAGAGAGAGAGAGAGAGAGAGAGAGAGAGAGAGAGAGAGAGAGAGAGAGTCCTGAGCCAAGCCAATCCCCAGTCTGGTTTTGATTACAGTGTAGATTGGAGAGAGAGCACATGTTACTGCTTGCTGAGTGGCGATATGTTACCCGGCCACCTCACTGCTGTGCTGCTCGCGTTCAAGTGGCACTGGACGCTGACGGAATACCAATGTTGTCTTTTCTCACTCTCCCCTCAACGCCCCCCCCCCTCTCTCTCTCTCTCTCTCTCTCTGTCTTCCCTTCATCCCTCCCTCCCTCTCTCTCTCTCTCTCTTTCAGTCTCTTGTGCATGCTGCAGTGTCAGATCTTGTTGTTGGTGTGATAGCACATCAGTAGTGTGAGAAAAGACGATGACTCAAGCTTCTTTCTCTAGTTGATGCCTTTCTCTCTCTCTCTCTCTTTTTTTTTAAAGCACTAAAAAAATGCTGAGAGAGTCAGTCCTCTTTGCCACCACTGTGCTGTGTTCAGCCATGCCCTCTCTCCCGCCAAACACGCTTGTCTGCTATGCTGTCATTGGGTGTTTAGGTGGCGATGATTGTAGCAGTCGCTTTCACAATTGACAGGGCGCTATTCAGTGCTTTTCGAGGACTCCTGTCGCATACGGCACAAAAGGACACATATAGAACACTTGTGTGGCTTGTCAGAGCAACGCCTTTCTACCACACACACACACACACACACACACACACACACACACACACACACACACTGGGATAGGGTTGAAAGAAAACAAAGTACAAATACTCTTACAAACACACACACACACACACACACACACACACACACACACACACACACACACACACACGGCCATACAGCATTGTATCTGTTCAGACCAACAGGAGAGAAAGACGAAAGCCCATCAGTAGTATTGTTGGTGAGTCTGAGGCAGCATCTTTCCTTTCCTTTATTCTGACAGACAGACAACAGCAGTGCCCTCTATGGAGGCGGCTGGGCTAACACAACTGCTCATTGTCCTCCATTCACTGGCAGCCCTATCACTAGCATGGGTTTCCTCCTCTCCTCACCACTGTTGGGCTATTGCTAGTTGAAGATGTTAGACAGAGATTACAGTTGAATACATCTGCATAGAGAATGGGTATACACACACACAGACACACACTCGGACACACACACACACACACATACAGAAAGACACACACATACAGAAAGACACATACTCGGACACACACATTTATCTACATATTCTTTTCTTTTCTGTTTACTTCCTCCACCCATTCTTTCAATCTCCCTCTGTCATTTCTTTCTTCTTTCTCTCTCTCTCTCTCTCTCTCTCTCTCTCTCTCTCTCTCTCTCTCTCTCTCTCCCTCTCTTTCTCTCTTTCTCTTGCTCTGCTTGTTGTTGTGACTGTACACTGCAAAGGCCCTCGACTGTGCTGAAGGCCATTGTTCACTTATCATCTGTCATCATGACATTCTCACTCAGTGTGGTTGTGTGTATGTGTGTGTGTGTGTGTGTGTGTGTGTGTGTGTGTGTGTGTGTGTGACTGTGTTTGTGGACACAAAGTCCCTGTGAGTCTCACTTGCTCTCACACACACACCCTCTCCACACACATTTGTATGGATGTGTTTGTGTGTGTGTTTGTGTGTATGTCTGTCTGGTGTGTGTGTGTGTGTGTGTGTGTGTGTGTGTGTGTGTGTGTGTGTGTGTGTGTGTGTGTGTGCGCGCGCGTGCGCACATGCATGTGTGTGTGTGTTTCTCTCTCTGTGTTTCCTACCTCACACAGTGGAGTGGTTGTCAGGAGAGGCATGGACATGGAGGTGTGTTGTAGAAAACTGGCCAAGGGTAAAGTCGTCAACTTTGGCTGGGCCTCATTAAAAGCTCGAGATGCTCTCAGCAGCAGTCCTCAGTGCTCAGTGCTCAGTCTGTCAAATGTTAATCCGAGGGCAGGCTTTGTTATGTATATGAATATGTAAGGCATCCATTATTCATGCACGGAGTGTCCTATGTGATTCTACCTACTCCCCTCCTTTACAGAGAGATCTAGACCATCATTAGCGGGAGGGCTTGATGCGAACCCTGCCATTAATGTATTCAGCCCTTCTCTTCCTCCGAGCGGCTGATAAATTGTGCTTGAGAGGGGGGGGGGAGAGAGAGAGAGAGAGAGAGAGAGAGAGAGAGAGAGAGAGAGAGAGAGAGAGAGAGAGAGAGAGAGAAGGAGCTAGAGAAGAAAAATTATTTGGAAAGAAGGAGGGAAAGAGTAGAGGTAGACCTTGCTATTTAAATAGCTAGTAAACTTCTCACAGACTCTGAGGTTGATGAACTGGACCTAAGAAAGAGGGAGACACTAAGGAACAAAGAAGAAGACGAGAGAAAGGTAAAAACAGGTTAGAATAAATGAAAGAAAGAGAGGACCTAAGACAGTGAAATGAGAAGGCTTCGCTGTTTCTGACCTTGGGTACATCATTGGCTGGCCACTGAATAGAATTAGTCAGTGAATGAGCGTGTTTGCCACCCAGC